>ML675621.1:3260885-3596614 GCA_007922155.1 Mesoclemmys tuberculata
AAAGATTCCATGTCGGATTACTGGTCCCCCGAGTCAGCCTACCAAATGACCAACTGTAATATCATAATTAGCCATGTGTTAGTATCAACTCCATCCTCCTTTGCAAGCCTAACACATGGCTAATTACATTAGCTTGGTGCACAAAAGAACACAAGGGAAGCTGGCAATAGTGCAGTGATAGAGCAATTAGGATTCCCATTGTAGTATTTAGCAAAGCAACTCTCTGATGACTATGAATTGATGTTGTTGAATTGGCATCTTTTAATTTAATGCAAATATAATAAGGAAAAAACCCCACACTTCTGTTTAATTGAGTACCGCCCTTCCTACCTCCTGCATCAAAGAACAAAACGTTCACTTTTCACAAAGCAGGTAGTTTTGGCATGCTCCTCCCCCCCCCCCAGTTTATTTTGGTAAAATAAGACCATTGGAAAGACAGAGGAAATTGGCAGATCTGGAACTACTGCAACATTGTCTTTCAAGGCATGTCTACATTTAAAATGCCGTAGCTGCACCTCTGCATTGCTTCAGTGAAGACACTACTTGCATCAAGAGGACAGCTTCTCCCATCAGCCTAGGTAATTCACTTCCTCGAGAGGTGGTAGCTATATTGATGGGAGAATCTTACATCAGCCTAGTGCTGTCTAAACTGAAAGTTAGCTTGGTTTACTTGGGTCCTTCAGGGGATGGATTTTTCACACCCCTGAGCGCTGTAATTATATTGACCTAATTTCCTAGTGTAGATCAGGCTTTACACTTCTATATGTATAGATATGGATCAGAGAATCTGTTCCATTTCATTTTCTCGGTGCTACTTCAGGTCCCCAGTGGTTTTACACACATTATAGCTGTCCCTAATGAACCATTCAGTACAGGGGGCATAGTGGGAGCATACAGGAAAAGTGGCTGGAATGAGCTCTGTTGGTAAAGAGTCCCGTGGGGATTCTTGCCAGCTGGTCCAGATGGAAGCGGCCCTTAGACTGCTTCAACCTGGGTCAGAAGAAGGAACCAGACAGCGTATGAGGGAACTTGCACTAGTTCCCTGGTGCAAATCTCATCTTGGTGTCACCAGTCCGGTGGAGACATGGCAAAGCAGAGAAGCTGGCCCATTATCAACATCATCTTTACCAATCTGACTGTGTCACTCACATACCTCTGGGCTTTCTCTGATGCTGCTCTTCTGTTGGGACAAAGCCCAATACTCAGCTACTGGACAGCTGGGTTGCAGCCTAAGCAGGACCTTTCCCTCTTGTACCAAAATCTATAAACTGTGCATCATAAACCTCAATCTTAGTAACTTGGCTTGGGGAAAGAGACTTCTGTGGCCCTTTCCAGCAGCTCAGGGTCTTTAATCTCTAAATCTTTATCTCGTAGGATTATTTAGTTTTGGTCCTATCCATTAATTTTAATTTTCAAACAGTAGTCTGTTGATTGGCTAAATTAAATCATTTTTGCAATTAGTGTCAAATTAATCCATTATGGGAGGTAGATAATGGCAGAGATACAGCGGTAGTTACATTTTGACAGATACCCTCATTGGGTTTAATGTTTTGTATAATATCTTCTTAAAAACTCACCTTCCTGCCAGCTTTCCCCCCACTTCTACCCATCTCACCAGATTAAAACAATACTCTGTATTATTGGGGTGACGAAAGGATTTTAAACACAGCTGTCTTTGGCCCTCTCCATACTGAAGGAATGCATTGTTAACGTAGGATGATGATAAACACCATTTTTCCGTTAGTAGACCCTATGGGTTACCACAACTAGCTAACCTGTTTGTAAACATGACTTGTCCACACTACAAGGTAAGACATGTTTAATCAACATATTAATTCATTTTCTAACAAAATACACTTTCTTAGCCTAGACATGGTTCATTTAGTCTAGCACCTAGTGCCATTACCTAAATTAAGGTTAAGTAATCGTTTTAGTTATAACCCTTTTTTAATGCCTGATCCTGACTTCAGTGGAAGCATTACCTGAATTGGGACGATGTAATCATAAAGGATTGTATAAAGAGTTTCTTGGGATGATATTTTGTTAAAAAAGGAATTCGTTTCAGCATTTTTGGTTTGAGTAAAGTGAATAATTATTACATTTTTACTGGGTTCAGATAGGTTTTATAATGCACCTGTCTTTCTCTCACTTTCTGTGTGTGTGGGTGTGTAAAACTTCTTTAATACAATGACATTTTGTAAACACTTTGGGCCTGATTCTGCACTTTTATGCCTGCAAAATTCCCACAGGCTGCAGTTAGATTTGGCAGGGCTTTTTTTTTTTTTTTAAACAACCTGGTTCATGAATATTTTCACAAATAAATGCTCCAAGTTTGGAACTATATGAAAAGAAAGAAGGATGGGCATGAATAACATTTTCAAAAGCACTGAAGTGACTTAGAAGCCTAAGTCCTATTTTCAAAAGCAATTTAGATTCTTAGAAGTCTACATTTCTTTGAAAAAAATCAATGGGATTTAGGTTCCTAAATGCCTAAATCACTTTTGAAAATGTGAATTCGGAGAAAATTTTACTGCTTGGGTTTACGGCACTGGACTTGGACTCGGACTCAGGAGATCTGGGTTTGATTCCCAGCCTTTCCATAGATATGCTGGGTGACACTGGGCAAGTGAGGTCACGGTCTATCTGTGACTCAATTCCCCATTTGCACAATTTTAGTTCTTCCTCCCATCCCATTTTTTTTGGTGCCTATTTAGACTAAGATCTTTAGGGCAAGGATTATTTCTTACTATCACAATTGGAGCGTGTAAGTGGTATCATTATACAAATAAAATAAGTAATGGATGGGATCATATTATCCATTCATCATTTGTGAGCGTTCTGGTGACTACGACCTATCCATGACAATATTCACAAAACTTACAAGCGACACAAGTTTTGAACAAACATTTGTTGAGAACCCATGCTAAGAATGTGCTCTGCGGTATCTTTTAATATTCGCTCTTTGAGCCTTTTCGTTGTGTTCAATGGGTGCTGAGTTGGGCCTGAGTACTTTCTAGTGGTCATACTTGAGCTGTCTGAGGAAATGAGATGTGTCTCTGCTTTACCTACAGATTCACAGACTCCGAGGCCAGAAGGGACCATTGTGATAAACTAATCTGATTTGCTGCATAACACAGGCCAGAGAACTTCCCAAAAATAATCCCCAGAGCATATTTTTTAGAAAAAGCATCCAATCTTGATTTTGAAAGGATCAGTGATGGAGAAGCCACCAAAACCATTCATAAATTGTTCCAATGGTTAATCATTCTCACTGTTAACAATTTACACCATATTTCCAGTCTGAATTTGTCTATCTTCAACTTCCAGACATTATACCATTCTCTGCTACTCTAAAGAGCCCATTATTATATACTTATTCCCCGTGTAGGTACTTATAGACATCTGTACTGGAGGTACAGTCTATGAGGGGAGGAGAACAGCTGAGGCAGAGCAGAAGCACCAGCAGTGAAAATCTCACAACGGCAGCATGTCCGCCGTTAATCAAGCAACCCATAGCAGCATCTCTTGTTCAGTGTGCCACAGACAGTTCAAAGCTCAAATTGGCCTGATCAGCCACTTATTTGTTCACAGAAACCAAACCAACCAGAGATGTCACTGTCATCTTTGAAACCGAAGGACAAACAGCAGTGACAACATAGACTGTAATCAAGTCACCCCTTAACTTTCTCTTTAGGCTAAATGGATTTTGCTCCTTGAAGCTATCATTATAAGGCATGTTTTCCAATCCTTTAATCATTCTTGTGGCTTTTCTCTGAACCCTCTCCAATTTAGCAACATCCTTCTTGAATGGTGGACACCAGAACTAGACACAGTGTTCCAGCAGCAGTCACACCAGTGTGAACTACAGAGTTTATAAAACCTCTCTCTTCCTTCTTGAGATTCCTCAGTTTATGCATCCAAGGACCACATTAGCCCTTTGGCTAGAGTCGCACTGGGAGCTCATATTCAACCGATTATCCACGACGACTGCCAAATCTTTTAGAGTCACTACTTCACAGGATAGGGTCCCTATAGTCTTTGTTCCTAGAGGTATACATTTACATTTACCTATATTAAAATGTATATTGTTTGCCTGAGCCTAGCTTACCAAGCCATCCAGATTGCTCTGAACCAATGACCTGTCCTATTCACTATTCATCACTCCCCCACTGCAAACTTTATCAGTGATGATTTTATGTTTTCTTCCAGATAATAAAAATATTAAATAGTATAGAGTCAAGAACTGATCCCTCTGGGAACCCACTAAAAACACACCTGTTCCATGTGGAGCCTTGTTTACAATTACATTTTGAGACCTATCAGTTAGTCAGCTTCTAAACCATTTAAGTTGTACCATGTTAATTGTATATTCTACTTTTTTAAATCAAAATATCATATGGTACCAAATCAAATGCCTTACAGAAATGTCAGTGTATTGCATCAACATTATTACCTCTATCAACCAAATTTGTAATCTCAAAAAAAGATATCAAGTTAGTTTGACAGGATCTACTTCCCATAAACCCATGCTGATTTGCATTAATTTTATTACCAACTTTTAATTATTAATCAGTTCCTAAATCAGCCACTCCATTATCTTTCCCGGGGGTTGATGTAAGGCTGACAGGCCTGTAATTACCCATGTCATCTCATTTACCCTTTTAAAATATTGACACAACATTAGCTTTCTTCCAGTCTTCTGGAACTTCACCAGTGTTCCAAGACTTAGTGAATCAACATTAATGGTCCAGCCAGCTAGTCAGACAGATCTTTTAAAACTCTTGGATGCAAGTTATCTGGACCTGCTGATTTAAAAGTGTCTGACTTTAGTAGTTACTGTTGAAATGGAGAAAGTTTCATCACATTTATGACATGACTATATAATCTGTTTCTTCCCACAAATACAAAACAGAAATATTTAGTGAACACTTTTGCATTTTCTGCATGACTATTGATAATGGTACCATTTCCATGTAATGGACCAATGTCATTGTTAGGATTCTTTTTGTTCCCAATATACTTTAAAAAACTCCTCCTTATTGTCCTTAACTCGGTTGGTCCTAGATTTCTCCTTGTGTCCCTTTGCTTCTCTTCCCAATTTTCTACAATTCCCAGCTTCTGATTTATATTACTATCAACTTTCCCTCTCTTCCATTTGTTACATAGTATATTTTTATATCTGCCTTTCCTTCCCCTCTAAATCAAGTTGGTTCTTTTACCCATATAGCCTTCTTCCTTGATTGTGGCTTTTTGGGCTTCTAGTATTCTTAAACAATTCCCAGTCACTCCCATTTTTCTGCAGAGATAATGGGTGACACAATGCAAAGGAGGAAGGAGGATGTGACCACCCCATGTGCTGCTGCTGGGAGGAACCTTCCAGCCCCATCTCCCTGGGCCAGGGCAGCCCATCCTGCTGGCTCCTGTGGGGCATGGGGAACACATGGCTCTGGCCCAGGGTGGAGCCAGCCCCTGCCAAGGGAGGTTCATAGCACTCCCAGGAGCTCCCACCCCCACACGGATACCATAGCAGTGGGGTGGACGCAGGCAGTGCCCCAACTCAGACTGAGGAGAGGGAACTTGGTCCCAGCAAGCCAGAAATGTGCTGAGGAGCAGGGTGAGAATGGGGGGGCCACCTCTGGTTCGCTGGGCCGCTGTCTCTGGCAACCTGCATGGGCTCTTTCTCTGCCAGCCGCTGCACTGTGCAGAAGAAGAACCGCGGAGTGGCCTCCCTCAGCCAGCGTGAGAAGTGGCTCCATCCTGCTCCCCACACGCCCCATCCAGGCCCGGACGCCAATTGTGCGAATCGTCTCACCAGGTTTCACTAATACCAACTAGATCAAATTTATGATCATAACTGAGTAATTCCAGTTCCTCTTGTTTGTTACCCAGGATGAGTTACATAACAGACTTTCTCCTGCTCCTGTTTGTGCAGAGCCCAATATCTAGCACTCCCATAAAGCTCCCATAAACTCACCCATCCATTTCGGATCTGTTCCCTTCTCTCCCTCAGCCTGGAGGATGTGAAGTGGCCTGCAGTTTTGGACAGGTGAAGGATGGAATTTTGTATACTGAATCTTGCAGCCAGAGGGCCACAAATCTGCTTGAACCAGCCTAGCCTGTGCCTATTGCCCGTGGGACTCTCAGCAGCGTAGAGATTTCAGATCCTTTGTGCTAGTGCAACTCACTCAGGGTAGACTTTCTACCGCTGGCAAAAGCCGACGTTAGAACAAGGACTGAATTTAGCCGGAGAAGCTTAAGTATCAATATTAAGAAACAACAAACCATGTCAGATTGGGCCACCCAATGTAACACTGTCAGGAAATTAAATAATACTTACCAAGATCTGCAGATAGCATCACATAGACTTTATAATTAACTTTAAAAGATAAAAAACAAATTAAAAAATACGCACACCTTGTGGAAGGAAGCAAAGTAGTCTACTGTCCTCAATTTCCAGTGCATTCATAAACTGGCAAACCAGCGATTACTGACTATGACTCATCAAGATTTAAAAAAAGAAAGTTAATTTAGTCAGAGCTGTTGTCAAGTCACTGTGTAATGTTACTTTCTATATTTGCTGTGATAAGCATTAAAATTTGCACACTGGTTGATAAATCATTGTTTAGCAATGTCTAAAGGGTCCAGTAAATGGTTTGAAATTGCCACAGTGTAATAAATGGTTATTTGATAATGAATGAAATTGTTTGAAAATACTGTTAAAATGTCAAGTTTTAACACACAGAACATTACTCAAAAGGAATGCAAACATGGAAACCATAGTGACACCATAAATATACTGCAACAAATGCATTTATTTGTACAGGGCAAATAGTAGGTGCGCTATACAAACTAGTATAAATTGATACATGAAGTTAATTTCAATCTGTAAAAGTAATTGCATTGGTTTAACTTATTTAACTCTCCTTACAATAATATTTATTGCAGAGCAAGAAAGTAAAGAAATAAATGATGATAAATAGATAAAATACATAGGAAATGGGAATTGTTTTCCAATTTAATTACACTGTCACATAAAATTATCACACAAATACACCATGCTGACAGGAGGAATACATTAAAACTCCATTATGCAGAGTAATTTAGCTTTTGCTGGTGTTTATTCCATAAACATTTTGTTCATTAAACTAATCTCCATCTTTTCAACAATTATAAAAACCTAAAACTTTTTACAGCACTAAAAAAGGGCAATAGTGCAGCTCTTAGCTTATTGTCAGCCCCAGGCAGGGAGTTTAGAGAGCAGTAATCTGACATCTCTTCTCCTTCACAGACATTCGAGGCATCTGCCTAAAAAACAAACAAACCCTTCTTCACTTTAGGGTAAGCACTTTCCATTCAGTTATATTTTCTACAAACAGGGTCTGACCCTGCAATTCCTAAATGGGTCTGACTTCCATAGAAGGCGCTCAGGTACCATGGAGATGAGGCAATGCAATTGGAATCTGAGCAGATAGGCAGACTACATGATTGGATCCAGGGTGCTGTAATCCATTTAAAAGAAAATAGCACCTGTTTGCTCCTCCCGGAGGTTTGACGTTTCAAGTTATAATGCACACATTAATTTTCATAACATTTCTTAACTCTAATCATCATGAAGAAAGTAACACGTGAGCCACATTCCTGCTTTGTGTCCTGGACTTTTAAATCCCTATTGCTGAGGCTGCTGGCATTTTGGGTTCAGGTGTAACCAGATACACAGAGAAGTACTTTATTCTTTTGCAAAGACTTTACTTTTGTTCCGTCTTGTTTTGTTGTTCTCTAAAAACCACTGAATCTCATTCTGTGTGGAAAAATAGATAGCTCCTCTCTGAGTATTGAAAAAAGAGTTTTATATGAGTGCCACAATGAATGTGACTACAGGGTTTCCAGCTCTTGTGACTTCGTCATGAATCTTGCGATATTTTGATTTTATTTTAAGTTGCAGCTTCTGGAGTCATATGATTATGTGAGAATTTCTACTTTTATTTAAAAAAAAAAAAGACATTTAGCCTTCATGGTTGTAATAAAACGCTTGAAACTGTGAACCTTTAAAGGCTCAAAATCTGGAAGGCAAAACTTTTAACACAAAATGTATTATTTTAAAATAATCTCATTACGTTAAGTCAATTTCATGATTTTGGGGAGCCTGATTCGTGACTTATGATTAGTTGGGGTATCAATACTCTGACTTGAGGAGAAGGACAAGGAGACTAAAATGAAGAGAAAACTTTTGGATGGAAACCAAAAACCAAGGAAATTCTGAGGAGGGAAGAGGGGGGAATAAGTCAACCTGCCATGTAAGATGAGTAGAGCTGGGCCGTCATACTTCCGTAAATTAAATGAATGGACTCACTCCAGAACTTTTTTCTAATTGTTTAAAATGATGTGTACACTGTAAGAATGATTTTTAAGCTGTCTATTGCTATAACTAAAATGAGAAATCATTAGAAACTGGAAGGGATCATTTCTTACATTCCAAAATGGTTTGTTATTTACTGTTCCTATTAAAAAATATTGAACATGGAATGCATTAAGAAATTGGTAATATTGTTAACTTGACTTTAACTTCTTCTAACAAAAGGAAATAATATTTTAGCTTGTGCGACTGATTTATGGCCTTTATGCTAAAGAGTGAACATTTCAAAGAGACAGTAGATTGAAAAAGATCTGAATTTGCCTAAGTGAATCTGATGCCAGAACAGTCATCCTTTTTCTTTGGTTGTTGTTTGCTGACCTAACCCTTTATATCTTAACTGTCACTCTCTAGCAATCAAACTGTCAAAAATTTTGCATGTTTGCATTACTTCAGCTTCAAAACGACTGCAAGGGATTTAGAAATCAATTAGTTAGAATTCGTCATGCATAGGTCAACAACTTCAACTCATACCCAATTTCATTGTGCCTTTTTATGATGTGCCATAGCTAACTGAAAATAGAGGGTTTATTGGAAAGCTTGCATTTATAGACATGGTAGAATAGCAGCTGTCTGCAACTAGAATGAATCTTGCTGTGTACTAGGTAAGCCCTAGCCATGAACACAGCACTGTAGTGGATCTCAGGCTGTTCGTTGTTCCCAGATAACCTTATTTTCTATGCTTGTGCTCTTAGATGTCATTTTGCAGATTGAGTGAGACATCCTCAATCCTCACAATTCTCTCCAAATTCTGAGAGAGAGAGAGAAACCCAGACAGATACAGATAAAAAGGCAGCCAGATCAACAAACCTCCACTCCTTGATGTTCTCCTTCCCCAAGACTTTCATCCTCCTGAACAGCACAGAGGTGGTCAGACGGGGGATGGGATCGCTCTATAGTATCCTGGAAAGTCTCTTCTATATACCTCTGTCTCCTTTAGATGTTACCACCAAACGTACATATGCGCCACATGCCCGTAAGGCATTATACAGACTGCATTTAGTGCAAGAAACTGGCTAGCCCCCATTCTGCTGCTGGCCTTCTGCCTGCATGATTTTTTACTCTTGCAGGGTTTTTTGTTTGGTTGGGTTTTTTGTGTGTGTGTTATTTGGGGGCAGGGTTGAGGGTGCGTGTTATTGGCCTAAGATTAGAAAACGTTTGTTACGTACATCTGGCTCTCATGCTCCCGCGCAAAACTCTCCTGTTCGCTAGCTCCTTTGGTCACGTAGGAGCTAGCTTTTTGAACTCCTGTTCTCCCTAAATTAGTCCTGCTCCCTTGTCAAGGGGTCCTAAAGGGATTAGGGATCAAAGGATGGCAGGCTAGAGCCCTGATAGGAAGCTCTCAGCCTTGCCTAGTAGGCCACTATGCTCAGCACGCTGCCCCTCCAAACAGAGCACACAAGCAGGCAAACGGGAAGCAAAGAAGCAAACAAAACAAGCAAAACAGACAGAAAACATATCCCAAGGGTTACTCCTTCACCTAGAGAACTCCCTCGCAAAAGTCCCATTTGCTGGTCCTGTTCACTAGCTTCCTCTGAAAATTACTATTTTTTTTTTTTTTGCCTTAGCCAGTTTTCCACCTGCAGCATTCAAAGCCAGGGAGGACTCTCCACTAGTCAGAATCCATTCTGTAAGAAATTAGGAGATGACAGAATGGAAACTATTTTGAAATGTAATGAACACAAAACCTTTTTTTTTAATTTCCTGCAGAACGAAATTCAGAAAAAAATTAATTTGGGGGTCAGAGAAAGTATTTTGTTTAGATAAAATTGAAACATTTTGTTCTGATTTTTGACCTTTTAAAACTTAAAGAATTCATATAAAAATTTATTTTCAAAAAGACGTTTTGAACTGAAAAATCAAAATATTTCAGTCTGAAAATGTTGGAATGAGACATTTCAAGTGTAAAATTATTTTTAAAGAAAATTTGACCAGAATCATCAGTGTATTCTAAATGTTTCCAACCAGCTCTACTCAAGACAGAACTGAAAATCCATCCAAAGGTGTCTCAAAAGTCAGGCACCCAAATTCAGTGGCCATTTAAAAAATATGTCCATGGTCACTTCCTGTTAAAATATTGAGGGTCCATTAACTGTAACATTAATGATGATGGATATTTTAATAGAGATCATTGAAACTTGCTGGAATCCAGACAAATTAGATTAAATAGAGATGATTCTTCTGCACGTTGCCTTTAGTTTTGATCCATGTGAATTCTTTCATTACAGTTTTTGTTTGGAGATTCAGGTTTGAACCAAGTCAAAGTGAAACTCCACTGAAATGGAAGAATTTCAGCTGTTGTCCAGTCATGAATTCCATGATTTTGAGGTGAAAGTCAAGGTTCTCTTGGGAGTTTGTGTAGTCATAGGTTTCCCTGTAAACATTTCATGAAGAGTGTCGGTAACTCAATAAAGACGAAGTAACACTGCGACACTGAATGATAGCAGAGAATTGAGTGATAGGATGAAAGGATCTCTTCAGTCCGGAACTTGAAGTCATTTGAAAGCATTGAAATTTCTGGCAGCAGAGAGGGCGGCGGGGAGGACGGGGGAAGAGGAGCAGGGAGGAGTGGAAGAGTAGCACGAGGGATTCTTGGAGCCTTTGGCATCAACGCTTCCAGGTTGGATAGGCTGCATGATGATGTAAACGTTCGTGTGCCTCTTCAGAATAAAGCACTGCTCAGACTTGTATTACCCAGGCGATAAAGCTTTCTACAACTCAGATCTAGAAGTAAGAGAATAGCGCTGCAGTTTGCATGCATTCATAGTAACACCACAAGCATCAGCGAAACGAAACAAGCAGCACTATATTTATACACAAATGAAAGAGGAATAATGGTATCAGGTCGAGCACTCACTGTCCATGTGTGACTCCCTGCAGGACTGTCATCACCATACAAAGCAAGGGCAGGGATTCTCCACAGCCATGCTCTAAAATTCAGGCTTATTCAAAGTCTACCAATTACTTTCCGACAAGCTTGTTTATTTTTGTGGGTTTTTTCTAACTAACTTATCGCTTGGGCTCAGTTTCACTCCCGTTTAGCCAATGGAAGTTTTGCCGTTGGCTTCTAGGGAAACAGGGTTGGGGCCTTATTTTGTAAATGGCTTTCTGAATTTCACAGTTTTTAGGTGCAAGATTAAAAAAAGGATTCAGTTAGAATTCTAGAGACAGCACTTTGCGATTCATCAGTCAGACATAATGGCTTTCCTTTACGTACCTATCTACAGTGTTTTCCTATATGGGACAGCTGACATACATTTCCAAGATGGGCACACCAGTTTTCCATGGCAGGGCATATAATCATGTTTGCTTTCTCTCACAGGTCTACACATGAGCATATAGCCTTCCTTCTGTAGAAGGAGATGATGAACAGAGGCCGCACCACGAGGCCAAAGAAGTGCAGAACAAACTGAAATCCAGCCAAACTTGCTAGTTTTTCCATTTCCAAACACTGGATCATAAGGACTCAAGAGAGACTGCGGAAATACAAAGCAGTGATGTGAATTTACATCTAACTGTATGATGACAACACATATGCACGTCACGTCAGTTGTGCTATGACTTCCATTTCCAATCATCTTTACTTTCCGTGACATAAATGGCTTCCAGTTGCCACAGGTTGCTATGGCATATTGTGCCTCTGTGGTTTGTCAGCTGTGCATTGGTTAAGATACCGATAAGCTGCATGTTAGTGAACTAGGCTCTTAAATGGCTTCTTAGAGAAGTTCAGTTCAATAAATTTTACAAATATTACAGATCTGAGATCTTCCTTTGAACTGCATTAGCCATAAATATGGATTATTTCTGTCGGTCCTATAGATGGATAATTGAATCTGCTTTAGAGATTCAGGAGCAAAAGAGCAACGTAATTATTTCCCAACCAGATAAGTGAGTCATTTTAGCTAAGAAATCTTTATATGTATTTTGAGTAGCTCACATGATCAAGTTAATTATTCAACATCAAACTTTTACTCTAATACGCACAGAGCAGTATGTACACATGCACTCACACAGCCAGCTTTTATACAACAAAGCATCCAACATGCTGATAAATGAAAGGATAATTCAGTTCCATTGCTAAAGATCAAGTGTGACGTTATGATGATTGTTTCCTGCTAGCTGTGAATAATAGCTCTGGAAAAATATTAATTTATGAATTGTATTGAGTAGGTGACCACGCAGTGCTTAATGGCAACTAGCAATTAGTATATGTAAATCAGCTGAGCCAGAAGTATCTCAGTTCCTGTTCTGAATAGAGGAAGAGTTAATTTGTAAGAATACATGTCCCAGCCCCGTCTGATTTGAAAAAGTCACGTTCTCTGCTGCTGAAAATCTGAACACCTACAATATTTGTTGTGCATTTTATGATTACTCTTAATGCCCTTGCAAACACATATAATAAAATGCTAACAAACCATCATCCATTACCTAATTATATTTATCTAGACAGATAAAGTTGGGGGGGAAAGCCTAGAATAAAAATATTGTTTCTCATTTGGCAAACAAAGACTAAATTTACAGCTTAATTATTCCTTGTAGTGCCATCGAAAGATTTTTCTGTTAATCATACTCAGATTCTGAGATGATTTTTTTTTTTGTAGTGAGGTTTAAAATGTGTATTGACTCCCAATTACATCTACTTCCTCTCCAGTAGGGGAATCACTAATGGGATTTAAATGTTTGTGAGGCTTCATGGGGACCCACAGAGGGAGATTTTCTGACATTGATGAAACACCTTTTACAAGGCAAGACAAATATCATGCAGGATAATGTTATAGCTGCTTTGCGAAATTTTGCTTATGGAAAATATCAGAGTAATTCATCTTAATTAACAAACATACCTCTAAAATTCTACCGCTGAGTGTGAGAAAAACAGAGGTCAGTCCCACAAATCCTTACGCATGTGAGCAGCCCCACCGAATTCAAAAGGATCACTTATCTGCATATTGGTAATCAAGTGAGTAAGTGTTGCAGCCTATGTTTGGACCCATATGTATCAAGAGAATTTAGTTTGAAAGCTTCACATAAAACCACAATAGTCATGGCTTCATCAGAGCCAGCCTCTGGGCCCACGGCAATGAGACCGCCTCCTCTGAGGGAACTAGAAAAGCAAAAGAGAAACTCAGCTTTCATTTTTAAACTAGGTAGCTAATCCTTTATCTTACAAAAATAGCCTAGAAAGATGTAAACGGATTGCTAGGGGTGGAAGAAACCAGCAAAAAAAAAGTCTCCACTTCTGCAGCAGAAGGCTGGTGAGGATGGACGTGGTCATGGACAGACTACACAACATATGTAAAATAACTACGGGTAAGTTTGGGCTGTATCCTAATGAGTTACTCATTAATATGCCTCCCAACCCTTCGGCCCTATGATGCTTTCTTGAGGACTAAGAGTCACCCTGTTATTCTCCTGTCTCCAGCAACAGAGAGAGAGGGAGAGACTTGTGCTGGTGCTTAATTGGGTGTCAGCTCCCTGATACCTCCAGCCTGTCAGCCACCCAGAACAATGCTAGCTCTCATTTTGCTTTGCAAGTGAAGAGGAGGTGCACACCAGTCCCCAAGTCCCTTTGACGCATTCCCTGTCCTATCCAGCCAGTCACTGGCCACTCACTGAAATACTAGGCTTGTAACAGGGACGGTGCACACACCAGCATGTTTGATTCAACCGAAGATCATCTGCTATATGACATCAGAGCACTGAGATATATTTATAGTGAAAACAATCCTAAATTTATTACTAAAGGCTAAGATTTAAGTGATAGTAAATAAGGATAATGGAAACAAATGTTACACATAGAAACAAAGTCAACACACACTTTCTAGAGACTAAACTTAACTATGACAGGCTAACCCTGTCTAAAAGCCATCTAATCTCCCTCAAAGGTGTCTTCACAGTGCTTCTAACCAAGGCAGGTTGGGATCTCATTTTCATGAATGTAATCACAGTGCCCAGGTACTTCCTCAGATGCCTTCTCCTTATATCCTCCCAAATTCACTGACGGTTTCCAGAGTAAGGATGACTCCCCACTTCCTAAGTATTCAGTATGCATCAGGTTACAAAACCCCAAATAATCATTTGCATTAGTGGTCTTTGAAGCTAAAATTTGGTTGAACAATTTATCCTTAAAGACAAATAAATGGAGTTTGGTTATGTGGTCTGAAAGTTGAAAGATAAAGCAAAATATTATTTATCTTAGCAATGACCTATAGATTATCACTGAATATAAAAAGATGGAACAACAACAAAGAGGAATGGTTGGTCTACACTAGAAAAGTTGTACCAGTATGACTATGTCATTTAAAGATATGATTTTTTTTTACTGTTCTTGATGTGGATGGAGTTATATCAGTTTACAGGTGTCTTATATTGGTATGGATTATTTTACTTCCCATATGAGAATTAACTTTACCAGTGTAAGTATTTTTATACCTCTATAACTATGTCCACAGTGGTGCTGCTGCTGGTGAGTTAAATAAAGTGGCAAAACTTTATCCTGTACACAAGCCTTAATTGAGGCAATGAATTTTTTAAGGCAGCACTGCTTAAAAGAAAGTTATTTTTATAAATATTAGCAGAAAAAAAGTGAAAAGGTCAACAATTAATTTTCAGATAAAACGTAATGCTGAAAAATTAGAAAATTCAGGAAAAAACTCTCATACGATTGTTGATGATAGAGCACAGAGTATTTTAGAAGAGTTAAAAAAAAACAAATAAGGGAGAAAGAAATATCTTTAGGAACTCCACAAGTGATCTTAATTCGGGTAAGCCCCAACCCACCACAATTTATACCAGCGTAAACTATAAAAGCAACATCTTTTCCTTAAAAGCATTGCTCAGTGACAACCAAATTTCAGTAAGACAAAAAACCATCAATGCCATTACTGATCAAATGTTCCATTCAGACCAAAGCCTCTCCCGACAAACACTGAAGAGAGGAACAGTCAGATTTGACTCAATGTAAATCTAAACCCTTGAAACAGAGAATGTAGAATCCTGAAACTATATTAAGAAACAAAAATCTGACCAGTCTCTGACAAGCCATTTGTTTACACAGAATGGCCAGACATTTAATCTCTCTCTTTTCTCTCAGGGTAACAGTAAAACAAATGGGGAAAATACAAACCTTTGCCATAGTGATTTGAAAAGTAGCACCACCACCAAAAATTTCAGTCGTAGTCAGATAACTGGCACAGAATTGAAATTATAAGAAAGGTAATTAGGCCCTTTGTTCACTAAAGCACTTAAGCATGTGCTTAAATCTCATTGAAGTCAATAAGCTTTAAACAACTGAAAGAGGGTCTCAGTAGGTGAAAGTTAACACAGTGGAGGAATAAATAGTTATGATCTTCATTTTATGAAATACTGAGAGCTCCTGAGTGATTCCACACTACACGTGTTAGCTGACCAAGTTACGACATTCACTACCCTCAAAGATGTGGGCCCAAATCCTTAGATTCTTAATCTTCAGACATGCAGACTCCCGTTGGTCTTGCAAAATCCCATTCCTTTCAAAGACAAGGTAAAACTGAGAAAGAACTCAAGACTTAGCTGAAGAGGATTAAGAAAAGTGTCTGTTGATCTTGGTACATATAAGGGATCCACCTGCATGGTGTCAAGTAATATGCAACAGACAAGCAAACAAAAGAATTCCGTGGAGATGACAGATCAAAAACAATTAACCATCATTGTAGAGAAGCATCTGAGCCATCCAGCCAAGAATATATGGAGGCACTAAGGGGTAAAGATGAGAAGGCCAAGTGGTCTGGGATATCAGCATGCACACAGAATCTTGATTTGCCCCTACCACACAGCTACACAGGTCATTCCATTGTAGATCTAGAAAAGCAGCCTGCATTTGGAAGGACTGCTCGAATAGTGAATATTTTCTCAGAAGTCCTGCTTGGGCAGGTGAGATTGTGCCAGATGGTATGACTAACACCACCTGCCTACATCACAGGGGTTACACACCTAATTCATTACATATTTGGAAAGCCCTTTGAGATCTCTATAAAAAGTGCTGTAGAAGTACAGAGAATTGATGCTGTAATTCTTGTTGTAAAATGGAAACTTTTGTCATGAATACGCAAACACACACACGATCAAGTCATCTGGGATAAAAAAGCTTCTTCACCATTTCAGAGTCTCATAAAAATTCTGGCTGATTTAAAAGGTAAAATCTGCTGTTTATATTGATGGTATAATCATTTTCTCTTAGGAATTGGATCAGCATTTAGTTAATATAACAGCTATACTATGAAAATTACAATCTCTGGGCCTTACTGTAAATCTTAAAAATGAAAATGCTGTACTATATAGATTAAATAGTCTGTGGCACGTTATATGGAAAAAATGGCTGTAGACTACGTGAGTTGTAGTTGTTTGTTTGCTTCCTGTGCCCTGAAATATGAAGCAAATCCAGCCTAGTCTTGCTTTTACAAATTGGTATCATCTATATACTGTAATACTCTATCCTGTAGTTCTCTACCTCTTAATAATGTTCTGAGGGGGAAAAAAACCCTATCAAATAGATAGATGAGCACTGAACAGTTAAAAAAACTTTTAAAACCTGACTAATTATTAATCCTCTGAGTGTTGGGCTTCCTTGTTACACACATTGGTATAAATGTATATAAAGGGCAGTTTATCAGAGGTTTCTGGTTCAGCATTCAGCCCTGTTTAAATGACTGGCAGACTGCCACCCGAGCTCTCTCCTTGGCTGGGGCGCCTCTTCCACAGCCTCTTTCAGTCACAGCCCTTCCTTGGGTCTGGGATTTTTATTAAATTAACAAAGCTCTCAAACAAACCACCATCTTCCACCCAGGCTTAATCTGGGCACAGATCCTCTTTCTTGAGGAGATCCCCTTTCCTGGAGCTTCTCTCTGCAGACCCCTCACTGCAGGAGCCTTTTCCCTGCAGCTTCCTGCTGCCTCTAGGATCACCTGATTCAACCGAGGAGTGGCTCATCCCCTAATCAGGTCTGGTTTAGTCCCAGCTTCTCCAGCTCAGAGGAAGCCACCCTGTTACATAGGCCGCTTCCCTCTTTAGAATCTTGCCCACCCCAGGGCAAGTTCTACAGTCTGTCTATTTTTTCTTTAGCCTTTGCCAATGTCCTTCTCAGACCGCAAGCCCTCCAGCTCTCCCTCCGGCTCGCTAATCGTGGTGAGCCGACGATCTGTTTCTTTTAAAGTGGCCTGAGGGTCCTCAGCCAGCTCATCCCTTTCTTTTCTCAGGACTAGCTGCCCGACAGCTTCTTCCAAAGCAGCCAGTTCCTTCACATACCTCTCCTTTGAGGAGAACAAACCATTAACGTCCTCTCCCAGTAGTGGTATATTTACACCCTTTTCACATCCAGTACCTATGTCCTGCCATGCCATAGGTGTTTCTATGCACTGGTCATGAATTTCCATGGCTGGTCTCCTCTCCAACTTAATATCCTTTATCAGCTCGGTTTTCTCCTCCTTGACCTCATGAATTACCCTACTGGATAGCAGTAGGGAAAGCGGTGGCCCTCACAGTCACCACTTCTGGCTCCGGCTCTGCTTTCCAAGCCTCAACTAATCTCCCCATCAGGGTTTCCCAAAGGAACATCCAGATTTCCTTGGTGCCCTGTCTTCCCTGCACAAACCTTCCTCACTCTCTCTAAACTGGGAAAGGGTAGGTCTTTCCTCCCTTCCCATTTCAGTCACTTGGGGTTGTTCACATCCTGCTAATAGCTCATACGATACGCCCTGTGGTAATTTGCAGGTCGGGGTGGGGGGGAAGAAGGAGGAACTGTCTTTTCAAGACAGCCTCCTTTTCCCTGCCTCTCACACCCCATCTATAATTTCCCCAAGGTTCTGGAGTTGATCAGGACAAGTCTTTACTCCACATCCCAAACACCTCTTCTTTCCTTCTCCTGGTTGTACACCTCTCCTCTGCCTCTTAGGGGACACTCAACTTAATCAGTTGGTCCTCTTTTTTCCTTCTGCATTTTTGCATTCCCGAAAGGAGCAAGTCCTCCTGGTATGCCCCACTCTTGGACATTTGAGCAGGCTCTTGTACCTTGGGACTGCCCCGGAAGTCTCTCTTCCCCACATCCACTCCAAGTGCTCCCACTAACACCTGGAACACTCTACTTCACTCTTCTGTGTCCTCACCTACTGGCAACACCTTGCCATCAATGCTAGGCCCACCGTGCCGTGTGCTACTGCTCCTGCAGAATCCCTAGGAGGACTGACTGCATCCACTGTTGCGGCTCATCCAGCATACTAACAACGTTCTCCATCCCATGCGTTCTCCTTCCCTCCTCGATTGGAGGATCCTGCTGACTACAGCAGCGGTAACAGGGCTATCTGCCGCCTGAGCACCCCCGCGTAGCCATACTGTGCCCTGCCCATTTTCCGCTTCACCAGGGCTCCTTCAACAAACTCAGCCACCTCCTTTTCAGTGATAGCCCTTCTTAGGGTCTGTTTATTACGTTATCGCTCTCAGCCAAACCCAAAACAGAATCTTCCACCCAAGCGTCAGCTGGGTATACACCCTCCTTGCTGAGGGCTGCAGGAGACCCTCTTTCCCTGTAGCTTCACTCAGCAGACCTCTAACTGCAGCTTCCTGCTGCCTGCCTTCCTTTTACCCTGGGATCACTTGATTCAGCCCAGGCATGGTTCCTTCTGTAAGCAGCACTGGCCTTCAGCTGGTCCACACCATAGGAGCTCTGAAGCATAGACACCTCTTCTGGGGATGTATCTACCTTGCAAAGTTCCTAACTCTTCCAGGACAAGGGCTCTGAAGGGCAGGTACCTCTGATTTTAACTTTAACTCCTCCTCAACTATAACCTCCTTCAAAGATTGCTCTACACCCATTCCTGTTCTTAGACTCCATTCCCTTGAAGCTGCTGCTGGTACATGAGCAAAGGAGCATTTGGAGCCAACGTGAGGCGCAGAAAGGGGTGAGAGGGATCCATCGAGGGGAGTGTGATAGCCAGGCACTTTTGAAAATCCTGGCGCTAGTCTGCATCTTTAGGGGCTCTCATACCTTTAGAGATCTGCTCCCACGTCACTGCTTTTGAAAATTTTACCCAGGGTGTTTTTGTTCTTGCATGTATATATTGTAAATAGAAAGCGTTAAGGCCCTGATCACACAAGCTGGTTTGTGCAAAGGGCTGTGCAGAGAGAGCAATTTGCAGGGGCAGAGCCTATGCACATTTTGAGTGCTGCGTCTGCAAATTAGATCACAAGTGAAAACATAATCCTGTGGGTCTGCTGAAGGAGTTTATTTTCCTGGTCAGATTAAAAAATGGGTACTTTTTTTTTTTTTTTTTTTTAAAGGCTAGGCACACAAATAAGCTCATTTCATGCGTTGGTATTAATAAAATCTGTGTATAGCTAGATTCTGGAGTATTGAACTTTGAGATAGGCTGACAAACATGAGATAGTTTTGCCTGAGACACAGCCATTGTCTCTTTAAATTTAAGTTTAAAAAAATCTTAATATGACACTGAATAAATTTATACATGCTGCTTTCTATAATAAACACGTGTAGAAACAGATCTTTGTATGTGAAAGGCAAACCTGTCTCCATGTGATCACGAAACCAACACATCAGTCTGTACACTGTAAAATATTGCTAGAGAATTGTGATGGAAGTTATTGTAGTGGCCATGTTTCAGGGACATGAAAACACCAAGTAATTCAGGGAGAAGCAAGCACACCTGCAGCTTTAAAAGTATCAGGAGTTCAATCAGTACACTGGATCTTTTCAGATACTCTGATCCATGAGCAACTAACAGGTATTTTGTGATATTTCTAGTCTTTATCCTCTAGTTTAAGTGGCTTTGAGATATCCACTTTATACCATCACACTTGGATTTAGTGAATAGCTGAATTTGCTAGTTCAGTTTAAAGCAGTCCAAAGCTAACTGAGTAAAAAAATTTTAGTTCAATTCATATGCCATAAAGGGAAAACAACACCCAGAAGGGACAGTAATTACTCTTCATGAAATCCTATAGCTTGCCTTCATTTTACATAGACATTTCAGTGGGGCTCTAGCTATGCTTGAAGAAGCATTTAGTCAAGTCCACATAATTGATGCATCTTTCTATCAAGTCAGGACCATTCTCTTGATCCCAAGGGTGTTTTACAGGTAAGATCTATTGTCACTATCGTGTTCATTCTTATGTAATTGCAGAAAACTAATAGAGATTGAAAGCCTTGGTGCTAGGCAATGCAGGTGGGATTATTTGACATGACAACGCCAACAGAAACTCTTCTTTGTGATTGGAAGGAAACAAGTAACCCAAGAGGTTTTTGTGCACAATCCTGAAGCCCTTACTCATTCTTTCCTCAGGCCAACTCCCACTGAAGCCTGTGGTAAATAGTGTAAAGACGGAGGGCAAAATTCTCTCTGATCTGCCTCCAACCTCTTATCTCGCCCAGGGGCCCTGGTGCATATGCTCTGGTCATTCCATACAGGCAACTTCCAGGCTGTTCAGTGAGGAAGTACAGAATATGCAAAAGAAACAAGCACTGTGAATCCAAGGGGCCTGGGCAGGTCAGAGGAGAATATTGTCTTTATGAAGTTGATATATTTCAGTATTACGGTTTAGGACAGATTCTACATCCTTTCTACAGGCAGGTCTCACAGTGAAGTCAGCAGGAGCAAGGATTACAGGGCCGGGCTCTTTTGGAAATAATCTAGCAATTTAACAGTCATAGAGAAGGAATGACGACATTTTGCCACTTGTTCATGCTCTGAGGATCAGAAACTTGCACTCAGGTGGATCATCGACGGAAGCCTATTCATGGGGAAGAACCTTCTCCTGGGAACGCCCAGCCAGCTGTATTTTGCATATGCTAGCTGATGCCTTCACAGGCCTGCTGTGCTGCCCTATGGAAGGTCAATCAGATTCCAAAGGCATGGGTAAACCTGCGGGGTGGACAGGTTGTTAATACATTTGAAACATTATTTTTATAATTGTGACTCTCAGGTTCTAGACACCACGGGGAGAGCAGAATGTTTAACCTCCACCCCCAAATAAGCAGTTAAATCAGCTGATTGCATACCTGCTGTTGGTTTACTGTAAAAGCATATAGAGTAAGGTCTTGTATGAAAGCTTGTAATTCACTGAACGTAATAGTCGTTATGAGTTATGTATACAGGATACGATTATGAAGGGGTGTGTGTAAGACTGCAATTGTAACAGGGCAGTGAAGCAATCAGGCAGGGAGGGGCTATTTCTCCAATCAGAGAAGACTGGCTTGAAGCACTTTGCCATTGCCCAATCCAGGAAAAAAACCACAACAGTGAGGAACTATCAAATTAATGGGAACAGCTTGAAATTGAGAAGAAAACACCAGTCTTCAGAAACTAAGAAAGGAGAGATACTTTGAATATCTATAGTGACTGAAGAAAAACATCTTCAAACCCTGTTAAAATGAAAGAGGTTTGAATTGAAGAGCATCCAGAATTTGGGGGACAGTCTTGAAGTGGGAGGCCGTCTGAATGTAGGATCCCTGCTGTAGCTGGGGGTACCCTAGGAAACTGTTGTAAGGCAATAGGTAACAGTTATTACAGAAGGGATTTTATCCAATATGAAAGTATAAAGCCTGAAGCTGTGGCTTCATGCTTATTTTCTGTGTCACTTGTATATGTTTGCTTTCCCCTTACTATTTCATTGTTGAATCTGTGTTTCCTTTTATTAAATAAACTTTTTATTTTCTCCTAAGCAGATCTCTTGTGCCTAAACTGGGGTGTGCTAAAGTGAGCAGAGAAGTTGAGGGGTGGTTTCACACCTTTGTGGGGGACAAACCAGAGGGGAACCATCCAAGTGTCTGGTAATTATGAACTCGGAGGATGTATTTGGGAAAGGTTGTTGGTATCACCCTGTAAAGAGTAACTAGGTTGGTGAGACCTTATGCTTGTGGTCAGGCTACTGGTGTCAGAGAATTGAACCATAACTGCACTGCACAAAAGCCCCCAAGGTTATAGGACAGGTGGCGACAGAACCCCTTATGGGTCTAGGAGGATCCCAGAATATCACAATAGTAGTGCCTGCTGATTGTGCTTGTGCGCTTACAAAAAATAAGTTGCATGTTTCCAGCAGGGTCCTATTGAGCATGGAGTTTTTAATCTCCTATTTGAACATTATGAAGTTAGCTGTTCGTTAACTTTTGCTGGAACGTGCATAGCAAAGATAGAAATGGTTATTTTGTCAGGATGCCCAGTGCACAGGAGAGGGATTAGGGGTTTATGAATTAAAGTGGCATCTTTTAGTATAACTAGGAAGAATAAATTACACAAACAAATCAGCTTGAAGTTTTGAATATTAAAACTTCACCTGAGCTGGACCAAAGGGTATGGAACCTGACAAATAGTGATCTACTGGTCCTCCAGTTTAGGGGTAAAGCAACAGGCCAACCACCTATCCTTGTAAAGAGGTTAAGTTACAGAAACACAACAAGGTAGCATTCCATGAAACAGCGTGATACACAGGGATAGTGGAACTTTGTTCATGCAACGCCTGATGACGATGGGAAGGATTCAGGTTCAGTTAGATAAAAAAAAAAATCAAGGTTTCCTCTTTTTTAAATTTTGTAAGTCTCTCTCTAATGGTAATGTCTGTGGATTAGAGCAGAGGACTGGCTATCAGGACTACTGAGTTGTATCCTTGCTTTTTCTATTAACTAATGGTCTGGCCTTAAAAGACCTTTTTGGTGGCTCAATAAACTTTTGAAATGCTGTTGAAAGATTCAGTTGGGCTTAATTGATTCCACTGGAGCTACACTGATTTTGCCAGCTAAGCATCTGATCTAATATATAAAAAATGGCTTTGAGATCCTTAAATGCAAGGTTCAACAGGACCTCAGGAATACCATGAGAAAACTGTTGAAAAATTCTTGATGCTCAACCCATACTGCTTATTTATGGAAAGACAGATTCTAATTCTTCAAACTGGTGTAATTCTGGAGCACCTCTATTTGTGCAAGCTTGCCTTGTAACTAACTCTCCATCTGTAGTTCAAACAACCTCATTACCTCAAAATAAAACATTCACCCAAGAGAGATCATGACACTCAAGATTTCCTGCTCTGGATGAATATGAAATGTTCACGTCTGGGAGTCTGGAATTCTGACTTACCTGTTACCATGAGTTCAGTAGGTGAATAGCTCTGGGGTCACTAGTCCAGTGGGGTTTATAAGGTTATAAGGTGTTTTAAATTCATAATTTGAATTTGTGGCTGTGTCCCAAAGGTTGGGTGCAATACACACTCCGTGGAGGCGGTGATAAATTTAGGATCAACAGGGAAGAAAAAAAATGTCTGTCGTCAAGTGATTTGCACAAAACATAACGGAGAAAAAATGCCCCATCACTGTCAATAGAATGAATATTCTATCAAAATTGCCCTCACATTCTCCTGTATTGAGATTAACTTTACCTGCTGAACATTGTGAAATTTATTTCAGTGGCCTATGACCACCATATATCAGCATCCGACCCCTATCTATATAAAACAATAAGCATGATCTTAAGGCTCTCTTTGAGGCTGTCTGAGAGATGTATATTTGCTGACATATAACCCGACTAAAGCCAAACATCATTACCCCTGTGACGGATTGGAGGGCAGCCATAACTTAACAGTTTTATTTCCCTCCTGCAGCTGAGCTTCTTGACCATGCTAGCTGAGCTGACATGGTATTTCAAGTCCTGTTACCAGCTCAATGGTTCTCTTGTTTAAAAAAAAAACCCCAGCACCTCTTCATTTAACCTCTCCGTCTTGATCATTACTGATGGGCTATCAATAATTTCAAGTTGGTTGAGCAGTTAGCTGAAGGTTAAATAAATTCTGCCTGGTTGTTTGCATGATCGTACCCAAGCGGAAGAATTCCAATTTGAAGCAAATTTCCTTATGACTGCTCCTTGGGAAGTACTTGTAGAGTCAAATATAGGCGAAAAATAAGTTTTGTAGAAGCAATAGCTGTTTAAACAAGAACGGGGGGAAAAGGTGACAATCAGAAATAATTCTGCTTTGAAATTTCAGAAAGGAAATCTAAAGAGAGAAAAGGCTTCAACATTTGCACGTGACATTTCCTTTGCTTTGTTTATTTTGCACCAGTTTAGATAAGAACGGCAAAACACAGTTGTCAATAACTGACATCACAGCTCCAGTGAGGATTTGGCCAAACAGCTATTTTGTGGATTGTTGGTAAATTTAAGATCAAATTCTGCTGTCTAAATGAATGAACTATGACTCAAATAAAACCACAGCTTTGTTATTACAGAGCCAATGAATGACCTATTTGAGCAAAGGCTTCTATATGAAATGTTCTCTGTAATTACTTTGTGAGCTCTCATCCTGAAACTCGGGAAATTATTTGGATAATTCTCTGTACCTCCAGATTAATGTGTATACCACTATATTACTAATACTGTATACTTAGAACTTGATTCTCCTCTCTCTTTACATCCGGGCAGGAGTCGAATCAGGCCTTGGAATGTAACGTGGATCACATTGTGCATTTTCTCACATTTAGCTCTGATGGAGTCATGGTGCAACAAGCATGTTCCCAGCTACTGAATCACATAAAATCTGTATAGTTCAATCTGTTTTAAGTAATCAAATAAGGGACAGATTTAACAGGAAGTGGCCCCTATTAACGGTGGAGCAGAGTTGTGCTCAGTACACCTGGGGATACTTTGGAGCTGGATACTGAGGGTATGTCTACATTGTGGGCTTTGCAGTGATCGATGCAGCGGGATCAATTAAGCGGGTCATGTAGACACACTCAATGGATCCCAGATGGCCTCTCCGATTGATGCCGGTAATCCATCTCCCTGAAAGGAGTATGGGTGTGTCGACAGGAGGGTGTCTCCCATTGATGCAGAGCCCTGAAGACGCCGTGTAAGTACAATATAAGGCAACCTAAGTACATCAACAGGAGATATACAAGTTGCATTATGTAGTTTGTGTATCTTCCGTTGACCACCGGCAACAGTGTAGACCAGGCCTGAGACAGGTGGCTGCCTATTCTCTTCTTCCACAGCAGTTGATTGTTCAATCACGTTACCTGCATTCTCAGTTAGTTGCAACTATAAAGCAATGAAGTGGCTTAGAAAAATCAGGCCCGTGCCATAAATTTCAGAATGTAACACAATGCACAAGGTAGATGTGTCTGTATAGCCATTGCCTTTGCTCGTCTCCTGCTCTCATTTGCTAAGTAACCATCACTCTGTATTTATACACAAATAAAGCATAGTAAGTGACAGGAAAGTCAAGCTTAAATGCAAAACTATAAAATGAAGGGAAAAGGAGATTCAGGGAAACATCAGATCAGGTGGGAAATGAAAGCCCTGCCATTCCATTAGTAAAGCATCAGCCAAGAGGGCACATTCACACTCCAATACCCTGATGTCCAATGCCCCAATGAACTACACAATACTTAGAACCTTATATTTCCCATTTGACAAGATATTTTCTTGAATCTTCTTTGCCTTATTTCATATCTTGTCCTGACATTTTGGCTTGGCTTTCCTTTCACTTGATATATTTTAACAATATACTAGTATACACATTCTTGATGCACAGGGAGCTATGCACATAATCAATGCCTAAGTGTTAAGATTGTGCAATTGAGCCTTATGTGGTACACAAAGTAATTACCAAGCACCTTCTCTTAAGTTAGTCCTTCGCTTGGTCTATTCAGGCAGGGCATTCAGGGTGTTACTTTGTTGGACAGCATCATGGGATTTTTATCCTAATCTACGTGAGGATATTTACATTTTCCAATACCCTGAGCTGGCATTTATAACATCCCATACTGTAGCAATCTGCTTGGCAAACACTGTCTACTCATTATGTGAAGTCCAAATGTGTCTCCTTCCCAGGGTTGGTTTTATTAACAATCAGTAAAAGACCAAAAATCAGATTAAACCTGATCCCCAGACTGAAATGCTCCTAAAATTCTTCCCTGAGGACTTCTTAGCCCACATAAACTGTTTTTCTCTTGCCCCCCCAAAGAGCCATTCCCGCCTCTCAGATCTAAGAAGAATATGGAGTCACCTGCCTCAATGAGAAGTTTGAGCCAACATCTTCTTAGGGTAAGGGACGTGTGGCATAATGGAGGGTGCAGCTCCAAATTCCAGGTCTCAAGGATCTGCAAGGAAACCTCTCCCAATTATACAGATCCCATGGCACCGATGCAGATACAAAGCCCCCCTCTCGGTGCTGTGCCTGGGCTATTTCCACACTGTATCGTACTTAGGGAACCTTGCTGCCATCCGAGTTATGCTCACGGAAACTAGAAGGCACAGAACCTAAGATCATACTACAGCTAGCAGCATTAACTCCTGGATTTCTGGTAGAAATTTTACAGGGTTGTCCATGATCTGTTACACACTATAGCTGGCCTCCTTCCTCCACTCTCTTCCCTTCTAGCTCAGCATGAAATTGTCCCCTCCCACCGTCCCTTGGTCATTCCCCCCCTCCACACACAAATCCATGGATTGCCAGCTGTTTTGGATTCCTTTGACAGGAGCTTCTGAAGGTCTGCAGTGAGGCTTGAGTGCCACACCTCCCTCTTCAACACTTTCGGGGCTTTAAGGAAGAATTACTATTCCTTTCATCCCCTCTACCTAACATGGTGGAGGGGGATGACAGGAGAACCTTTCTATCCCAATGGGGATGGGAGGTGTATTTGCTTATCATAGCAAATCATAGTTCACAGCTGCGCCAATCAAGTTAATAGAGTAACGATGAAAAAAGGTCCTAGGTAACTCTTATCCCCAAAAGGGGTGTGGGGGGGAGAGGAACAACGCAGATATTGATTTCTCCTTTTAAATTGCTCATGATTAAATCTTGGGCTAATAATCCTTTTCTGTGTGGAAAAGTGAATTTCCTATAAAGAGAAAAAAATGTTTCTCATTCTAAAGCTGCCAATTTATGCATGAGCCAGAGTCATTAATATATCTGTCAATAGCTTAGAAATACAGTCCTAATAAAATATCAGGCTGGTTCAGCTATTAATTTAGCCTGGTAACTTGGCACAGACAGTGCAAGTTGTTCACCCACATCTGTATTTTTTACAAGGTGCAGCCCCACTGCAACAATCCCTTCACAACAAAAATATTAAGTGAGCTAAAATGGTCCCTTTTGTTAAAAACGTTTTCTTTATAGATGCCCCAAGAATTGCTTTTAATTAACAAACCCCTTATCCTCCACATTTTAATGTCCACATAACTAAATGCTAGCATATAACACAAAAGCCAGAGTCATTCTGGTACAAGTTCACTGGAGTTACACCAGGAATGAATTTGAGTAGAACAACATCTAAAACTGCAGCCAGTTTGGCGTGTGTGGCAAAATATGACCAAACTCCAGTCTCGATGCAAAAAGGAGGAGGAGGGGAGAGAGGGAAGCAAAAATGCTTAATATATTTCTTTGAAAACCCTTTATAATCAAGGCCATGTGTACTCTGTAGCAAGTTGGTCCTAAATCCTTTACAAAGCACATCGGTTTCTGTAGCAGCTTCAGGTAAATTCAGAAATGGAAGGGTTTTTTTTTTACTGAATTAAAAGTAAGATAAAGAATACAATCAGAACAGTATCATGAAAGTTGTTTTCATTTTCAATTTGATTTGACACTGCCCCATAAATTTTCAGTATGGCACAGTTTTTATCAATAGCATAAACTGATTGTAGAAGTTGTCTGGGGAAAATTGGACATTTTGGCAGATGAGGTTTAGGACTTTTGCCCTCAGATATAGAATTTATTCACTGGAAGATCCCAAAACGCTCTCCAAATGTGGTTGTCATCGTGACAGATATGACAGTTCCTGCTATATTCCTGGGAGACCTTATTGAATGAAGTTTAAGCATCGTTCAGCTCTATCGTATTAAATGAGTGGTTTATGTATTATTGTGGGCCACGGTTCTATGTAACCCCTGCAGGGGAGATGGTTAGGGGGCAGACCTAGCGGTTCAGAGAACTGTTCTGAACAATGTGTCAGACAAGAATGGACTTTTGGAACAAAAAAGAGCTAATTGGTTTTCTTGGAGAATATTTAGGGGGAGGTGAATGCAAATGTGCCACCTCCAGTTAGGCAAAAACCCAGCCTTTCGAAGCTACGCCCGGTGGTCTGCTGGTCACCTGTAACATAAGGCCAAGATCAAAGTCCCATGCTGTCTCAAGGAAAGACTGAACTATTCAGGGTTGGTCTGGCTCTAAATCTGAGAGAGACAGCTATGAACTTGGAACCACGGGGAAAACCTATATGTGGGTTTTGAAGGACTGACACTTACCACATTAAGAACATGTTTGTTTAGAAAGAGAGGTGTGGGAACTGTTGCCTTTGAAGAGAAAGCAATGTGTAGATGCTGGCCTGTTTAGGCAGTCTATTTTGCTGGGAATATCACAGTATAGGCAGGAAACTGTGCAGCCTGGGGGAAACCCCCATCAGGAGGGGGAGAGATGTAGTCTCTACCCAGGAGAGGTGATGGCTGAGGAGTTGGGAGACTAGAATAGATGCTGTTGGCAGACTTCAGAGGGGAAAATGCAGACATAGTTGTGAAGTATGACAATCATCATTCTCCCTACAGATGAAGAAACTGAAGCCCAGATAAGTATCCTGACTTGTGCAAGATCATACAAGCAAGAACAGACCCTCTGTCTTTGGACTCCTTCACCTTTGCTCTGATTAGTACACTACTTGTATGGTGGTTAGAGATATTCCACTGCTTTCAGGCCTGCTTGAAATGAAGGCGGGTTGACAGGTGACAGAGAGCTGAGGAGAGGAAGAAAATTCCGCTTCCGGCAACTTGGGGGATTTCAAAATTGGTTTTTGTTTCATACCAGAATGAATGCCAACCCTAACATTTTCACAAAAATGGAATTGTGCTGAAATGTCCATTTTTGAATAAAAACTGTGTGCGCGTGCATGCATGCATGTGTCCGTCCATCCTGGTAGAAGAGAATTGGCCTGGGAAGTAGGAAACCCAGCTACAAGTCCCTGATCCTCTGCCTAATTCAGAACAGAGTTTTTCATCCCAAAATGCTCTACATGAAGGCAGAATTGGTCTTATAAGGCCAAAAATTTGCTCTGGTGTAATTCCATTAAGAGTACATTTGGGCTGAATTTGAACCTCCATGTTTACCCTAGGTACTAAATATACCATCTGAAAGTATATTAAAAGAACTGGAAACCATACCTCATCTAAGAGAAAAGTAAGGCCATTATGTAAACAGCAGCAGATCTCATCCGCAATGTGTCACATAAATATCACACTATCAAACAAGAAATGTAAATTTCATACATACTCTGTAATTGAAAAGTGTATTATACATTAGTGAAGTCACCCATTTATCTAATCATAATCAGTTCCAATAAAATCTCATTTAGGAAAGTTGAGTGTAGTTCAGGGTGGATGGTTATGAGGATATCAGTCATGTGAGCATGCACTGAAACAGCTTTGAAAGCCAGTTCTGGTATGCAAAAATCCACATGAAATATAATTATTGCACACTACATTTGAAAGAGCTTTTCAAAATTTAAGTTTTTGTATTGTTTTGTAGCTCATCCCCAATGTCACTCAAAACTAGAAGAAAAAATGAAGTGTGGATAGTGAATAACATGATTTTAAATGAGTTTTAGGTAATTTACACTTAGGTGAGATTTTAAAATTTCAAACAACACTATACCCTTAGAAAAGATTAATCAAAAATTGAAACTCACCCAAAACACAACGTGTGGGCCTGAGGGTTCTGGCTGAGTAGAACTTAGATCTACACCTCCCCTGGTTTGGTTCTGTAAGCCCAAAATTTAACAGAAGAAGTTCTGAAGGATCAAATACACACTAGTCTACCTATTACAGAGACGGCACAAAATGGACATTTTATCCAACACCCACCACTAGACTAATAGTTTGGACAAATTAGCCTCCAGATCTGAACCAGCGGTGGTCTGGGTTATGGTTTGTTGGGAGAAGGGTATCAAGGACAGAGGCATGGTACAAAAAGTCAGAAGAGGAAAGAGGTCTATCATTTTTCTATCATCACAAGTTTCATCATTATGGTAACATTTACCGTATTTGTTTACTCAAAAATGCTTCAGATTAATTATTCTGACAGTAATAGATATAATAAATAAGAACATGTATCATGAAAACAGCTGAGCAAACAATTCACAATCAATAACTCATTGACAAATAGAGCCTCTTTCTGTTGGCAAATTATTAGATCGCAATTTTTATTAATTCAATCACTGGGCACAATTGTTCCACAAATCATTTGCATAAACAAATTTTACCCTATGGATTATTTGTCAACCAGTCACTGAAAATATTCACAGAAGGCAAGTTGCTATTCAGACTTTGGTCATCTAAGCAACATGATATTTTCTCTGATCTCTGATTTTATGGTTCCCAAACTCACTAGGAACTTTCAGCATGTCTGTGACCCTTCTGGTGTGAATAGCCAAGTACATACTTTCTGATGGAAGTATTTGCTTGCCATATTCATGTGAGCGTGTATGGCACTTCTGATTCCACCAACATCATTGAGAATAAGAACTCACTCATCCACATGTCCTCAACTAAGTAAATCAAATGGATTGTAAGTACTGATGAAGCAAATCATCAGATTTTATTGCAAGGATATCCATGAACACTTTCTAAAAAAAGTCATTTTACCCAGCTCTAGTCAGCATGACTGCTCATTGAAAGACAAAATTCCATGTTATTTCTCCCACATAATAGTTTTTGTGAATTTCTATTCTTTAATGAAGTTCAACAAACACCTAACAAAGGATGTTCTTCAGAGGCTTATTTCCCTCATTGGAAGATCTGGAATCGTTTTGAACTAGATAGGTCTCTGGTGGTAATTTAAAGGAAGATCAGACAGTGGAAGCAGAAAGAGGAACTCTGGTGAGAAAGGCCCTTGGCTAAGGATCCTTTCTGGAGAAGCTCAAGAGATAGCAAGATTTGGTGGACTGTGCCCAGAATTCCACGGTCCTGACTTAGTTCCATTGTGGCCTTGGGCAAATCACTCCAGTTCTCTTGATCTCAGTTCTCCCATCTGTAAAAATGATTATATTAATACTTACTACTGAAGCAGCTGGTATGAGAATCAGTGATTTAAAACCACTGAGCGTGAAGTACTTTGATTTTGATCCTGGAAGATTCAGGCAAATAAAGGACATGCAAGTTTCCCCTTCTCAAGATCTGTATTTATTGTTTATACACAAGAGGTATAGCAGACTTATGCTACTTAGAAAACAACATTTCATTGCATTCCCAATGATTTCTTATGAACTTTTTTCCCATTGTAGTTATTTTTCTTATACTGAACATTTAAAACTTTCTGAGAAGTTCTACAGATGGATAAAACCTGAAAGCTGCTTAAAATTCTACTACCTGCACATAATACAAGAGTAAAGCAAGAGCAATGGCCAATTTCCAGCTATGCTGGACTTCTGCCAGCTCTTTAAATGAATATATGTAATTTAGTTCATATTTTCATACCTCTTTATTAAATACTTCCCAGTCCCATCTTGCCTAATATTTGAAGCAGCAAGTTTATGGCCATTCCTTCATTAAACATTACAAGCTTTTTAAGACCTTGGCAGCGCCGCATTTCATTCAATAAACCTAGTGCCACTACAAAGTCAACAGTGAGTGCAAAGCTAATCCCTTGTGTTCGCTAATTATGGCCACCGCTGCAGCTTCTTGGGTGAGTCAGGCGGAATCACGGGGGAAGTGCAGGATTTCCAGACCAGTGGATTCGGCACTCCAGCTATATCTCATGTCTTGACACTAGATGTCAGCGAAGGGTAATTGTTGTCTCAATTTAGAGGCCAGCCCAGGTAGATACTAGCAACCTCAGTTAATGTTTTATAGCAAAGGTGAAGCATAGCTCAATACAAGCAGCAGACATATATTACAATAGAAAAGGATATGGTTGTCTAGTGTTTTTAAAGGCAGTCATAAAAGATGAATAATGGTGCAGTTTAAAGCTAAAAGACAGCTGCCAAGCTGAATGGCCATGATGGATGTCTAAACACCCAGCGTGGAGAAAACCTGTTCCCTAGAGACCACCATCCAAAAAATTAATTACTACGATTCAGCATCTTTAAATGTGCCACTTAATATACTGCCACCATAATTAAATTTCCAGCCCTGTGACCTTGAGACCATTTCCTGAGATAATAAATGAGATCAAGGTTTAATCGATGCAGATGCAAGTAGAAACTGTCCAAGGAAGCACAAAACCATCACGATACAGTCAAGGTCAGGAAAGAAAAACCATATGAAGCCACAAATCAACTCTAATTACTTTCTTGTGATAAAAGGTGTTTATTTTAATTTGCTTTATTTGCAAACAATAATTCCACCGTGGTAATGTATGACAGCGGCTTTTAAACTCCAGCCACTAGAGAAGGCAGCAGAAAATGTTTTTGTTCCCCATCCACCTGCTGCATTTGGAACAAAATTCCGCTGTGTTTAGTAGCCAACTACAAGATTCAGTGGCCAAGCTCAGACAGCAAAATGCTACGAACCAGTCTGTCCTGCTGTGCCAGTGCAAGGAGATACAAACTCAAGTGCAAGTGGGATTTCAGTCAAGGATGCAAAAAACTGACAGTGCGAGTCATTGCCTTTTAAAGTCCGAATGACCCAAAAGCACAGATATGAGCCACACTGAGGCCTTACTGATGGGCCCAAAAACTGAATGTGGCCAGGAAACACCACAAGAAATCTGCTGTCTGCTGAGGGAAGCTGGATTCATGCTTGGAAAACTCAACCAATAGGCATCTTGAAGCATATAATTTAACTTCTTCCAGGACACATTTCCTGAAGGAAGGACCACTTAAATGACCCAAAATAAAGAGAGGTTGCTGCAGGATCTGCATTTTTATTAGGTACCGTATTTAATACACATCTGGGCATTTACATCATTAAGTGATATACAATCAGAGTGCGAACACTAACTTGCTGGTACCTGCCAGCTGGACAAGCATTCCAGTTAGAAGGGCCATAAGGTTCTTGCCCCACTCCTTTCCCTGGTTACTGTTTTAAATACATAAATATTAATATTTCAAAACGCTGATAATCTAGCCAGTTCTGCCCCCTAAATTCCTCTGAGTGAGTGTCCTTCACCATCCTCTCGTAAAGGGTTGTGCTATGTTGCCGTACAAGGCTGTGTGTAGTGTTACTGCTGTATTTAAATGGTGGATGAAGTAATCTCATCATATAATGCAACTGGCTAACTGGGTGAAGCACGTTAGGACCCTGAAACATGAAAAATGGTCTTGAAATGTTTGATTATTGACTCCTCCCCATTTCTCTTTCCTTACCACTCCCACTTTGATTTTGGTCTCTTCAACACCATTCCTGCATGCTCACCCTCTTCTGGCTTCACTCTGGTTCTTCTCCCTTTCATTCCTTCTTATTCCTCATTTTCCCCCTTCATTTTGTCACAGATATTTGTACGTTTTGTCACTCTTTTCAATGGACAGTATTGTGCTATCTCTCTTGGCCCATTTTGTATTTGGTATGAGCTCCCCCTGTGAACGCACCATGTGTAACTGATTGGTAATGTGCCACTATGGACCAACACTTTTTAAAATGGTGACCTGTGAACATTTACATTCTGTGCTACGAACGCATAGTGCTTCCCTTGACACTTCTTTGGTTTATACATAGGCTGGCGAGCAAAGGAGGCAGCTTAAACCAGGAGAATGAATCTTCCATCAGAAGCATTAGCTCTGAAAGGGGCAGGCTGTCCTGTGTTACCTCAGTCGGTGTGTCTAGCTCTACAACCTGTGTCAATGCTTAACTATTTCACTGCTAATTCCAGTGGTGTACCAATGGGGCCAGCGGGAGGGGACCAGATCCCCGGGCTCTGGCCTGGGGGCGGGATGCCGACTGGGCCCTTCATGATGTGCAGAGGGTGGGGGGCACAGGAGGCTCTGAGGGGCAGCTGGACAGAACCCAGAGGCAGGTGGGGGGCAGGGAGCTATGGGTGGCCAAGAGGATGAACTCCCCACCCTGCAGCCCCCTGGCTGCTCCATCTGGGTTGCAGGGCTAGAGCAGGAGAGGCAGGCACTGCACACCGTGTAAGTGTGTAGGGGGGTGGCGGGGGAGCCCAGCCAGAGCCAGGGGAGCTGCCGCCATCAGTGCCAGACAGTCCCACACACAGGAGGAAGAAAGCAGTGTGCCCCCCCCCACAGGTATGTACCCCTCCTCCCCGGGGCAGCTGGGTGGCGGCACCATCTGGTGGAAGCCAGGGACCAATCCTGTCCTGCTCATGGGGCTTGTGAGGCGGACGACCAGGGGGAGGAGGGGTGGTGGGCGCAAATGCAAGCATTGGCCCCCAGGCACCAGAGACCCACAGTATACCACTGGCTGATTATTTTAGCAGAAACACCCAACTAATGTGCTTATGCCAGAATCTCGAAGTGCCTTCTATGCTCCCGCAGATGCCAAAAGCTCTAGTGTCCCATGTCTGAAAATGCAAGTTTCCTGCTGCCACACAGACAATTCCTACAAGGAATTTATGCGGCAGTGCAAAAATATGACGCATCTTGAAAATGTAGAAGCATCACTAACACACAGAATAATGTACCAGTAATTTCCATGATCAGTTCAATAAAAGAGTCCTATTATGAATTTACCTGAAGGCACTTCAGAATTTCCAGAGAAATCTTGCTGGAGAGTTGAGGTCCAGCTTACTGCACTGGGCCTCATTTACAGGTAACTCATAAAACTCTTAATGAAAGCCCATCTCTGGAAAAGCTATGTACACTATCTAACAATGATGCTCATCAGCAGAGGGATGTTTTAGGAGTATCTTGGCATTGAGATCAGCCTCGCCAAACCTGGTTTCATGAGGAAGAAGTAAAAATCTCAACATACATCAGCCGTTCGGGTGCTTTACTAAAGTAACATTTACTGGGGAAATGTACAGTCAATGGCTTGATGTGAAAGTGTCTGTGCAGCCAAGATCACCCTGTTTAGTGGAATGGTGCTGCAAAAACTAAAATTGGCTAGGTAGAAAAAGATGTATTAAAAAAGAAAAAGCTTTTCCTCTTTGCTGGACTAACTCCTCTTATGACTTGTCCCCTTTTATTCCAAGAAGGCTGGGTCAAGAAGAGGGAGGAAGAAATTCATGCTTTGACACCTGAAACTCCAGCGCTGCAAAATTGAATACAAAAATGATAACTGGATGGTAGATAGATAAAAACTGTGAAATAAAATTGGTCCCTAGGAATATTAGATAAATATACCATATTTACCACTGGGCATGGCCAAAATGGTAAAATTCATCTGAGACAGAAACAAGAATTGTTGGGAATTTTGGAACAGCTCCATAGCAGGCAGATCACTACAAATACGGTCATGTAGAGACATGCAACCATTTGAGAATTCCAGAAAAGCTAAAGTACAGGAAAACTCAGATGGAAAGAGAAAAAGGGAACAACAGATAAACTGCTGTGAGATAGTGGTAACTTCGCTGAAGGTTTCTGGAGATACAGTATACTCCTGTTTTCCAAAACCCCATTATCCAAACCTTCAGCGTTATTTGAATCTGAGATACAAGCCCTCTGCAGCATATATCTCATGCTGGTTGATAAGGAAGGGATTCAGACAATGCAGAGGTTTGGATAATAGAGAAGAGACCTCAGGCTAAGACTGCGAGGAGGAGACAGAGGATGAGCTGCGGGCAGTGGGGAAAGCTACCCTGCTGCTGGAATGGCTCCTGCCTCTTGATTATCCAAACAAATCCATGTCCCTCAGGCTATTCAGATAAATTGGGAGTGTATACTGTACTACAATTCATGAGTATCAATTAATGATATCACCAAGGCACATTTTCGAGCATATAGGAGTCAAAGGATTGTGGCATACTTAATGCATGGTTAATATTAGGAGCTAATCCTCTAGGCATATACACATAAGGAACTTGACTACAAGGAACTGGGAATGATGAAGACAATAATAAACTACTCAAACTGTCACCTTCCTCTGGAAAAACAGAAAGCCTGCACAAAATGGCTACCATACTCCTAAAAAGACAAAACCATCACACGGCTGGAGTCCAGCCAAAAAGCAACACAAATTATTGTGCAAGAGCGAAGGAAGCGCAGCATAAAAAGATACAAAATCTGAAAAAACTCAATTTGGCAGAAACTAGCTAATGTGGTAGACCTCCCCAGAGAAACCTCACAGAGTTCAAAATACCTAGAATTACTTTTGAGTCTTGGAAAAAAACAAACAATATGAAGTTATTGTCTCAAAACAATTTCTTCAATTTTTTAAGGTTGGCAGAGAGGAAGGAGTACAAACAAATACAGATTACTCTCTTTCAGGCTGAATCAAAATAGTTTTTGAACATGTAATTAAAAACTCCACCTATGACAAGTTTCCAGAAGGTCATTTTCCAGTGTTCCACTGTCAGGTCAGAGAGTTCTAATTTCGAGATATGTAATGCTGCTGTAAAAATAGTTTCACAGCAACAGCATAAAAATGGTTTAATTAAAAAGAACTTTGGGCATAATCAAAAACTTTTTGAAGGCAATGACTTCATGATTCCCATTGACTTCATATCAGGCCCTTAAATACTGAAGTCATGCACTATGCTTAGGGATATAAATGATTTTCCTCGTATAAATCTGCATTAGGTAACACCATTTAATATATGTATGAAGGAAGTAACTGTAATGTTCACATTCTACCTGACAGACTGTTTGTGATTAACTCACTGTTCTAAAACTGTACTTAATGCAAGGTTTTTGCATGACATGTGCCACAAGCTTCTATGTAATCGGGACATACAGGCAATTCCCCATCTTTCCTTGTTGAAAGATGCAGTCAGATCTACAGAGAGAAGCTGAAAGCTACTTGCGATTAGGTACACAATTGTTAGGTTTCAAAGGAGAAAATGCGACATTTCAATTACAAATTTTTATTTTACATTTTTAGCCTAATTTGGCTCTTTGTGGTAAACAAAATGTTTTACAAATGCCTAGTAGGAATAATTGATAGTTCATGCTTCTGTGTCATACTTGTTAAAATATTTGCATTTAAAAGCAAAGTTGGACTTTAGCTCAAGGCTACGTATACATCTTTCCTAAGGAACATCAGATAAAAAAGCATTTTGAATTATAATAGTTTTCAAAATCTCATATTTAAAGAGACATATCTCCTGTTAGCCCTCCTCATCAACTAATGCAGCCTGGTGATTCAGTGATTTAGGAAAGTTTACTGAATAGGGACCTGATCCTCCAAGTACTCTCTGTTCACACCTCTAGCTCCACTGAATTCAGTAAGACTACTTACATGAGTAAGGCTAATTATGCCAATAAGGAATGGAGGATCAAGCCTCAGGTAATTGTAGCATTAGTATGAGACAGTAAAAAGATTATCTTAAAAATACATAAGAGATCAGTATTTTAGTTAACAGCTTCATAGCTTGATTTTGAAATGGTACAGAAGGTAATGATGGGGAGATAAAGGGCCTGGTGCTCAAAACACCTCCTGAATTCTTTATACATGCATTAATGATATTTATTACAATGGTGCCCATGTCCAGGCAAGATCAATGCCCCACTGTGTTAGGCACTGCAAAGTGAGAGACATGCTTTGCCTTGCTATGCTTTGATTAGGGAGGTATATGATGAAAGTTTTCATAACTATATGTTGTATTAAAGGACTATAGTCACTTCTGGCAGCTCATATTTTCAAAAATGGCTCTTGGTTTTTGGGTGCCTAACTTGAGACGCCTTAAAGTAACCTGGTTTTCATAAGAGTGGCACTCAGAACTTTTTTAAAAAGTCTGTCTTCCCCTTTAAAGTGTTTCAAGTGGGACACCCAAAAACAGAGGCATCTAAAAATCACTAGTCACTTCTGAATGTGAAACATGACATTGGACATGTTAATTGCAACACATTGCTATCCATAAACAAATGTGTAAGCTAATAGGCTATTCATGTCTTTTTGTTCCATGTGCATACTGTTTAACGCTTGAGTTTTATATAATAGCAGTGCTTGTTATGTATTATGTATAAGGGTAATATTACTTACTGTAGCAACCTTGGTTGCGATTTAGCAAAAGGTTCTTTTGTGGAAGACAGAAATGAAGTGTCTTAAATTAGATGATCCATCTCTCTAGCGTTGTCTACCGTACACTTTCTTTTTTTTTTTAAACATCTTCTTTTCAGATGACTGTGAATAATTGAGTGAGCAGCACAATGCTGGTCAAGATTTATCATGGCTACCCTGAATTATAATAATAAGTAATGCATCAGCCAACTCCATCAACTCTGTTCCAAAAGGGCAACATTTTATAGTGTAGACAAGACCTCTGACAGCAGCAGAAACTACCTACTTCTTCAATGCTCAGGGTCTCAGGTCGGCTGCTGATAAATATCTCATGCCAGATCTTGACCACTATTCTACTCCCTTTACACAGGGCAGCACAGAGGGGGTGAAAACTGGCCACTCCCACCTTCTTGTGCTGAGGGAATCACCAGGAGGTGCAGAGCATACGTAACCCATTTTTACGCCTCCTTCCTGCAGCCCCAGTTAAGGGTACATTGGGATGGGTGAGGATGGGGATGGAGTGCATTTTGACCCACTTATCACCAGGTGAATGCAGTCTCTTGGGATGCCAGTCTCTCCAGTTACCAGCTGGAAAACTTTAAAAGCAGCCCTAAGCCTACTCGGAACTGCACTGGGGCTGATATAGAACCAGCCCCAGGATCAGAGACAGAACCACTAGCCCCTTGATGGCAAAGACCATGCTTGGCCGAGGATTTGGGTCATTGCATTTATGTAATCCTGCCCCATCCTGTCATTTGCTCTGTGTGTGGCAGACCTTTTGCGTTTTGTTACCCATGTTGCAACAGTGGGCAGCAGCATAGCAATGCAAACTAATCTCATCATTAACAGTGACAGTAATATTACTATAATTCAACTTCAGACTAGCAGACGAAGTCTGCAAAGATTAAAAAATTAAAGGGAGAGTAGAAGACGGTATGGTGAGACAACACACTGTGTATGCAAAGAAGTCAGTGACAATGGACATGACAACAGCATGATATCCCAAAGGCATCGAATACATGTTTATGCAATCATGTGAAGGCACATTATTCTATAAAATTATTTTGGGATACACTGGGGAATAAAATAGAGTGAAGAAAAGCTTCTGATATTATTGGTTGGTCAGGCACAGGCATGTCAACTCATATTAGACGCCATACCCAGCTTTGGGACTTGCCTGCAACGTAGTCATCCCAATCAAAAGGAAAGTTCAATTAGCCATGCAATACTACCTGTCTTTGGCAAATACGGAGCCCTGATATGTTTTGCAGGAATGACAGACGGTCTTAATAAATTCCTGCTGCAGATACTGTACTGAAGAGATGAAAACTAGAATATGCTTAGAGTGAAACAGTAGGGAGTCTTATAGACTTATCTTATGGACGTGTAGTAATTTAGTAAGTCAATGTTGTTCTGGGAGTCTCTCTGAAAAATGTTGCCTGTTTGTCAGTGGTCCTTTTCCATCATTCTTTCATTCAAGGAGCCCCTTCAGAGCGGACCATTCAGTTCATGGCAGTCAGTTCCTGGAGGTTATATCCAAACACTTCTGCCATTCATAAGGGAATCTTCCCTAACCCTAATGAACAGCAGATGCTCTAATATGCAACATCACCACAGGAGAGAGGTGCCGGAGAAGGTGTAGAGCACTACCATTTTCTTGCTATGATCAGAGGTTAAACAGAGGAAAATATGATAAGACTGATGTGATACTCTTCAACTCCCATTGTTTTTTGTGGGTAACAACTATACTGATTGCAATGCATTAGTGAAATGGCAATTACTGAATGAGATCTTGGAGTCAAAGACAGGTCATTAAAGAGGAAGAGAGAAATGTAGCCTATTCCTGTTGGGGGATAGGGAGGTCTAATGATTAGGGCATTTGACTGTAGTCAGGGTGATCTGGTTTCCATTTCCAGCTCTGCCACTGACCTGTTGGGTGACCTTGGGCAAGTCACTTAATTGCTCAGTGCCTGTTTCGCCTCTTGTCATTTTTCTGTCTTGTCTATTTAGGCTGTAAGTTATTTGGGGCAAGAACTGTGCGTCTATGCAACATCTAGCAAAATGGGATCACAATCTCAATGGAACCTCTAGACATTACTGTAACAAACAATTGTTAGCCAATACATATACATTAGGCATAGTAAATACTGCATGAATAGGTGTTATGTGCATGGTATTAATATAACATATATATATATGTATTAAGTAATGGGATGTTATGTTAACTGAATGTTATGTTAACTGAATGTATTATGCTCTTCCCACAATTCTGTTCGCCCTTGTAGCCCACAAAACATTGCAAAGCTGAAGTCAGCTTTGGCATTAGAAAATAGGAAATTTGCCAAAGCAGAGATGCATGAATACTTTGTACCAAGTAGAGTTAGGGAGTACTTTCATGGCTCATCAACTCTTGGAATATAGTATTGAAAACAAGATACCCAAAACAAAGGTAAGGAAGGTACAGAACAACAGCTACTAAAGGAACTGAGGACAGACTGGTATGTTGGGGTTTAGTGGCGTGTAAAGAGTTTTATAAGTTATAAAATTATCTTATAAATACTACTAGATGAGCTGCATATTTTTGAAGCACCCCTTCTGTGTAAGGTGAACATGTTGAGAGAATTTGCTTCCTACAAGGAGGGAATGTAAACCTTCTTTTCATGTTGTACTCTTTTGTCTTTAGATAATAAATTTGGTTAAATTTGGTCTCTTGAACTTTTTAAAGAATGAATTGGGAGTGCAGTCAAACAATTGGCTATGCCTCTAACTCAATACAATGAGAAAATATTTATCCAATTAGAGCTACAATATTTTATCTTAGTCACTTACAGCTAGTCACCTTACCTAGTGACCAACTAACACCACAGTAAGTGACTATGTCCATTCACAGTATAATGGTAAGAGCCTTGAAAATCAGAGGTTATGTGTTAAGGTATATTAAGTGTGAATGAGAGCATGTAGAAATAACATAAGGAGCTCTGAATGATGATAGAGAATGCATTATCTGGGCAAGTTCTCCTTATGTTTATGCTGCTGTACTCACATGGTATTTGTAATATTATAATTTAGATTTTAATGAACAATCCAAAACTATTTTTGTATTCTGCAAAGGAAATTTTAAAATAGGAGTTTATATGTAATGCTATCATCCGCTGGCTCTCAGCAGCAATTGTTAATCTTGTGGTTCTAATGACGCTATTGAGCATGTACAGAAAAAAAAAAGATGGCTGATGTTTGCGCACTAAACAGTGTGAATCATAACAGGGTATCAATATTAGTTTGTCATATAAATCTCTCTCTCACACACACACACACACACACACCCCCTCTAAATGTTACTGACCTAAAAAAGATTTGATCAAAGGCTGTTGGAATTCTAATCCCCCCAAGCAAGTATTAAATTGGTCCACTCTGTGTCCTGTGCTGACAAGTCATTATACTCCAGAGCCTTACCATCCATGATAGTGTCTCAATTACAGCAAAGATGAAGCAACAGCGTTCTAAAGATGCCCATCCATCTACATTTGACGTGATTCTCAAAATTTAAAACAAAAAACAAAAAAACACCTCATAGAAATTTCTTTTCACAAGCACTGCTGGATTCAGTGACACACAACACTGTCTGCTCTAAGTGAATCAAGCAATAGCAAGACAACAACTGTAAACCACAAAATCTGAGCTTTTCTATACACCGTCTTGCTTAAGTAGCAATTTCCTCACAACACCTTGTGCCCTCTTGTTCTCTCTCTTTCGTACTCTCTCTTCATAGCTACATCTTCCACAATATCAAGCTTGCCTTGACACATACAGAGCTTCACAGCTGAAGAACAGTTTGCAGAGGTAACACTGAAATACACATTCTTCACAAGAGAATCATGAGTTTGCCCAAATATTCATATTTCTTGAGTATCTGTATACTTCATTCTTCAGTTTTAACACTTGGTGGCTGCAGTGCACAGCCACCAATCCCATTCTTGCCCCCAGCCAGCGACACATGTGCAATAACAGGAATCAAATCCATTCCCTTTGGCACCAAAAACACAGGAATCTATATACCTAGGTACCTCTACAGGGATTTTGTGAATTCATTCGGAATAAATCCATCTTGCTCACAGAGGACTATTTATTCCTAGGTGAGGTGTGATTTTTTTCATTCTAGCAAGTGGCATGGTGTTATATTCAAGCGTGAGCCATGTTGATTTGTTCTTTATTATTTACCTTGTTTGTTAGATCAGTAACAGTCCTACCTTTTCTGTAGCACTTTTCAACTACAGATCTCAAAGCACTTAAAGCACACTGTTGCCACTAGAGGGACACTTAATATGGAAGTACCAGAGCGCTGTTTTATGCTGTTTACGATGACTCTGAAAGATGTACAACTGAAATATCACAGAGGAGTTAGCTGAAACCTCCAAGAAGGCTCTTCCAGTTCTTTTGAACTCATATATGTTAGGTAACTGTACTATATAAAGCATGGGAACATTTTCTGTGGGCAACATTTCAGCAGATTCCCATTGTCTCCTACTCACACTCTCATACGGTTGCCAATTTTCAAAGAGGCGAACCATCTCTGGGATGATTTAGTTGGGGTTGAGCCTTCATTGAGTAGGGGGTTGGGACTAGAGGACCTCCTGGGGTCCCTACCAACCCTAATCTTCCATGATTCTATGATTTTTGCTCTCCTATGGTAATAGCTTTTCTCCATTATTTAGGGGTTATCTTAAAAATTGAGGGGACTGATTAAAGTTAACTAGTTCAGTAGTTAACTGACTTCTTAGGATGCATGTAAGAGTAACCAAATAAGGATTCCAGTCACCCTTCTTTGTGTAGTTTGAGTAGCTTGTTCTGCTAGCCCAATTGTCCTCTGTGTAACGTGCTCAAAGCCCTATGCTTTGCAATTACTTTCCTTTTTGTTTTAGTGTACTGTGAACTATTATCTGAAACATCTTGCGCAGGACCTTTCATGACCTGTGAAGACGGATTCTTCATACAAAGCCTTTGCTGCATTCAGTTATTCTTATCTTGTGGAAGCCTCAACTCGAAGCAGCTTGACTGAAAGTTAAACTTGAAACTGCCAGTGGTCTTTGCTTTCCAAGCAAGAGAGGTCATTGAAGATACTTTATCAGGGTCCTTCTGGTACTTGATGAAGATGGTTCTTTGTTCTGATCAATGCACTGGATACACTGAACATTTCAGAACTATATCAACTATCCCTATATTCATACTGTGACACTACCAAGCCAGGTGCCAGCTCAGAACAAGGTCCCCATCTCAACTGAATACTGACAAAGGCATAGCTGGAATTAGTCTGGCTGACCTTTGTGTTAGCATTGTTAATTAGGGTGAGATGCTCGCCTACAACAAAAAGGTGTTATGTCCTGCCCTGCAGAGAAGGCCCATCAACACCAGACAAGCTTTGTTGATTGTGCTGTTCTCCTCCCCCTCCCCATGAAGAGAAACTAAGTGAATTCCCTCCCATCAACTGAGCTAGCAAATCAGAGAAGGGGAAAAGGGAATACAACTCTCTGACAAGGAGAAACTGCATCTCTATGCAGCTTGGACTCTCAGGGGCAAGATTTCTAGGCATAAGCAAGGGATCTCCAACTGTTTAGCCTGGGTTAGCCCTAAGGGACATATATAGCATGCTTATTACACAAGCTTCTGTTACCTTTTGAAACTTAAGACTGTAACTCATTTGTGTCTGTATATTTACCTGCTTTAACCTTGTAAATAACTCATTTCCTTTTCCTAGTTAATAAATCTTCAGATAGTTTATTATGGGATTGTCTACAAGGGCTGCCTTTGCTAAGAGACCTGAAGTGCAAATGACCTCAAGTGCAAGTGACTGATCCTTTAGGACTGGGAGTACCTAAATATTGTTGCGATCTTTGGTGTAAGGAGCCATCTATCACAAAGTACACTCATCTGAGTGACAAGACATACCAGAGTATCCGAGGGAGTCTGTGACTCCATACTTCGTGCCTAAGGAGTTTACACTTGATACTCGGTTGGTGAAATCTAAGAATAGAAATCACAGCCAAGTGGAGACTGTGCCAGCTTGACCATAAAAACATTGAAAAAGCAAATGTTTAAATGCCTTTGCCTAGGACACCTTCATGATAATGAAAGAATGCTGTTGAGGGCGCACATATACCAGTTGAAATTAAATAATGAGTCTGGATGCATGGTTTGTGGCATGGTTACAAGGAACCAAAGCAGTAAGCAAGATGCCGATAACCTACCAACTGTTAACAAAAACTAAATGCGGCAGTTCATAGAGCAAACTTGTGAGAATGCAAAAAATCTGAGTCTTTAAAAGGATGTTAAGCAGAATGGCCAGAGCTGGAGATAAATCCCGTCCCTTACTTATCATTACTGCTGTGTTAGTGGTGAATTCATGGCTCCAAACAGCATGAAGTGCAGCTGGGTATGGAAAGAAGATTAAAAAAACCAAAAACGAACATCTAGAAAAGTAACAGTGTAGCCTCCTGTGTGTCAAGCCCTACTGCACTGGCTCAAGAGCATAGAGTACCAATGTCAGGGCAGGCTATTAAGTTATCATCTGTTATCGGTCACATGTATTGCTGAAATGCATTCTCTTTCCTTAGGAATTCCAATATTCTCTACAGCGGAACCTTTTTCTCAGTTTAAATCGGCGATCTGGGAGAAAAAGCAAGCAGCCGCTGTCAAAGCAGCACCTTCAGTTTGTGAGGTCTCAACAGTGAGTTTAACCTATTTGTTTGAATGAAAATAATGCAAGGTAGGACTTTTTGTAATGGCTCCACATGCAAACAAGACCGTGAAAGCTATTTTACCATTGTAGCTATTTTAAGATAAGGCTATTGACTCTGGCCTTTTCTCCTATTCTTTGATAGAGTCAGATTTAAAACACTGGAATTTTTATATACCAGATTATTTTGAACAAGTCATTTTGAGAATGTGCAATGTCACACCTCTTGTGGAATTTCATCTTGCCTTAGCAATTTTGGAAAGAATTTGAAACAATGTGTTGTATTGGAACATGTATCATTACATCAAGTTATAGCAGCAGACTGCTGGTTTGTTGAGGTTATTGTATATGTTCAAGGCAGTTAAACTACTTTTTAGTCCGAAGACCATTTCCTTCAGTTGTGACACATTTTGTTTGTTGATTTGGGAAATAAATACCCCTGATAGCATGGAACAATTTTAGTACAATCAAAACCAGGACACCTGAGGTTCTCCTAGGACAGTGCCAAGCTACTTCCCAAGTACCCCAAAGCTCAGTGAAATCACTGGAAACACTCCCATTGACATCAGCAGGCTTTGAATCAAGCCCTTGCTCCTGATTACAAACTTCATTGGAATTACATCACCGGCTGCCACAGAACAGTGTGATACCTACAGTGAAATGAATATTCCTAGAGTATCAATCTTTTTATAAATTTAGTATCTTAATGTGATCCATGACTTAAGTCACCTTTTGTACTGCTTTCTGTTTGGTTATAATTTTATCTATTAATCATGTTAATCCAATAGAATCTGCCTTAATCAAATGTGAGTCAATTACCCAGTTCTTCAAATTATATTTTTTAATGAAAGACATTTTTTAAGATGGAATACCAATTAGGGACATGTTCAGAGAAGTGTGGATATCTTTAAAGCATAGAAACACTTGCCTCTCCACAGATAAGGTACCTTTCATACCCATTGTCAAGTGAAGTAGTTTGGAGAACACTTCTGAATTGGCACTGATGTTACAGCACATCAGAAGAGTTTGTACAGCTGCTGCCCACGTGCACTGTTGCAAACTCATCGGAGGAATATCAGCAAGCCCACTACCAGACGTTAGCCAGGGTCTAGCCTGAGTAAAAGTTAAGAGTTATACAATGCTTTGCCAAATGAATAATGGACAAAGTAAAGTGGAGGACTCTGGTCTTCAGTCTATGGAAGTTGAGGCAATATTCCCTCCGACAGGAGAGGCTTAGCAGCCCAGGGTGTCAATAAGGTGAACAGCCCTCCAACGCCACAGATGCTCTGAGATCCAGAGCCCTGACCCAGTTCAGCTCATCCAGAAAGGCTCCTGTGGGTCTGGAAAAGGAGGCATGACGCTCCTTCCCTCCAACGGATTTTAGACATTAGGGGCCAGATCATCATCAGAGTAAACTAGTATAGTTCCTCTGAAGTCTGTGGATAATCTGACCCTAAAACAGGGAGTTTTCTGCTCCTGGTAGCCCCTCTGTAGCTAAAATCAGAGGGGATGATCTCTGCATCTCATTACACCGGGACTGGATCCTTTATTTGATCAACTGCCATTCAACCTCAGCCATGTAAAATCTTATCAAACCTTCCATTTTGTTTTACCATGGGCTGATATTTGAGAGCAAAGGGCAAAAGATCTAATAGAGGTAGGACGTTGGACTGAACAGACCAATCGATTGCTGATGTGGCCAATCTCAGGTTTCTAAATCTCGAGCACTATAGCTTCCCTACTCCCTCTCCCTGAAAAGCTGCTTTGCTGGGGATTCTCCCCAACTGCTCTTTCTCTGCATGCTCCAGTTGTGACTATTGGTAGTTGGTGCCACTACAGGGAGTCATTCTGGAGATAAATGCTTAATTGCTAGACAGGTCTGGCAAATCCCTTGCTATGAGTATTCCACTACCTAGCAACCCAATCCAGTTCAATGACTTTGCTGATATACTCTGAGCTTGAAGACAATGCACTAAACTATAGAAACAAATGCCTATTTTCAGTAATATTAAAGTCAAACTGTGCTAATAGTGATTTCATTATTAAATAATTATGCAGAGAAGTAGATGCTTCCAGAGATATGCAACACCACAAAGATTTAATTGGCACGGACATCTTAGATATGCTGGTCTGTTAAATAAAGACCAAGGAAGAGATGTCAACTTTTCCAGATAGCTACATTTAGATTTCAAAGTGGACCTGGCCTGAAACAACTGAATTAATTCATTCAGGAAGAAAACAAATACACTGCACTTACCGTACATAGTGACTTTCATCCAGGGTTTCAAAAGAGTCTGAAAAAGGTGTGAAATTAACATTACAAGGAAACTGGGGAGCAGAGAGATTAAGCGATTTAGCCATGGCTGCACAACAAACCAGTGGCCGAGTCAAGAAACAGACTGCAGATATTCTGAACAGAGTTGTTTGAGAATTTGTAGAATTCTCAATCTCACTGAAATTTTGATGGAAAAATGGGTTAACATTTTCAGTTAAAAAAATCATGAAAATGTCCTGGGATTTTTTTTTTTTTAAACCATCTCTACTACTGATTCTCAGTCCCATCCTCTAATACATTAGACATGTTTCCCTGTCAACGACTGGCATTATTATGCAGTATTTCAGTGCTTCCCATCTAGCACTAAAAACTTAATGGGTAAATTCCTGGCTCCAAAAAAAGCAAGTCATGTTTGGTTTTATCAACAGGTGGGACAGCGCTAGTTCATCCTTTTTAATGTATATATCTGTCATATTGTCTGTTTCCCTCTTGGTGTCGCAACCAAAAAAACCTCAAAACCAACCAAACCCTCCTCCCTCCCACCAAAAAAATCAGGAAATGAAAATTTTAGTAAAACACAGAAAAAAGAGAGACTTTTCATACATCTGTCTTTATTTTCAGTTATTTTATGTTGTGACTTTAGGCACTGTAATCACAATGAGAAATGCAGTGTCAGGTAAAAGTGATGTCAAACCAATGTCAGTAAAACACCATGAATACACAAGTGTCTTTAATTTTATGTTGTAAAGACCAGATTTGAACAATTGAATGGACAAAACATGCATTAATTGGGACTTATGTTCTGATCAACAAACGCATGTACTATGAGCCTGATCCAAAGCTTACTTAAAATTTATAGAAAGCCTCCCACTGACTTAAGACAACAGGGGACCTCCTACATAACAGGGCAAAAAACCTCACCCAACAATTTCTGCATCAAGCCTATAACTTCTGTTTGAGCTATAGTTTACTTGCTTATCTTTAGACGGTCTTGATTTAAATACTACAACTGACGTAGAATCTACCACATCGCTAGGTAAGTTGTTTGAATGGTAGTTTACCCTCATTGTTAGAAATTTGCACCTTATTTCTAGTCTGAATTTATCTAGATTCAGCTTGCAACTACTGGATCTTGTTCTGCTTTTTCCACCATGTTAAAAGTGCCCTCTACTATCAGAAGTCTCTTCACCCTGTAGATACTTGTAGACTATGATCAAGTCACCGCTTAACCTTCTCTCAAATAGATTAAATAGACTGAATTTCTTTAATCTATAGTCTCTCACTTTAAGTCATATATTCCAGACCTCAAATCACTCACACAGGACATTAAAAAAATGTTACTAATTTAGTCCAGGTACTTGGTTAGCAATTTGCTCTATGCATTGCCCTATGTATTCAGCTATGGTAGGTACTGTAATTCTTTTTTTAAACAATGTACTTTACTTATATGTGCACTGTTTGTATTTCTTTTGTAAACATACATGGAATTAAGTTTTAACCAAGCATGAATGTTAGATTCACTTGCCATGAGTATTCATGGTTGAAACCTTATTCAAAAGGAGTTATCTCATCAAGGAATTGAAATATCACCATGTTAGTTGCACAACAATTTGCAACTAAGCAACACAGCTCAAATTTTGAATTTCAAAACAGCAAAGAGCAAATGAAATCTGTGGAAACCTGTCCAAAAATCAGGGGGGGGGGAGAATCACATTTGGTTTGCAGATATTCTACAAACAGAAAAAAAGGAAAATTCATTAAACAGGTTATGTGTTATGAATGACTCTTGCACTGACAAACTCTCTGTTAAAGAAGTCATGTTAGTTCGTATCAGCAATTTCCATTTCAGGCTAAATTCAGAATTGCTGATCACATTTGTTTAGTGTGACTTTCCTATGTCAATTCTTTTCTGTGCATTCATCTTTTTAATCTCCATTGTGTCAGTTTAATTGCCAGGACGGCAATTAAAACAATGGGTGCTTTTAAAACATTTGAATGTTCCCCTAAATTATTTCACATTAAATACCTTAATTTACTGTTAATTTATTATCAATTACACTTAAAATATTAACCAGATGTTTGGGGCTTCTGCGAGGAGTTTCACCAGCCGGCCAGCACCTGAGTTTATGCTGTATACTGACTAATGGCAGGCAGCATAACAAACAGTCCATTTGCTAACTCCTAACAGCTAAATAATATCTCTGCTTCTCACCATAACTGGACTGCCAATACAAAATAGACAAAGCATCACTGGGCTGGAGCCAAACTGACCTCACGTCACCTTTTTTCTTTTTGCAGAGTCAACGCCACAGTTTGAGTAAACACCTCCATTTTCCTAGAGAACTCACTCTTTGCTAACCCTTTAGAATACATCTACCCAGCAAGCAGGATCCTGTGGTGGTGAGTCTTAGAGCTTAGGTCCACAGACTTGGGCTCACGCCACAGAGCTAAAAATAACTGCATAAATATTCATGCGTGGGCTGGAGCTTGGTCTCTGAAGTTTGTAGACCCGGCTCTGCCACACCTGCCACAGGATCCTGCTTGCGTATGGACATACCCATGGTTCCCTTAGACCCAGCGGCAGACTCCGACCCCTTCTTCATCTCCTAGTTGAAACTCATTAAAGCAAACTGCCAGCCTGACTTTCCAGAGCGTAGGGTGACTCACCAGAAGAGCCATGCATTCGCACGAGGCCCCACTCAGGGACCTCCATACGCACCTAGCTTTAAGCATGTGAATAGTTCCATTAGCTTCAAACGGATACTCGCAAACTTCAAATTAGGTACATAAGCCAGCGTTGCCATCTCTTGTGATTCTATTGCAAGTCTCCGAATATTTGGAGCCCTGCTCCTGGAATCATGTGAACGCATGAGACCTTTTATTTTTTAAAGCAAAGATACCTTTCTAGCTCACGCAGTTTCAGAGAGAAGCCTGAAAACATGCACCATAAAGGCCCATAATGCAGACAGCAATTAAAAAAGGACCAGCATTTATCATTTTTAAAATCTCATGATTTTGAAGTCAATCTCATTAACTTTTGAGGCCTGGTTTACATATAGCCGGGGTCTGTAGTACACTTAAACACTTAAAAGCTGATTGGAGGCATTAGAATCTGACACCTTGCTACAGAGTAAAGAGATTTTTTTTAAAAAATTTCCTACACTTTATTGTAAATATTCTATATATCTTAGGTGCCTTCCACTTGAAGCAGCTATAAAAGTCAATGACAATCAACTCTGTTAATCAGTATGGTTCATAGAGAGTCTGTTACCAACTGCTTTACTGGCACGAAATAGATTTTCAGAGGTACATCAGTCTGTAATGTGTTTTGTCTACACTTGCTGTTCAGTCAAGCCTATTATAGAGTCTTGCAATCTAATCAAGGCCTAATCATTTCAGCCCACATAAAAAAGCCACAATTTGGAGAATTTGGTTTTAGTTTTAATTAGAATTTAGGATTTTAGTGTGGCCCAATAACTGTTGCTTGGGTGTGTATTCAAATTCTCAATTTGAATTGAGGCAGATATATTTTTATCTCCTAGTAATGTGCCATGCAGGGGTGTCTCGTCGCCATCACCACCCATCAACATTTAGGGAGAGGCGAGGTGGGGTCTGAGATACCACAGAGGGAAAAGCACTGCCATGCTCTGGAGGGGAGCAGGGACCATAGTCTGGCCAGGCTGGCGCCTGCACTGCTCTTCTACAGCTGGCTTTGTACGAGAACTAGGCACAGCCAGATTTATTCTATTTCAGTTTCTGACTCATGCATTAGCGCAATGCTGCAAAGCTTGGATTGCAGACCCTGCTGCAAGAGGATTAAATCCAAACCGTTGTTTTAAAGTCTTAAAAATCTATTACTAGAATTTGTAAACTATCCTCTCCATCAAATCCAATTTGGTTGGTTTTGCTCCCGGACAGTGCTCCTTCTACCCTTGCAAGAGACAGTATCTTAGCAGTCAGCCCAGTAAAACGGGATCTGGAACTTTAACGTAAATCCAGCAACAAGAGAACACAGGGAGAGGCGAAATCATATGCTAAAGTGGCTGTAAAGTGCCCAAACGTGAAAGGGTCAGCTCAGTTTCCATCAGATTATAATCAAAACCAGTTATTGCCACTTGAAGTATTTACTCCAAGAGGGCTGGCTGCCGCAAGCCATGACCTCAGTAGTGCTTTACTTCAGTCACTACTCTCGCTGATGTTAGTGGGGCTACTGCCAGGAGTGAGGTTTCTGCAGGGTGGGGCCCTAAATCAGCATTGCAGAAGTATGGAAATGGAATTACTTCAGCAGAGCGCTCATCCATATTACGGCTTGACACTTTTTTGATGATCCTGTTATTGAGGGCACCGTACTCTCCAAGATGTAACAAGGAAAAATACTGAGGTTTATTTTTAGCTAGCCCTTATTAAAAGGTGCTAGTATTTCTTGATCCTTCCTGTTAGCCTTCTGATTCCTTGTGACAAGACTGCTTCTTTTCAAGTGACAGTATTTTATTGGCTGAATATTGATTATCACTCTGACAGTATTTATACTGGCATTCCAAAGATCAAATAAGGGACCCCAGGAAAGAAAGACTGAGCTGCACCTGTTTCTTTCAGCCTCTTTGCTCCTGCTCTCTTTGCCAGTAGTAAAAATAGATCCAGTAATTTTCAGAGTTCCAAATTTTTGCTCTGCTTAATCTTATGTGTTTAAATGTGCATTTTTATGTAACCAGCCCCAAAAGCTGTGTACAGAGGTTGCCACTAAAGAATCAACACTTGCCAACTGATTTACCACACTTGAACCCCATACAGTAGCATGAGACAGTAAGATTCAGGGTAAAGGATTAAATGCTTTGTGGTGTATTATTCCAAATTTAAGAAATAGAAAACATTTTGAAGAAGCAGACAAAATAATAAGTTCAACTCATCCCAAGCGGTGCTGATTAGAAAATCATTTCTTCATTTTATTACATTTTATTCTTTGAAATTGTACAGATACTTTGTGTGTCTAAACATGGAGACACGATTATGCTGAAGACAAAGGAATAGGATAGCATTCTAGTGTCTTGGATACTTAAAATAAAGTTGTTTCATATCCCCAAGCACCTAATTTTTGTTATAAATAATGCTAGTAAACAATTACTATTGTTGCTTGCGCATACTGTTCTTATTTGGCCATGTCTTTCTTCACTGCGACACTTTTTAAAATGTAGATTTATTACGCATTTCCCCTAATGAAAAAGGTCACATATGTGTGTAATATATATAACGTATACGTATAGTCACGTGTATATCTATTTATAGATCGTTTATATATTCTATGCACACCCACACACAATCAGAAGTCTATATCTATAAAATATAACAAATCAGAAATGTATACTATATAGATATAGATATTTTAAAGGCAAAATAAATAATTATTAATACCAGAGTAGTAGTTTTATATTATCCTTTTGATCTATAGGCTACCAGTGGAAGATATAATCTTTTATTTATATTGTGTGAGGTAAAATTTCGAAACAGGATTTGTGTGTCTCTCCCCCTGCTCACTTCATAATTAAGCCTGTAGGGCTGCATGGTTTATTTTTTAATGCTGAACATGTCAATTTTTGTTATCACTAATTTAAACTTCACAGCTCCATATATCAAAAAAATATGATGGCAAAACAATTTATATAAAAAATATTTTGAGTTGAAGAGATGGCAAAGCCTTTCTACATGGGCTCTTGAAAATTTTAGTTCAAATGACAGTGCTGATTTACAAAGCAGCAGAGAGCGAGTACAAACCTCTAGTGCCATATGCTTTTTCCCCCAGTTTCTTTTATATCTTTCATCTTTATATGAAATGATTTTTTGCCTTCATTAGCACCAAATCTTTTTAAATTTGGCCCCAAAACTAACACAATCAGTCCCACCAAGAGCCATTTTGACACTAACTATGAAGAAAAAGCAGCTCATATTTTACACAAAACATTGCAAGGTCAGATCAGTAGCTTTCATTTCTTCCCACCTTCAGCAGACAGAACAATAGGCAGCAATAATCCTGTGATACCCACAACTCATTTATCCAACGAGAAGACAGGTAGCACTCCGAACTGCACTGTCTCCTGAATAGGTGCAGTAAATAAGCATCTTAATGGTAGCCTTTCAGGCAGGAGGGCAACATATCACAGCATGGCATTTTTATAATCTTCCTGGCATGCCTGCAGCCCAGAGCACATAGCCGAGCGTATGTTCTTTCTTCTGCCGGGCTTAGAATGCATGTAATCGTTAGATAGTGACACATTGTGCCTTTAAGCAAGTTTAACTGTTTTATATCCCTTCTGATCTGCGGCTTTGTACATCTGTTAAGCTGCCTCTTCAACTTCAGTCAGCACATCTGTGGATCTGCTCTTTCTGAAGCTCCTTGCATGGCTTGGGTTTTGCACAATATTTCTTTGTAACGACACAGTGTTTATTTGTAAGGAGTGCCTTTGGTATGAGTTACTCACTGAGTTAGAGCAAAAGACCAGATTAAATATATACGGGACGTATTGGTTTGGCAAAGCATCAAGAAGAGAATATGGAATTTAGACTAATATCTTGGATTATAAATAATCAATGAAGGATGTGGGGTCCTATCCTCCCTTCCACATCTCTGGGGAGAGGGGAGTCAGTGCCCAGGGAAGGGAGTTCTGCCTTTCCAGCATGGCCTTCTTCCCTCATCACAGCCCTTCAGGAGCAACTCCATTAAGCAGGAGGGGAGGCAACTGGGCCTCCTTTGATTCTCCTCCAAAGCCAACAAGACATGCAGACAGAGCAGATGTGACTGCAGACCGATGGGCTAATTTTCAGAGGCACTGAGCACCCAGGTTTTTCGCTGAAGCCAATGGGAGCTGCGGATGCTGAAACCAGAGATACTTGATTAACTTACTGCTTTCCCCTGTACACTTGGGTGAATTTGAGCCTATGGTGCTGGCATGATGATGGCATGAACAGCGCCTCCTGGAGAAAGACCGATACTATAATTTCTTCATTGGCAATGCTTTGTTCCTCCCACCAAGTGTTAAAAGCATTAATAAGAATTGCATGGATACAGAGAGAGCATTTGTATGCTCACTAGTATAGTTCAAATATAGCTGTAATGAATAATTCAGAGGCTGGGTTATTACATTTAAACATCCCCTTCAGCATAAATTGAAAGTAATAGGAGCTCAACAATTTTTACCATAGTGCCACCCAAATGCAAAGGTGCTGCATCAATCCTTAGGCTAAAGTAGTGATCTCTGCCCAGATTCAACAACCTTGTTTTCTGCTGTCTTGAAAAATAACTTTACACTGGTGGAGTAAATCTTGGAAATAACTAACAGAGAGGGTCATGAACCCTTAGGCCTATCCTGGCTTTTGAATTGAATGCTTTGAACTATTATTTTTCAGAGTAAAGTTAAAGAACCATGCATTTCTAACTAAAGGGAAGCTTGTGCTCAGCAAACAATGATTCTTGTGTGAAACTAATTCTTGTCCGACTCTAAAGGACATTACAGCTGAAAGTTTTCAGATTGGTCCAGTAAGCAACTCATAGATGTGATTCTCATAGACTCATAGGTCAGAAGGGACCAATATGATCATCAAGTCTGACCTCCCGCACAAGGCAGGCCACAAAACCCTACCCATACACATTTATAACAACCCCGAACCCATGACTGAGTTATTGAAATCCTCAAAAGTGAGATTTGAAGACCTCAAGCTGCAGGGAATCCACCAGCAAGCGACTCATGCCCCATGCTGCAGGGGAAGGCGAAAAACCTCCGTGGCCCCTGCCAAACTAACATAGAACAGGTAGAACAGTGTAACAAGTTCTACTGGAGAGTGGGAACATTGGTTCTCCAACGGAAACCACCATGGGGGAATCCTGGCACCCATTGAAGTTAATGGCAAAATTCCCATTGACTTCAGTGGAGTCAGGATTTCACCCTATAGGAGGTCAGCAGAAACCAACACAGATCTGCTGAAGGATTCTAATGAAATCAGCTGGCCTTTCCATGCCAAGGCATTTCTAAGACTATCAGAGCGTAACATTTTTAGAAACTGCAGCAGCTCAAGGATTTTATTTTCTCAGACCCAAACTGAACTCAAACTTGGAAATCAGGTGTTGAATAAAATTTTGGGATTTGTTTATAAATTTGTCAAAACAAATTCTCCTCGCCCTTGCCAAACTGGTGTGATCTGATACATAATAAGCAGTTGAAATGACCCGTTTCTGAGTCCGGGCATAAGTGTACTTGATACTCTGTGTGGCAGTCTCAGTGCACCAGTGATTCTTCCACTTCTTGTCTTTGAACCAAAATTATCAGGACAGGTCACAAAGCAACCTGTATGTGGAAGATTGCCAGCAAAATTACACAGCATTCAAGAAAATGCTTTGCAGAGCATTGCAAAGTTCCTCTGAATCCCTTGTGTCATTGTCAGGATGCCCCTACTTTGCTCCAAATCAGCATCTCTTCAACTTTCAAGGCCAGGTGCATCAAAGGTCAGCAGCATTCAAGCCAAGAAGGACTGAATGGAGCTTCTTGAGCAGCTAAAGTGTGCTATTAGAAAGTATACAGCTCTTTGTCAGCATCCAGACATGCTCATTTCATTCCCTAACGCATTATAACTGCACATATAAACTCTTTGTGAAGATAGCTCTGAACATGACTTTGAATAGGAAGATAAAGAAAGGAAGGAGATTACTGCTGAGATTCTTATTTATTGGGATCTTTCTATACATTATGTTTAGAAACATAAGCAATATCAGATTTGGAAACCATCACTCTCAGCATTGCTGCAACACTACAAGAAATGGAAGTGACTTTTCCCCATTCAAACATACAGTTGCCAAGCAGTTTCTGTATTTAAGCTTTAAAGCATTGTAATACTTCATTATACAAATCACTGACCACAGTTTTTGCCACAATCCCTGAATCATACCCCCTTCCCCCACCAAAAAAAGTCACACAATATTTATGTATGATGAATTTTCCAGAACAGTAAGAACAGACTTTTAAGTGCAGCATCATTACCCCTTTGCTGACAGTGAAGTAGCAAAGAGCTTGTCTTAGCTAGCAACCATCAGGCTTTACAGTCTAACAAGTTCCACTACTATAATGAAAATCCAAAGACCTGGAAACAATATACATAGCTTCCCTGACTAATTTTATTACACAGACACACTTAATAGCTCCTGTTACAATCACATTTGCAACAGAAAAACGGTATTGGATTGTGACTATCACACTAAATCGACATGGATTATCAGTCATTAAAAAGGAACAAAATTAGTAGCGAGCAGTAATATTTTACAGTTATCAAATCTACAACTGGTCAAGGTTCATTACAATACTGTGCAATAAAGTCAGGAAGCATCAGCTCATTCTACAGAACATTTAAATCTCTATTGTATTTGTGTAGGATATAATTTCTGATAGCAATAAACCCTAATAAAAGTTACACCCCGATGAATAAAGTGTTAATAAATTGACCCACGACACTTAAATGGCTAATTATATTTGAGATAAAGAAGAATTCACTTTTTTCTGTGGACTGTTTGAAGCTGTGTTCTAACCAGCTAACCAACCAAATACAAAACGGTTTTAAATAGCTCTATCACTGTGGTATATTAATATTTCTGGTTCCTGTTTCACTAGATTAATAATTAATCAGAATATCCGAACATGTTTCCTTTCATCAAAAGAATCAGCCTCTCTAAAATGTCCAAGCATGAATGCACTACACAACTTAACTTTAGCTAATTTTTTATAAAAAAATACTTACACCAACTATTCGGTTTTTCTATAGACCCTTTTTAAGGTAAGCCAAGGTACTTTATTGTATGTGAGAAACATAAAAAGGATGAATTAACATGGAAACAAAGTGACGTCAATTACTGATGTGGGCATCCCTAGATTGCTGGCTCAAGTCTAAGCAGCCATCATGTTCTATATAGTTGACTTAAGAGATGGAATGGACAACGCATACCTTGTTCAAATCCTTTTGAACCATTTTCCATATATTAACATACCATATGAAAAGAAGGAAAAAACCAAAGCAAAAAACATTACATGCGCACACAGATTCAAATGCTACCACTCAGACTTAGAGAGAGTTCAGCTCCAACTTGCACGGCTGACTGGTGTCTCTCCAGATTTCTATACAGCTAATTTTTGGTTCAGAGTGCAAATTTATAAATTGGGTCCATCTCTAATAAATAAAAAGCCATTAGCCCCCGATCCTGCAAAGACATATATATGCACAGGCTTAACTTAGTGCACAGGAATAGTGCCATTTACCTCAACGGAAATGTTCACTGTACATAAAGTTAATCAAATGAGCGTGTCTCTGTAGCAGTGGAGCCTTAGTGAACTGCCTGTGACACAGCAGAGACCCAGATACGTTGGTGGTTTCTTTCCTCTCACCCTGAACCAAGGCTAACAATTAAATTGCAATGTGCATTGTAGATCCTCTTTTTGTTACTTGTTTCCCAAAGTGTCAGTAGGATGGGATGAATGTATCACCAGGGTGTCTGGAAGTAACAGTAATAGCAAGGAAAATACAAAGAAAAACCACAGAGGGAGAAAAGAAAATCTCAGCTGTTTTCACTGCTTCTGCCTATGCTTTGCATCCTGCCAAACCCCTGGTATTCCAAGTGAGGAATTCCTCCAGTGATGACTACTACAGGCCTGATCCAGAAGTCACTGGCGTCAACAGGGGTTTTCCCACTGACTTCAATGAACTTTAGATCAGGCTGTCAGAGACCAACTTTGCTGAGATCCTTGGACCATCAGGTTTAAGAAGATATCAGTGGCTGAGATACAGGATCTTTGAACTACTGGGTTTCGCAATCTAGCAAATATCTTCTTCCCTGCTTGAGTCCATACAAAGCACTGCTGTGAAACTCAGCTTCTTTGGCGATCCGTCTGATCCTAGAACTCCCATTTTTTAATCCCACCACTGGCTTCTCATCGACAGTATAATAAAATGCAGGCTTTTTGACACCACCTTCAAAGCACCGCACAAATGTGGCTCTCTCTACATATCCTCTCAGGTGGAGCTTCCCCATTGCCCTCTACCTTCTCTCTATCAATGTTCCCAAACTTGTCCTGTCACTTGGCACATCCTCTCTCGAACATGCACAGCTCCTTTCACACAGCCCCCTATCCATGTTATGCCTACCTAAATTCATCCACAAGGCTCTTGCCTTGTCTACTTTTAAGTCCCTCTATTAAAACCCTACTCATGCTGTGCTGTCCACAGTCAATTGATAGTTGATAGGCAATTTATATACAAGTCAATTGTCTTGTTTTATTCCCCTGTCCCTGACATCCATGCATTTGTTCTTCAATTGTGAGCTACTCAGAGCAGGGACTGCCCTTCTGAAGTGTTTGGAAAGGACCTACCACATAGTCATAGAATAGGAGAGTTGGAGGGACCTCAGGAGCTCATTGAGTCCAACCCCGTGCTCGAAGCAGGACTAAACTCAGCTAAATCATCCCAGCCAGGGCTTTGTCAAGACGCACTTTAAAAACCTCTAAAGATGGAGAGGTGTTCCCATAAATAACTAAAAACAGCATAATGCCATGAAGCGATAGAAAGACCAGAAGAAAATCCAAACTCACTCATTCATCAGCTCAGAAACTTTTTATTCATTTTTGCTAACCTGTTTTTCAAAAATATAATTTTTGAATTCCCCCCCAAATTCTCATCTTCTTGCTCCTAAGTGTAATAAAATGAATTAATATCTGGCTTTTCTCCTCTCTCTCCCCAGCTTTATTCTTTCCCCCTTTGCCACTGTAACTTTTCCTAAATTGACCAAGTTTTGAAAAGTTCAAGTGGAAAAAAGGGAGGGAGGGAGGGGAGGGAGGGAGGAAGGCAGGCAAACGAAAACACCTACATCTCATTCAATCCAGTGGCAAAAAAAGGGAAAGGAAAAAAAATCTGAAGTTTCTATGAAGCTTCCCGCAGTGATTCAAGAGCATGAGTACCACCCTTAGGGCAGATGGTTAGGAAGCAAGGCATGAACCCCACATTGGCTACGAGTTTCAGACTTGGATTTCAGTAACCAAGTTTCACGAGTAAAGTCTTCAGGAACTGTAATAACCTAACCATGAAGTCAGAGTCCTTTGGGCACTCCTTTTGACGGTCAAGCATTTCACACTAGTTAATATTTCCCTCCTGTTTGGTGATTTACAGTCAGAGAGATGCACAATAGAGATCCTCAAATATTACCATACAATATGAGATACAAATGCTATGAGTGAGATAATTTAATGAATGCTGGTGAGTCACTGCCTGTGTTAAACACATTCTTGTAATTCTAATATCTATTTTAACAATACGACACAGTGAGTCAGACTGATCCCAGCCATGTATTTGCCAGTGTTCAGGTGAGACCCTAGCACGAGCTAGCACATCGTCTGCCAGCATCATAATATCAAAACAAAAACCGGTTTTTGACAATCAAAATAAAATGTGAGTTAATTTTTGGTTTCATTTTAAAATCACCCTGGGAAATAGATAAAAAGTGCTACTGAAAATTAAGTTTTGATTTTTAATCAAACTTGATATGAGGGGTTAGGAAAAAAATGTTGGTTGAAATATTTCAACCAGCTCTAATCAGTCGCTTCATCTGAATCTTGCAGCAGTCTGTCTACAAGATGGTTGCCTGAGCAGCGGTTTAGAACCAAACTCATCTCACCTATTTACATGAGAAATAGGAAGTGGTTTGTGTGTTGAGCACAACTGGAGGGTTACAGAGGGGGAAGATAATGGCAAGGAACTCAAGGAGAGAACTCAGCATTACTACCACCGCTGTCAGAAAAACCAGGGACATTCCTGTAGATTAGGGACAGGCCTTGACAAGAGACAGCAACAGCTTCTGACGACACAGGTTTTAAGCAGAGCCCATTTGGAATTTTACAATAAAAAGTTATTCGGGGTGGGTTGACTGAAAATGCACTTTTCACATTATAAATCAACATTTTTCAGGACTTTCCATTCACTGAAATTTTTTAATATTTTGACTCTCTGTCCCAGTTTGGTGAGAAAACCAGTTCTGAAATACAAGTATTATCCAAAGGATGGCAATTCCAGATTTGACCAGCCCTAGTTTTCAATAATGGAGACAGCTTTATAAACCTAGATCTGAGCACTGCTCCTGCTTTTCAAAGATCAACTAACTGCAAAGGAGACAAATTGCAGTTTCTCTCCTAATTTCATTGTTGTTCATTGTTTTCTTAAGGATTACAAAGAGGACTATTTTTGTCTGGATGGGTTGGGGTATCTCTTGAGGATTGTTTCATACATTAGCAGTATCAGGGATTGATAGCCCTGTTTGTGCTAGTGGATGCTTTGAAGGATTGGAGAACTAGTGGGATTTGGATCTCATACGGGATAGAAATATGAACAGCTGAAAGAGGAAAGGATTTTTAGCCGCTCTTAGAACTCATGTGGTAACATCTATTTAACTCAAATGCCTGTCAAAAGCCTGGGAGAAAAAAATTCCTGGAGAGTTTACTCTTGCTTCATTATCTTCTCTGGGAATGCCCCAAATCAAATTCTTAGCTGATGTAAATCATCATAGCTCCTATTACTTTGATGAACGTACATTATATACACCAGTTGAAAAATGTTATGGCTATGGCAGATTGGATCTAGATTTGGCTTCCTGATTTTTGCTTTTTTGTGTGTGTGGGGGGGTGGTTTGAGAGCATAAGGGCTTTTACGTGCATAAGGGATTTTATATATTTATATATATATAAAAGCAGCATCAGGTAAAAGCCCTTATGCTCTCAAACCTCCTTTGTACATCAGAAAGAACCAAAAGAGCACAAAACACTCAGGTTATTTCCCTTTGCATCATCCACTCCATACATCTCAGCAGCTAGTTTGGGATGAAAAGTTCCATGCTTCATAGGGGCAAACATTTTGATATGAAGTTAGGGGTATTCAGAGAAGAGTATTCATGAGTTGTTCTTGAAAGGTCACCTCCAAACATCAGGGAGATGTGTTGAGCTCTTCCGCTACTAATGTGACTGCTGTAACTACCTGCCTGAGAAATGCTATTTGCCTCCCTAAACTGTAGTGCTAATTCCTAGAAGCCTACTGTCTCCTGAAGGCACTTCTTGAAATTGCGTTCCAGCACTTGAAATGCCAACCTACTCCCATTAAATTCCATTCCCAGAGCTGCTAACTTTTGTTATTGTGTTCTCTCACAAGAACCTAGGTAAAGGCTGATAGGTAGGAGCTGGAGGTGGGTTCGGTTTTGTTTTATTTGCCTATCTGTGCATGAGCTATGATGAAGATCAGTGTAACACACATTGCAGAAATGCTGACGCAGTAAGTCTCAGCTGTATTTGGGTGAGCCTAACATACAGAAATTGAAGTACAGCCCTGAGTTGGCTCTTGATACCACACAGCAGACATGACACGTCTAAGGAGAAAGCCAGCTGCAAACAAATTTAATTTTTCTCAGCAAGTTTTTGGAGCTATTTGCTCTACTGCAATTGCCCTTCATTGTAACCTGCGCAATAGACAGCCTTTGTCTGGGTGGGATTCCAGTGCGGTTGCTCAGTCATGATCATTTACCAACTACAGTTACTTATATAACTGCCAATCTTCTATTAGGCCCTGATTCAGCAAAGCACTTAAAAACATGCTGTGTCACATTAACTTCTTGGGACACCTTCACTTCTTGGAACTTATGTGCTTCACTGAACTGTTCCCATTGTTTGATTTGCAATTTTGTTTCATCTACAGACCCTACCTCTTTGTTGCAAGTTTATTTCTTGAGCAAAAAGTTCAACGATTACTTGACTGAAGGCAAAGGGAAAAATTGTTAGTTTCAAAGACTTAGTGTTTCTATTTTACACAAGACGATTCTTTTAGAACACTTGCCCAAGTACTAAAATCTCACATAAATTTATAATGATATAAACAACAAGAAGACATTTTCTACCAAAGAGAAAATACTTGATTTTTAAAAAAATTGTAATTCTTAACATTTTCAGCATCTAAATCAGAGATGTACCCATAGGTATATAGTTTATTCAATAGGTAGTTTTTTTAAAAAGCTATTTAATTCTAAACGATTCATTCTTATTTCTGCCAATTCAATACGTTGTCTGGATTTTATATCTTTCCATCATTATTGGACAGCCAATGAAATCTACATTATCTTGTGCAAGCTTTAAAAAAGTAGGTAGAAGTGTATCTCCTAAAGAGCTGATAAATTCTTTATAAATACTTTTGAGAGTACTATCCTCCTTCAGCATGCTATTTTCATATTCATCTTATGCATGTAGAATTAAGAAGAAAACTTTCTCTTTGTATGTTGCATTTGCCAAAACATGGAAAACATGTTCTTTAAGGGAATATTCATATGTAAAAAGATAAGGGACATTAAGTGAACTTATTAACATCCAAATAGGGCTGTTAACTGAGAAAAATGCTTTCTTTATTGAAGAGCTGTCAACAAGTCTAAATTATTAACCTTGTCATATTCTGTTATTAGAAGCATAAATCTCTTACTAGTGATCAGGATAAAAAGACTGGTGATATTTATTACAACAAAAATTCTCTGCACACTTTTAAAGGCAAACACATAAATCACAGATACATAAAAAGTTTAATTTCTTAAATAGCATTTTACAAAACCATGTGGAGGCAAGTATGGAAACTGTGTGTGACGTGCTAATAAATAAATAATCCAGGACTATTCTGAAAGATTTTTGGTTACTATACATAATAATCTCAGATTCAAATTAACTCCTAAATCAAACAAAACTAGGATGACCAGATGTCCTGATTTTAGAGAGACAGTCCAGATATTCAGGGCTTTTTCTTACATAAGCGCCTATTACCTCCCAACCTCTGTTCCTATTTTTTACACTTGCCATCTGGTCACTCTAAACAAATCTAGACTTTTCAACATTTGCCAATACTATTAAAAATCTGGTCTGTTGCAAGGTAGCTGAGAAATTTGTATACCTGGTTAGGGTTTGATCTGAAACTCATTCAGACAGGACCGCCTACTGATACCGACGGGTTATGCATCAGGTCCTCAAAATAAGGCAAAATGCTCCCAATCAAAATCACTATGCTCCGTTCTAAATGACCACAGAAGTTGCAAGGCAGTGAAGAATCTGGCCAACCAGGAGTTAGTCCAGGAATAATCATTTTAAATAGTTCAGTCATTATCAACAAATAGGAGGCAAAACAGGTTCAACCATTTTGTATGTTTTTTTCCACTGCTTTATTTCAAGGACAACCTGGTGACTAATGGAGAGACGACATAGGCTTGAAGAAGAGATTTCTAAGTGAGGTTCTTTGGCATGCATTATGCAGGATGTCAGAGTAGACGATTATAATGGCCCCTTCTGGCTTTAAAATTTTTTTTTTTAATTTAATTCTTGGGTTTTATTCCTGAATAGCTACAGACTTGCTATCAAATCAAAAATCAAATACTGTGAACTCCTCTGTGTACTGTATTCAGACAGGTTACGGTCATCGGGCCAAATCCTGGTTCCTAAGCATAGTTCAAGTATGTGGCTGATGAGTAGATCACCACCCGTGGGGCTCAGGGTTCAGAAATCTTCCACCTTCCTCATCCCCAGATAGCTTCTCCACTTCCCACCTCTATTACAAGAGGAATAACACTGACTTGACTTCAGACATTGGCTTTGATGCCATCCAAACCTGGCCACGATTAGACTTTGTAACAGGCATTTGCAACACATTCCTGAAGTGTTATAAACACATTTATTTATGATGTCATGCCATATAGTTGCATTACACACTGATTTTCTGAATCATTCTGAATGAATTACACAATCTATTGTCAAATTAGTTGCCAAAAGGCAATAATCAAATCTTGTATCAGTCACAAAAAACAGCAATAATATTATAACAACTATAGAGTGAAATGTCCTGTAAACCCAGGGTCACCCAGACTGGTGGAGAATTAATTTATCAGATGTTGATTACAGTATCTTGGCTTTTCCTCCAGGCTTGTGCACATCTCAATGGTAACTTTAATGGGATCATGCATAGTAAAAGCAAAGTACAATGGAACTGGAGTCAATCTAATTAAAATAAGCCATGAGGTTTTGTATTTCATTGTAACCAATCCAATTGAGTTTCCCATTAGATAGGGCAAATCCTCATCTCACTAATGAAATCACAATATTTGAAACATTCAGTTCAAACTGTCATTTAATGAAATTTCAAATGTCGGTAGCTGCAAAACCAATATTTATTTTCCCCCCTTTGATGTTTTTTCAAAATTCTGTACTAAAATCCGGGAAGCCCAAGGATGTTTGTTCTTCTCCAAAATAACTTAAATCTCATCAACATGGCACCTGAATTCCTTGAATGCTCAATTTTTTTCTTAAAGATATATCTATATTGTGTGTTTCTGAAATGAATTAACACAACAGGTGTTAGATTAGGAATGCAGGCACCTCTAATACAAGGCAGACCCCAGGAAGTGAGCTTCCATTTTAGCATTTAGATCTGCTGGGAACATTTTTGAAGGTAGAGAGAGTGGAAATATGGGTTCAGTGCTCTCTAGGAAATCTTTTGCCTTATTCTACTTGAATTGTAGGCTCAAATTTGGTTCTTTAAATGTCTGCCATTGACTCCCTTTGTGACCTGAGTAATCTTTAGACCTCAATTTCCCCATCCTTAAAAATAGGGACAACCATTCCTTAACTAGTAAGGATATTGGGAGGCCTAATTAATGTCTTTGGAACGATTTGAAAGCTGCAGATTCAAAACCTTGCATACATGCATACAGACTTTCAAAGCACTAAGTGCCATGAGCGTTTCCCACTCACTGTGAAAGTTAATGGAAGTTGAGCACATATCTACCTCTTGTGCCTTTGAAAATCTATCCTCAAACCCTCCAGAAGTTGTAAGTTGCATTACACACAGCTTGTGTAATAGTCACTTAGTACACAAACACCCTAGCGCCCAAGTACTCAGCCGTATCGCCCTCTAACAGGAGCCTTCACAGGTCAACAGCATGAGGTGCCACCCTATCTTCATCAGTACAGAAAGCGAGGATACTTTCTGCATCAGGGCTGCAGTAACACACGAGTCTGTCATCTCATTTAGTCAGGTACAGGAGATCATTTCACTTTGTCATCTTAAAGTATGTCAATTTATAGCGCTAACTCTGAGTTTCAAGAGGAAATTATTTCCCTCCCGATGTACAGTAAGCACGTAGGGTTTGCTTCTATGACACTTACACAAAGCCCTGTTGAAGTGAGTGAACTATTCACATGAATAAAGGTTGCCAGACCAGGCCCTACTTTAACATAACATTAATAATCATCAGATTAAAGACATCCTGTGTAAAGCAAACCCCAGGGAACAGTCCATTTGGGAGGTGGAAACCAGCTCTGAGAACATTAAAATTGATTCAGACATGTCCTTCAACCTTTTGAGCTCAATTGGTGCCAGCTCTCAGATTTTACCATGAGTCTCAATATCTCTGGTGCTTTTTTTAAAGCCCCATCACCTCCTGGGCATTGCAGCTACTGAGAACTTCAGCTTTTATTCAAATACATTTCTAGCCTGGCTGGTGGCAGAGGAAAAACCTCAAAAATGGGATACTCTGAAGGCAAAAAGCCAGAAGACAAAGAACTTCACAAAACCCCAAAATAATTTTTTAAAATCTCATGAGTTTTTGGGGTCTGACTCATGATTTTTGAATGCTTGGGGGTGTCAATAGTCTTGCTTCCCCAAAACACAATAGTCAGCAGAGAAAACATACAGCTGGAAAACCCTCACATAGTCAAAGAGCGCAGCGCCGCTTCTCTCTAGAGTAGCATCTACCTTCTGCCCACTTTGCCTCTTTGTAACCGCTCCTAATAATTGGGTCCAGCTGCTCCAGCATTCTATACCTTGAACATCTGAGAGAGTGAAGCATATGAGCCATAGGCTCTCTCCCTACTCGGGCCAGCTTTCAGAAGGAGAACTGAGACATGAGGGAGCTGTCACTCTTAGGACCTCTTTCTGCAACCTAAGAGTCTGTACTGCCTATCAGAGAATCATTTTGGGTAAATCCTCTCAGAAAAGACCATGCTCCATGTTTGTGCATACTACATCTAGTTCACATAATAAATTGTAAATAAATCATTAACAGATTTATAGATTTTATTACCAGAAGGGACCAATAAATCACCTAGTCTGGATAACACAGGCTAGAGAATTTTATCCAGTTGCTACTGTGTTGCACCCAATATTGTGTGTTTGACTAGAGCATATTTCCCAGAAAGGCCTCCAGTCTCGAACTGAAGACATCAAATCTATCACTTTCCTTGGTAAAGCAATGTATAGATATTGCAAACATTAAAATAAAGTAGTCAAGGTTATTTTTTCCTATTGCAAAGAAAATACATAACCAGTATGGTGATGAATCCTGCAAACAGGATAGTAACAAACCTGTCCTAATGTGGAATAGGAAGGAAAACAAAAAAGAAAAGGAAAACAAAACTGATAAAATTCAATTAACCTTAAATCAAAAAATTCTCCTTCATTCCTGCCCCGTAAAACCGACATGAATAGAATTTTATAAACAGAGCATTCAGTCATTTCCTTTACCCTACCATCAAATAGGCATCAATATACAAATATAAATAATGCCTGCAAAGGACCTTTTACATTTTCTGCAGATCACCTAAGAGATTAAATAACCAGAACAGGAGCAATCATTGACCTTTAGTAGACACTTTACTCATCAGGTGGGCGTTCACTGGTATAACTGCACAAACCCCCATCAGCCTGATGGCAGCTCCAGCAATCCATTTAATTCTTTACACACACAACTGTTTACAGCTGTCTCTTAATAAGGCAAAATCCTTGAATTTCTCTTCCTTATGCATAATTGACAGTAGAATGAAGACAACTACAGTATATCATCATTTACATAATTCTATTTACTTGTCACTCTCACCGATTAGTGTAGAGGGAGGTTATGTTCCGAAATGAAATTTTAACTTTCTTCTTGTTGCTGGAATGAGGCAACTGTACTCATTTTCAGCTCAAATATCAGGCTTTAAATATAATTGGATATCAAATACTTATCTCAGTAAGAAGACTTTAAAAAAAGGGGGGGGTGGAGTGGCTCATTACAGCAATAGACAGCAGAATAAAGGCATAGGACTTATTCTATATTGTATGTTGTGTGCATGCAAATGGAACCACCAAGGGGCAAGAATTGTCTCTGTAATGGTCCAGATCCAGGGGAGCTTCCAGACAGCCTTTGGGTCAGATTCTCTGAGGTATGGGAAACCCTGGTTGGGTCAGCAAAGGAAGCAGGTGGCTTTGGAAGTTTAGCAATAATTCTTACTGGATGTCAGGGTAAAGCTGTGCCAATTGCCTTTGCCTATCTAAATTGACAGCTGCATCCAAGGGGATGCATCAAGGACAGTAAAGGGCTGTTTTGAGGGTCTGATCCGCCATCACCTTGTAGTATGAAGACAGACACATTTCGGGGGTTTGTTGGGTTTGGACTGGTTATTCTTGGCGGAAATTCACCCCACTTTGACATAGAACCTGGATAATCTTGTTATGTACGAGGAACATCAAGGTGGTGTTGGTTGAAGGGAAAGGATAATATTCCACCCCCAACTTGTGAGCAGCTGATGGGACTGCAGCAAACTCTGATGTGGCTGTCATTCAAGCTTTTGGGCTCAAATAGTGTCCCACTGTATCCCCTAGGCAGGGTTTTTGTGCCATTTGAACACCCTATGCTACTTTATAAGCCATTATTAGTCATTGTCTACATCTAAAATGAAGTTAGCAAGTGGCTAGTGGGAGGCCATACAAAGAATTGTGGATAATTGAATGTAAAACAGCCTCTTCCGCATTCATTTAACTCACTGCTTGGCAGAGTACAGCACCTACCTAGGAATATTGGACTCTTGATTCTAGATTCACTTTGATATTTATTTTAATTCTCAGCTCTAGAACCCTTTTCCAGTCTCTTTTCTCAGCAAATGTATTGCAAATTCATACTTAAAAGATAAATTACATGCTGAATATTTATAGCCCATTTTAATTATGTAAGGTTTTTTAAAGTAATCATTGGGGGGAAAAAAGAGCATCTTCAGAAGTAGAGCAGCAGTGCTACATGACATGTATAAGGGAACATAATTAGGGAGGAGAAAATTGGTTTGAAAGAAAATAAAAGCCAATCTGAGCTTCTTCCTAACTCCCAAATTAAACCACAGCCAGACCATTTCTCGTGGTCAGAAGCGTCCAAGTAATCGTGAATTGTCCAAGTCTTCATTTTCTAGCTCCAGCTTGGATTGTAGGCCCCAGCACTGTAAAATCAGCCTGAACCAAAGGATTTAAGGCTGGCTGGAGCTCAAGAGTTAAACTCTTATGTTAACCGTAATGAAATTAAGTGTTAAAGATAAGATGTTCCGGACAAACCAATTGTTTATTTGTTCCTGACACCCCCGGCTCCACAATGTGAATTAACTACTTACGTTACTCAAGTTAGAGTACCCTGTACAAACACTTTGTGATTGAACACTTATGACATGTTAAGACCTCGCTCATAACTATCTAAGCATAATTGTTTGGAAACATCCTGAAATCCAACTACCATAATTTGTAAATGAAGGAAAGTGCTCAATGCGTATCAGGAATGTGGTTAATGTGGAAATCACAGGACAATAAGAAAACAAATGAAATTCCTTTACATTCTTTTTATCTTCACATTCTTTTTGTCAAATTAATATTGATAAAATGGGTAAATTGGTATAAATAAATATTTTCTTGTATTGTGTTAATAAGAAAATATAATATAGTATGCCAATGAAATAAAATAAGAATGTAATGATTTCTAGTTGTATGAATGTGAAGTGAAAGCAGTGTGAATGTGTGAGAGATAAGACAGCCTACAAGGACAGAAGAGAGAGATGATGCTTTGTTTAAAAAACATTTACAACCCAGATGGCCGAAGATCAAGATAACCCCAAAGAACAGGGGAGTTACAGGAAGAAAACAAAGTGTAAAACAAAATGAAGAAAGAATAAGAAAGCTGTCACGTTTACGATACCAAACGTAATTGTCAGCTACATCAAACAAGACTATCTGATATGAAGAAATCCATAGACCCGAATGGGGATGGATAAGTATAAATATCAGAAGAAGAAACCTGGACTTTGGGCTCGTTCTGCATATCCCCAGGAGCATCGTGTCGCGAACGACAGGGCCCGGCTCCTCCCTCGAGTCTGACTCACCTGGCCAGTGAGTTAGCTTGAGCAACATAGAGACTGGTAACTATCTCTCTCCTGCAGAACAGTGTGTGTGTGTGTGTGTGTGTGTGTGTGTGTGTGTGTGTGTGTGTGAGGAAGCATGTGTTTTAAGCAATTGCATTTTCAAACTATTTTCTGTATTCATAATAAACATGGCATACTGCCTTATCCCCCCTGAAAAAGATCCTGCTGTTTATTTCATAAGTGTAACAGGATGAGAAGAAGAAATACTGGAAGGCTACTGAGAAAGTCATAAACATGGAGTCTGTGGTCAGAAGGGACCACCAGAACATCTAGTCTGACCTCCTGTGTATCACAGGCCACCAATAGCAACCAACGCCTTGTACAGTAAACCCAGCAACCAAACGGAGACCAAAGTATTACAACTCATAGGAGACTAGTGCTTCAGGCACAGAATAGGAGGAACAAAGGTGCACCAGTGCTCAAAGCCCCTGCAATGGCTGAAAAACAGTGAAATAAGATAATTGTGGCAATTGACCCACAGCCACACACTGCAGAAGAAGGCAACGCCACCCCCCACTCCAAGCTTGCTGACAAGCTGAGCCGCGGGAAGGCGGGGGCGGGGGTTCCTTCCTGACCCTATATCACTTAGGCCCTCAGCAAATGTCTTGGTGAGAGATGTAAAAAGCCTAGTTTTGTATTCTTAAGAGGCTCTGAGTATCTTCCATTGTTTGCAGGCCAGATTCTGCCTTTGGACATGCATGCATGACTCTTTCTGAAGACAACGGGAGCTGCATCGGACTAGCCAAAGGCAGATTTTTGGCCCCATAAAATAATTATGATAAAAGCTATAAGAGTGTTGCTGGAAGGCAAAGAGAAGAGGCTTAGACAGCTTCACAAAATTGATGCCTTACCAATGGGAATTGAATAGCACCATTTACGGCTATCTGCATGGAAGCATTGCTACAAAAAGCAGAATGATTGATGGTACAGGAAAGTGAAATATCCATAAGGCCTTTGCACTGCATGTATGTGCAATTGAAATGTTCAATCCCTGCTTCAGCAAGGTTTGCCAGTCATGGCCAGATGGAACTATTTTTAGTATTAGAAAGGATTTCTTCTCTGTGCTTGCTCATTCTAGCAGCACTCCTAAAACATCTAGTTGGCTGTGTTCAGGATGTGTAGCATATAGTATAGGGAACAAAAATTCCATATTCACCATCACCATACAATTGTACCAACAGCACCAGCCACAATCTTCCCGGGGTACACTGTGCTTCACACAATATTATGCTATAGTTTTCATTTATTTAACAATACCAGAGGCATAAAATGCAGAGAAAAATAAACATACCTTTGAATCTGGGGATGTTAGGAGACCTCTGATTAAGATGAATAATTTAATACCAGCTTTACTCCCTGACCTAAGAATTAGGGATGGATGAAATGCCTAATTTTGAACCCATCTGAATTCTGTGAGTTCAGAAGTTTTGTTAGGTTTATGAGTGGCTAAGGAGAGACTGAAAGAAAAGAGGGAAAGAAAATCAAATAAAATCGAACATAGTGGACAGAGTGAAAAGCAAATCTGAAGGATGGAGAGGGGAGGGGAATGATATATGTATGGAATGAAGAGCACCCACTTGGACAAATCTAGGTTTTGAAGGGAGGAAGAATATATCTGTCAGTAATATATAGCACTAGTTTTCATTTAAAAAGAAAAATATTTCTCTAGCTAAGTCAGAACACCCTTTGAGGGGAGTGCTGGGAAAAGTTTAATAGGGAAAAGGTTCGAACACACAAATTGCAAATCTCAAACAGTTTCAGAGGTTTCCCCAAGCTCCACCTAATCTTAGCCATAGGATTGGCTGTAAGTTATATAGGCACTCACCTTATTGTGACCAGCAATGTGCATACACCCAACTCCAGCGGGAACCCTGAGAGGTTGTGTCCACAACTCCCTGGCTTGCTGATGGAAATTAGCTTGCTAAATGATTAAAATGGTTCCATGATATTTGGGCCAGCAGCACCTCCAGCTGAAAATGGGTTACATCTCAAAGTCACAGAGTTCACTGTCTCTGGGACTGTCCTATGTACAATATGTGTAAGGAAAAAACTATAAGCTCCTCAGGGAGGGATGATCTCTATTATACGTTTTGTGGCAAATGGCCGGCTTCTCCCTAGTGGGTATTGCACTTTTGCCTCTTGTAGTGGGCCAGGGCGTCGCCGGTTACCCCGTCTTCCCAGGGAGGGGGATAGGGACCCGGGCCGGCCCGCTCCTCCGGGTCCCAGCCCAGGGGCCCTCTGAGTAGCAGCTATGTGCTGCTGGCACCTTACTTGCAGCTGCAGGCTTTTCCCCTGGGCTACTCTCCCCCCTCTGTCTTTCTGGCTTCTTGAGCCCAGTCCCTTCTTCAGGACTCCACCTCTCTCCCACACACCGCTGTACTCCATTCTGTTCTCTACTGCGACTCCACACATCACCCTACTCCGTTCTGTTCTGTTCTCCTCCACTTCACACACTCCTCTGCTCATCACACACCTACTCCTTCCACTCCACACTGCCTCTCAGGAGTAGAGGGTTTTTATAGGCACCTGGGTGAGGCTTTAATTGGTGTCAGCTGACTCTAATTACCCTTTAGCTAGTCTATAGGGAATAAAGCCTGGAGCATTCTAGCACTTACTTAGTGCCCTTCTAGAACTTTCCCAGTTTCCTCTGCCCTTGCTATACCACAGTTTGTACAGGTGTCTAGCATGACGGGGCCCCCTTGCCTCCAGGCATTACGTTAATACAAAACTAAAAGTATAACAGCAACCACAAGGAAACGGAAGAATATGAAGTATTAAAATTCATCACAATATTTCTTTGCAAATATTGAAACAATGAGGCTGAAACATGCTCAATATTCCATCAGCAGGTCTCTAAGTGAAATAACTGTTCAAATACCTCCTCCCTAATTAATCTAAACCTCAATAAAAGGAAAACTTGTTGCTGACTGTCTCTTGTGGTGTCCCTAAATGCACTTTTACATGGACCTCTGGAAAGGCATCCGGCTGTGTGGAGGGATAGAGAGAGAGAGTTGCTGAATTCTCAAGGACAAACCATTCTGCCAGATTAAACAATATTCACTCACCATCAGAAACAGCTTCAAAACCATCAAAGCACGAGGAGAATGAGCCACTGCTTAGACCATTCTGTTCATGACAGGATAAAACACAAGACTTTTCTGCCTAAAGGAATCCAGATAACGAAATAATCTTTAATCTTTGTCCCTGCAAGGCACACTCAACACCTGTTATCCTTGATACCATCACGGGCAAAACAGTGTGTGAATTCATCTTCAGGCTGGTAATTATTCCAGCTCATTATCCATTTGGATGCGGGGTGATTACCAATGCTCCTTCAGGTGCAATGCCAGCCACTTTTATTCTAGCTGATGCTTTACAAACAGAGCCGTTCCACCCACTCCTCCATCTTTGTAGAGATGAACTCTCACGTGCCTTATGATCCACACTTCCGTGAAGCAGCCTGGCTAAAGGTAAAGCTTGGGTAACAAGTTTGAAAGTCCCACACAGCTCACTTTGCACAGTCTTGTTTAAAGATATAGTTTTCTGTGGCAAATGTTTATCCAGACCCACAGTTCTCATGGTTTTCCATCCCCCAACCACCCCAAGTCAAACTCCTCTCAAGCTAGGATCACTGTCCTATTTATCAATCTATACGGACCAACCAGATGTTTAACTAGAGTTTAATTGAACAGTGGACTTTTTGTACTCAAGTCCCACATGTTCAAAACATTGGTGGTCGCACCTCTGATACCTATTTGCAAAAAGCAGGCTGAGAACCCCTGGGTCTAGACCATGACCACGAAAGAATGAAAAACTACAGGAACTGAACACCCAGCATTCAGAACAAACATCTCTAAGGGATTAACTAGAAAGAGAAGTTACTGTGCAGTAAGCTTGGGTGCAAATTTAAAGTGCACTAGCTACTCCCCACTAACAACCCCGTGGATATTCTTACTCTGCACAAAGAGCGCCTTTGAGTGCTTTAGCTATGTATTAAACTAAAGCACAGAAAGGCGCACTGTGTGCGGAGTAGCAGTGTCCACAAGAGTGCAGTGTGGAGGAACTAGTCTGGGCCCTCCCCGCCCCATGTACATGAGCCCTGAACTGTGGAAGTGGTGCTGTAATTATACAACTTTCACACTAGCCAAGAAACTGCCTCAGCAATTTTGGAAATGCTTCCTACTTCTATTCTCATATAAGAATCAATTTGGATTCCCTCCCTCTCCCCCACACGCAAAAAGCTTTTCATTAAACACTCAGTGCGATCACTGGACATTTCTACTATTACAGTGATGGTAGTGTGTCGGATGATAAATTCAGAAAAATCCAGTTCCACATCTGGTCAGCCTGTGTATCTTAGCAGACTTAAGGATTGAAGCTTGACACTGCTTAATGTTATGGAGACACTCCACGGCAGAGGTTAGAATAAAGGACTTATCTTTCAATGTCAAATAAAATGTTGAAAGCATGGATTAAAATATAGTTTCACATTATTTCCCTGTTCATTTACCAACTCTGACTATTGTCTCTGCCACACTGTAATTACCAAGGGTCTGATCCTGTAAACTCTTACACAGATGAATAGTTTTGTTTGTGAGTTGTCCGACTGAAGCCACTGTCCCTTGCTCAAGTGCTTAAATGTTTGTAGGATCAGGCTGATGGGTTGTCCTACTCATTTCAGGATCAGGCCTTCACTGCAGAGACTGGTACGTACACGTTAGAGGAGTTGATAAAATATAATAAGAGGAAAAATCATTCCTGAGAAATGAATGGGGAAGAACCTGCTTTTTAGATACATGAGATATAAGTAGTCAGATCTTCCCACTATGACATTACACCTGACTGACACCATATGGGTGAACTATGACCCCAGTTAAGTGTCTGAATACACATAATAAATAGGGTAATAGTTTCCCCAGATGTCAAACCACTCAGTTCATCTGCAGTCTCTCAGGCTCCAGTTTCAGTAGTCACAGCGACAGTGGGAACAAAAGCCATTATAATAACTGGGGCCTAGCAGGCCCACTGTAATCGTCAGCCTAAACTGTGAAACACAGATAACAGTTTATGAATTATCACAATGATTCACTAGATTATGACTGGTGAATAGGAGGGGCAGAGGATCAGAAATTATTGGACCAAAGCTGGTGCTTTGGAAGTTAGTCCTAACTGGTGGGCAAAATAATGAGAGGATGGACCATTCCACTCCTCATTTTCTTTGGGGTCCTTAAAAAGAGACTGTGAGAAAGAGAAAAAAGAAATTACCCTTACTATGCGAAGGGCTCTTGCTGTGGCCTTCGTACTCCGGTGGGGACACTTCACCACGATTGCTGCACCAGCAATGAACTCAGCCTGATGCATGTGAGATCCTGCTCTGTATTCTCTTCCTGCGTGTGATCCTTTCTGCCTCCTATCTTACCTCTCTCTCTTTCAGCTTTTCACTTGACCTTGCAATTAGCTGCACTGCACAGCCCCACCATGGTGAGATGAGACAGTCCATCCAGCTATGCCCAGCCTGAGAAGGACCAGTGACAGAGAGGGACCTGACCACACCAAACAAATGATGGTCCTCATCCAGGAGGTGAACAGCAGCTGTCTTGGCTGCCCTGCCAGCCCAAAACGCCTATCTGACAGACTAGCCACCCTCTAGCCTGAGATCATCAACAAAAGCTGTATTTCCTCCATCTTTACCATCCTGTCTCTTCTCTCCCTTCTGTGCCTGTTCAGTCTAAAACAGGAGAGTGACGGTCATTCCTGACTCAGAATTGGAGAACAGAGCTAACCCTGTCTGCCACACCGAGGAGGACTGTTTGACCAAATCAGAGACTTTAACAGCTATTCACAGTCTCCAGAAAAGGATTTTGATAGGTTTTGATTACATTTGTTTTGGATAATCATTCCATTTCAGTCTTAATTCTCTTGGCCAGATTTTGAGACTTTCCCTTTTGTGTGTTCAGTCAATAGCTTTCTAACCTTTGGCAGGGCTTTCCTAAGGCATTTGCCATGGCACTGAGCAGGTTGAGAACTCCGTATACCAAACTCCATACCTTGATTAAAATTGTTTAATGCTGGACAGTTAGCATCACGTTAACACCTTAGACTCCTTGGGCCTCTATAGTCATCTAAATTAATACAACAGAGCTCCTCTGCCTCTGCAATGATGAAAAAAAATCAGAGAGAAGGCAGGTTGGCACTCTTCTCCAGAGCTTTCTCTGGATAAGGGTGCACAGGTCTTTCTTGTAGCCAAATGACCCCGGGCACGAGGGTGCATAAGTTTTACGGGGATCCACTGGGCCACACCTATGCACAATAGTTCCCTGAAGGGTGGTGTGGGATGTTTCTACAGAGAGCCGGTAGAGTCATTATCATCACTGTGAAATGTACGCACAATAACATTTAAAGAGTTAGGTACCTATACTGAAAATAGTGTTCTTAAGGTCACCAGGAGAGGTCATACCTCAGAAACGTTCCTTTCAGGCAGGAAGTAACAGACACACATCTCCCTGCCAGGCCATTTGTGTATCGTCTGCTACACAGCCTAGGCCTGTTTATATACTGAACCACAGGCGAAATAAGAAACTGTGAAATCGACAAGATGAAACGAATAATTAATAATTTTATGATTTATAATTTTATGAATTAAAAACAAAGGATTGTTCTGGTGTATTTTGGGGTGCAAGGAAATACATGGAGTCCTTCACCTAGGAGACAAGTTGGGAGTTTGTTTGTCTCACGAAAGGAGGGTCATAGCTAACCTGGCCGTAAAGTGCTGTAAAGATTTTGGGTAAGCAATATTTGGTTAGACATGAGAGAATCTTGTTAATTAAGCCTAAGATCTAGAATGCATATTATGATTTTATAGGTAACCATTTGTTTCCAATACTTCTACTTGCCGTTACTTGAATCTCTAAGCTTTGTTACATAAACTTTACTTACTTTCACTTGAAACATATCTAGGTACAGAGATTTAAGTGGCAGTGGAACACGTAAGCTGGTGCATACGGATTCTTTCGAAGCACAGCATGTGTGAATTCTGCAAGTGTTCAGTGGATTGGGGGCTGGTCACTCCAGGGAGATGCCTGGAGGGCCTGAGATTTGGTGTGTTCAAATTGCTATCCTGTAGAGAGTCAGCAGGGCCCATGAAGTCTAGAGGAGACTACTTGTGTTGTGCGTGGTCAGTGGCGTTGTGGAGCTGACCCGTGGCAGGCACAGACGAGGACTCCTCACTCTAGGGATAGGTGGTCAAAAGACTCCTCACAGCCCTGAATACTCCTGAGAACCATCACAAAAAATGGGGATTAGAGAGCTAGCTAGCTACCACCTTGAAAAGATGGGCTCACACCCAATGGCTTCCACCCTTCTCCAGGAGGTGGATCCAGGGTCACAAAGCTTGAGGCCTCCAGTAGTGGAATGAACTCAGTGGGGCAGCAACTGACAGATACCAGGCATAGCTGAATGTTCAACAGCCAGTTATTCCCTGGCTGATATTCAACCGGCTAAACTTGCTCCTCAGCAAGTGTTTTGTACAGGTTCCTCAGCATTAGACAGACTTTGTGGTAGGCCATGCTTTGCTTAAAAATTTAATATGGCTCCTAAAGAGGAATAAGGGAATATTAAATTCCCTTTTCTCTCCCCTGGGGAAAATTCTTTTCAAGATCAGCACAAAATGGTAACCAAAATATTTTTGACTTAGGAAGGTAACCTTGGAAATAGGGGGAAAAAATAGAATTTTTCTAATTTGTCTTTAGTTTCCTAAATGTTAAATTACCTAAAAACCACAGTGCCATAAAACAATCATGTTAATGTACAATATAGTGCATTGCTTTGATTTTCTTTTTAATAATCACCACTCAGAGACTGCTTCAGGTTCTTAAATAATTGGGAAGGCAACTCCAGTCCCTTGGAATCCAGTGGTCATTAGCAATGAAAGATCCTAAATAGCTTATTCTGCTCCGAGCAGCAGACTGGTTTTATATTCTTAAAGATGCAATTAATAGTTTTGTATTGTTTTGTTCTTATCAGTTTGAGGGCTTTTGGTGTCTTAGTAGAGGGCATTATTTATGGCCTAGTTTGCTATCAAGCAGGGCTTTCTGTGACTGATTGATGCCTTCTGGTAGGAGAAGACCTGCTGATGTGGGGTTGTGCAAGTTAGAAATAAGCAGATAATAGCCTGTATCTAATCTTGTATCTGTTCTAATCTTGATTCCCAAACAAGCCAAGTCCTTTCTGAATCACCCAACAGTAGCCTGTTCCCTGGTCGTTAGGATCAGCACCACTGTGCCCTACCACATTCTTTAGGTGATATTTAAGGATATTAATGTTCCACGTATGTTGCTAAATGTTTCCCATGGGGAGAAAAGGATGCCTTATCCAGATGAAAGAGCAGGGGGGCTTCAATCAATCAAGCAAAATGTACTTATCCAACCAGAACATGGCCACTGAGTATAGCATTTCTTCATGGAATCATAGAAGGTTAGGGTTGGAAAGGACCTTAGGAGATCGTCTAGTCCAACCAACTGCTCAAAGCAGGACCAATCCCAACTAAATCATCCCAGCCAGGGCTCTCTCAAGCCACACCTTAAAAACCTCTAAGGATGGAGATTCCATCACCTTCCTAAGTAACCCATTCCAGTGCTTCACCACCCTCCTCGTGAAAAGGTTTTTCCTAATATCCAATCTAGACCTCCTCCACTGCAACTTGAGACAATTGCTCCTTGTTCTGTCATTTACTACCACAGAGAACAGCCTAGCTCCATCCTCCCTGGAACCCACTTTCAGGTAGTTAAAGGCTGCTATCAAATCCCCTCTCACTTCTTTTCTGCAGGCTAAAGAAGCCTAGTTCCCTCAGCCTCTCCTCATAAGTTATATGCTCCAGCTTCCAATCATTTTTGTTGCCCTCTGCTGGACTCTTTCCAATTTGTCCACATCCTTTCTGTATGGGGGGCCCACAACTGGACACAGTACTCCAGATGTAGCCTCACCAGTGCCAAATAGAGGGAAATAATCACTTCCCTTGATCTGCTGGCAATGCTCCTACTAATGCAGCCCAATATGCCATTAGCCTTCTTGGCTTCTCCATTTTTCTCCTCTACACAGGGCATTAAGGTGGTGTGCTAGGCCTCCTTGCACTCCCTCTTCTGCCCCTCTCCCCAGGATCACTCTGGAGACAGTGGGTTTTAGCATCCTCCATCGCAGCTCCACGCTGCAATGCTTTCAGGTGCAGACTGCAAAGAGACACTGCTTACCTGGAACAACCTTCAGTCTCCAGCTACCTCTAACCAGGCAGTAGGAGAGTGAGTTTGGAGTGCCTGCCCTGCCCTCATCCATTCCCCTCCCCACCACTGAAGATCTGCCCTGGGACACTGGGCTCACAGGTCTGGCCACTAGCTCCTGCAGCTCGCTTATAGGAGTGACCTAGAAATCATCCTGCTCTCCCAAAAGTGTCTTCAGTCTCCTGCTGCTTCTGGCTCAGGCTCTCATTACAGCACCCTGACCATGGTGTCACTGTTCCCCATGCTTCTCACTTTAGCTCTTCACCCTATTGCTTAACCGCCCCATCACCCCTTCCTTCCACTCTTCCTCTACCCATTGACCCCGGCTGAAGTCCCACAACTATTCCAACTTTCTCCTCTGTTTGTTCATCCTTCCATGTCAACTCTGCTATTTTTTTCCTGGGAGGATGACCAAGTGTCCCAATGTTATAGGAACAGTCCCGGTATTCGGGGCTTTGTCTTATATAGGCACATCACAGCCCATAGCTTCCCACTAACCCTCACTGAGCAAACAACTAGATTGAACCTCATAACCCCCACGAGAGAAGTAACTGTCCAATATTACCCCTGGGATGTCCCAAAAAAAGGAAAAAGTGAGAGACTCTTGACTCTACTAAGTCTACTAGAGGCAACGTTGGTTCCCAGGCCTTTTGGAAGGATAAAGACATTAGGTATTCTAGTTAATCTGGAAATATCCCAATTTTCAAATGAACATTCAACACTTACTAATTACATATGCTGACTCTGCCCTTATTACATGAGCTCTGCAAAGGCATAGTCACTGCTCCCAATACATCACATGGGAACGTATCAAGCAAAGTACCAACATCTGGCAGGGCAGATGTGAATAACTGCATCTGTGTCATCTGGAGCTGTCTGAGTATCCATTAATGTGGGTAGTTTGTGCATACCCAAATGGATTTCATTTAGTTTGTTAAATAAGTGTGTGGCCTATTTTATTTTTCTGAGGAGAGGAGGGTGGTGTTCCATTGCTTAAAATCAAAAATGAAAATCCATACTTATACCAGATCACTAGACAAGATCTCAGCTGAAGGCTTTTGTATCCAACTGGCTAATCACTCACAAAGTCTTAATTTGGAGGGTGGTAAAACAATTCCATGATCACTCCGTAAAAGTATTTCAACAGCAGAAAAGAATGTGAATTTGAGTTGAAAATATTATTATAGAAAACTTCTAGAACTTTGGGCATTTTCTTTCACCATTGGGGAATATGTTTTGCCAAGTACAAAAATCCAGACTCTTGTAATGACATGGACCAAATGGGCACAACCTTAAACTGTAATCCTATCAATCATCATCTGCAATTAATTGACTTAGTCATACCCAAGACCCTGCATACATATTGCTTGGGAATCTAAGAAAACAGAATACACGCTCTCCATTCTTTAACCTGAGGCCACTAAGGGCCTGGGGTTCTGGGAGGTGCTGAGTGCCCTGTAATTCCCACAGATTACACTTTTCAGGACCACACACTTTTAGACAGTTGTTCAAGGACATTTCACTTTTTCTTTCCTGCACTTGATCCTTGGTACATGTTTTCCTCTATGAGGCCCTGCCTATTTCAATGCCAACCCAAGAGTGAGGGTGGGCAGGCAAAGTCAATCTCTTATTCGGTGATTTGATAACACAACAACTTTCATCCACATGCCTAGGACTTGTCTTCTGCTGAATCATACAGTTCATACAGCTGCTGCCTATGATCAGTCATTAAAATCCCATATGACCCTTTTGCCAGTGGTACATATTTACTGCCAGCTGTAAATGAGCATGTTAATAAGTATTAATGAGGCAGGAGTGAACCAGTGAATTTTTATCTGGGTATATTATCAAGATATAAAGCTAAAGCCTTTTGTGCCCAGCAAGTGTCTACAGAACTGTCTTCACTTGGTTTACAGTCCTTTCCGTGCTCTTGCTTTCCACTTCTACCAGGATTCAATAAGGATATGTCATCTTACAAACCACTGTCTTTTCTCACTGACCTTCTGCAGATCAGAAATGATGCCACAAGTATGGGATATGAGCTCTCCTAGAAACAGTCTGAAACCTGGCAGATACATTCTCCTCCTGTGCAACGTCTATACCAAAGCCATGGAAATCCACAACAGGAAAAATCAGGTCTAAAACACATGTTATTGTGCATTGTGCAGATTCAAAATGGTCTAATGGAAGTAGTGTATAGAGCATCTGCAGGAGTCTTACATGGTTGCGCACTGCTAATCAATTTTAGAAAAGGACAAGCAATTCCAGTAGTCCAAGATCCTACCAGCTGTGGCACTAGCAACTGTGAGATCAATTTGGGGTAAATTAATGGCCTAGAGAATAACATAGGAGGAATAAAGTGCTGTTCAATGCCTGGGTGAATGAAGGACTTCTGTTCCAGAAAGCAGTATTTGTTTAAAGGTACCTCTCCATTTTCCAGAAGATAATATCCACATCAGAAGGATTGTCACCCCAAATGAAATTTCTTCCACGATAGGCAGTTTCAAGCAGAAAGGCCTAGAACTGAATGAGGATGCAGAACATATTATCCTCTCATCCCGAGAGATGATCCAGAATTCATTTCAGGACTGCCTAGACCAGGCCAGGATACAGAGAGAGACTGTGCGGTGCAACTAGACAACGCACAGCATGATTAGTAATTCTGGAAGTTGGACAGGAAGAACTAAAGAGATTACTCATTGTCCAAAAACTTCAGTAACTTACAGCAGAGTCCAATCTCTTCTCTAGTGCGAGGGACATATTACTGTCTATGTAAGTCAGGGCTGGGGCATGTAGAAACTTGCACCACCATTGCCCCAGTTCTACTGTTATCCGTTCCGTGGCTAAACAGAGAATCTCAGTCTCCAGAAATTCAAGAGGAATTCAGTCTTTAGAACCATACAGACTTTATAAAGTTTGCTCCTCTATGCACCAGAGGAAGGAGTACAGAACAGATGAACTTGAGCTGAACGTTTCCTTTGCAAGTTCTCCATAAAAGGTTAAATGCACAGCCAGTCTAGCAGTCAAATGCAATCTAACCAGTGCTGCGACTCCTAACATGGTGAAAAGCATTCCCTGAATTAAATGAATTTCCAAATAAGTCAAAATGAGTTTCCTGACCCATTTTTTTTTACTCAAAAAAGGCCCTTCAAATCTTGCCCATAATCAGAATATATTTCATTACTACTTTATTATGGTTAAATTGGCAGATAAAACATCATGAATTACCTCTCAGGCTGTGCTAGCAGCAATGGAGCTTTAGGTCCATTGATTTACCTGGTGATGAACTTCTAGAAGGAGGGTGCTTTTTTGGGGGTGGGGTAGCATGCCACCGGTTCACAGATATATTCTGTGAATCAGTGGACTCGCTACTACTTCTTTCATTAGATTCTGACTCTCTCTTACAGCAATGTCTTCTTTAAAAGGGACTAATCTACTAGAGATAACACAGAAAGGCGATTTATACCAAAAGACCTTCACTTACACAACAAGACTGGGCATCCCCCTTTGTATTTGTTGAATCCATTTGCATTTCAGGACCAAATCTTCCTTTTCACGTCTGTGGATGGAGGGGAACACAATCAATGGATAATGTCTTAGCAAGGCACAGAAGAGGGGCAGAGGATTCTGTAGCAGACTCATCCTATGTCCTAAGTTTGAAAATGCACCCCTGTGAAGATCCAGATCTCTTGCTGGGAAGAGGGAGGATAAGAGGAGGGATGGCCAATTTCCATAGCATCACGGTTCCTTTCTTCCCGCAAGCCTCTGTGACCAAGCAAAACAAGGCAATGCTGTTACCGTTACCATCTTTATTTTGCACTGAATCCCCCAGCGGGCTGTAAGCCAGCCTGTGGCGGAGGAGGGCGCTGGGAACGCCCAGCAACACAGCTCCTTTTGGAGTGGTGCTGCCTATGGACTGCAGAGCGTGCGTGAAAGATGGAATATCAGCTCAGGTGGCTGTGTGGAATTAGCATTTTTGAGCAGATGATTCTTCGCTCTAGTTAGTAGCTTCTCAAAGCCTTCTGTTTGGGAGTTGAACTGCCATGCTACTTTCCACAAAAGGGCAGACCAACCCCTCCATCCCCCATATAAGGGAAGCATGAGACCCTTTATAGGCATTTTCTACCTCTAACCAACATCATCTTATTGATCACATAATGAAGTCATAAATCAGATGCTTACGACATCCTACAAACGATTGTGATATCGCAAATTCAGTTTTTGTCCAACAAGGACACACAGATGGGCTGGCAAAGGAGCAAACATTCAATGCAAACAGCTTTGCAAAGTAACATATGATAAAGAAAGTTAAAAGTTATATTGGCAAGGTAAAGCAATGTGGGGTTTTGTCCTGATATCTTGCAAAAATGTTCCTAGTTCATCTTTTATTTGAAGTTACATTTCCACCCCACAACCCCAATATGGTCTCCCTGACCCTCTGTAAATCGCAACTTTTAGTTAAAACCCCTTTTCTTTTTCCAGCCAGCATATAAATAAAATATTGGGCTGCTGATTAACAATCCCCCAGTACATACAGCTTTGCCACATCTTATATAATTTTCTGAAGACTCAGACTGCTCCATACCATTGTACTTAAATTAGAAGCTATGTTTAAAAATTCTGCTCTGTAGTTAGATGGTCTCTGTTAATCAGAATATACAAAAGGATGTTATCCAAGTTAACATTCGGAAGATGCTGTTTGTTGTGGGCGAGAACGTTAGACGCAGGAGATAAACAACATGCTGGTTACAAGTTGGCCATTTCAACAGCTCTTTCAAAGTCCCATATCCAAATACATTAAATACTAAAATCTCAGCAGTGACAACCTTTCAACAAACTCCACTGGTAGGAGAGGTTGAAAATACTGTGACAGCCTTAATGTCTCCTTTCCCAGTGTAATAACTTGGTGCATAAAAATGAATGTTGTTCTCAAACATGATCCCTCAGCTCCTCACTGAAGATTTCATCTCATTCAGCAGCACATGATGAAGCATCTTCCCTGTTATAATGTGACAATGGCACTACTGAGCACAACAATTTGAGTCTGAATGTGCCACTGAAAGAGGAAAAATCTGAAGAGGCAATTCCACCTAGAACTATAAGGCAAATGCCTAAGAAAGAGGTGAGATATGATTAAAGATGCGTTAGCACAGTCTGAAAAACAATGCTCTCCACAAAAGAACACTCAGTACATTCAGGAAAAGGGGAAAAGCAAAGAGATTAGCTGAATGATAGATGGATGAAGAATTCGAGCAATTCTGACAGAGTTGCTTTGACATACTTGAAATGTAAATTTGTCTGTTAAGACAAAAGTCAGTTTTAAAACTTCTATAAAATAGATCACTTCTGAAAAGGTTCGTCAAGCCTGGGTAAAAAAAGCCTGTGTCTAATTAGTCAGCTCAAGTATTAAATCTGACATCTAGAATGGCAATATTAACCACAAATGTATTAATTATAACCAGGCTTTTTATTTAATGTAAATTAATGTACAACACGTTGAGCATCTCACATTATAGTTTTCTTTCACACACTGTTCACATTTAAGCCCTTGGGCTCAGTTTTAACACCCATGTCCAGATCATTCACCATCTTGTGTCATCGTACAAGACAGAACAGTACCTGTCATTAGCACTAGACATGGGCCCAAGCTGCAAAGTCCAGATCGGAACTTCTGACAAATCCAAAGGTGAGCTGAGATTTTAATTCAATGAATTACACAAACAGGACCCAGCCACAGAGTTGAAATCCTGACCACATATCCAAAGTTTGGCATGTGTGCAGGCAGGCAGGCGCAAGGAAGGTGGTGACTGTTGGACCCACCTCTACTTACAAGATAGATTTATAAAAACCGGTGTAAGGCAAGCTCCTTGCATAATACATCTGGGGCGGGAAGGGGAAGAAAATAGAAATATGCATAATTCCCACATTCCATGTCTGCAGGAAAAACCCCAAAACCACTCTACTCAACTTAGACTAAAAGGGAAAGTGTTCTGCTCCAAACTTTAAGAGAACACTGCTTAGCTATTTTGCAGCTTAATGAATGGTTTGACCAGGATCTCTCACAGGAAAATTCTGTTTATCCTTTAATACCCATTTGGGGACACAAGCTCAATTACAGATAAGCATATAGAACAATCCCCTGGGTTACCCAAAGTATTGTTTACCCAAATTGCTTGTATGCGCACATATCATTTGGCTAAATGAGGGTGGACTGTAATGCAGCTCTACACGCTCTCAGGGCTTAATATTCTTTACACTGATGACAACCCAAACTATTCACTCCTGTGCTTTGGTCAGTGCACACCTGCATTTAATAAATAAAGCACATTTATGACTGCTTTCCAGTCCTCGCCCAGTGTCCGGCTGCAAATCAGCTAAAGACGAATAGATGCAAAAGCATCAGTGTAAAGGCATATATGTTGGTGGGTAGAAGTGTGCACAAAATTTGGATCTTAAAATTCAGAATGGTGGGCAAAAGTCTTAAATGGCAGAGGTGACAAATCTTGGGAAACTTGAATGAAGCACATTCCGGGAAAGCCTTATAAAACCTGCTTCTGTGAATTTTCACTCAAATTCATTATTTTGCAAAGCAGAAATGGGTTTTTCATCTTATTTCTATGAGTTGCCAATTTTTCACATTGAAAACATACCAAAATTTCTAACTGTGTGTTTTCTCCCTGTTCATCCTAAAGGAATTTTTTTAAAGAACTGTTTTTTCTTCACTCACATGGCTATTTGTGTGAAAATGCATAAGTGATATTCCAAAGGCCCATTTAGAGCAAAACCCTGCATAATTTCACAGCTTTGCTCAGGAGCCTAAAACAAAATAAAAACAAAACAGGAAAACAAACTGAAGGTGTGGAATAGTTACCATTTCTCCCGCAAGCCCAATATTTCCCTTCTTCTGTGGTTAGGTGCTGTTTCTTCCAACCTTACTCGGTTTCATGTGCTGTTGACCATGCAGGTAGTAAAGGGTCTGGAAACCATGCTGCATACAACCCACTTTTAGTTCTGTCACATAATTCTATCCATGCAGATTAATGGAACTCCTACTGCAAAAGATGCTCTGAATTAAAGCCACCAATCCTTCTAACCACCTTTATTCACATAAGCAATTCCATTGAAGCCAATCAAACATGTCACTCAGCCATACAATGACTGGTTGAAATCCAATGATCACTTGTTCTACTGTCTGACAGCCTTTATGAAATGCTACACCATCTAGGCATTTGGGGCGGGGGGGAGGAGTAGTGTTATCCATTTCACAAACCATTTAATTCTACAAATAAAATAATATTTAATAGGGTTGGAGGAAAAAAAATTTTTTTCTGTTTTTTTTTCCAATGAAATTTCCACCAAAATTTTAGAAAAGAAATAGTGACCAGATTCAATACAACATTTAATATGCAGGTTACCTGTTTCACATTCATTTGACAGTATGTGGTACATAAAATTTTTAGGATTGTATAAACCATGTGTGTACAGCAAGGCATTTTATAATGCAACTTCGAAAAGAAGTGAGTATCTTTCAGTTCTTTGAAAAGAATGATTCAAACTTTCTTTAAAAACCCCTCAAAACTATATTGCTATGATATGGATTTTTATCCTATTTTGCATGAAAGCTTTTACTGAATATCAGCTCCAGAGTATAAGAAAATAGAAACATGCACATTTAGGGTCTGATTCATTAGCAAGTTCTGCATCATTTACTTGGGTTTTCTGCTGAATTAACTAGCAAAAAGTGTAGGAAACATCAGAAGTGATGAAATGAGACAGCTGTGCTAGTCCCTGCTGCACTGTACAAATGTACAACACCCCACCCCATCTCAGAGGGGGTGCAAAGCGAAGGAAAGGGCAATCTGAGTTGATAAAGAGATATTCCATCCTGAGGGAGCTCTTTGTTAAGTTCTGGCCATTTAAAAGGCTTATTCATTACAAGAAATAATTACCATAGCAACCATTGGAAACCATGCATTTGCTACTATGAACCACAATGCATTTTCTGGGGAGAAAGCAGCACAAAACAAAATGCAAACTCCTGCTATAAACTTTTAATGTAGCATGGTCAGTTACAATTAAAATATATTCTCCTGAGTTTTCCTTTGTTTACATCAAAAATAATTTCCCCCCTCAGACTAGGTATATTGTTTCGAAAGATGAATTGGACGTTTCATAAAGTGTAAGTACAAAGCAACACAAAGAGGTAGGTTAGTATCAAACAGATTGCAGGTCCCCCCACCAAAGGGTTTAATGTGTGTACTGAAAATACAGCTTTTTAAAACCAAACAACCTGCTTCTGATCTCGTTTAAAAGAGAAAGGATGTTCCAGTGGTTATGGCTCTAGCCTGTGACTTGTAGAACCCTGGACCAATTCCCTGCTCTGCCACAGACTTCCTGTATGAACTTGGAGAAGTTATTTAGCTTCCTTGTGCCTCAGTTTCCCATCTGTAGAATGGGGATAATAGCACATCCCCACCTCACAAGGGTATTGTAAAGCTAAGTTACATTAGACACTGTGAGGTACTCCAATGCTATAGTAATAGGGAGCATGTAAGTGCCTCGGCTAGATAGATGGATAGAAAAATCAGAAGCAACTTCATTGAAGTTAATGGAGTTTCTTCTTACGTGTCATCTCCATTAGTGGAAGTTTGTAACCATTGTAGCCCATTCTGTACAATTCTCTGCTACTCTCTTTATGGATATATAGCCTTTTTGATCCACCCAGGACACCACATCATCCATCCAAGATCTTCTTTTTCTGCCTTGTGTTCTTCTGCCATCAACTTTCCCTTCCCGTGCCTGTAAACATGCATCTCCCACTGAACCCCTTAAAATGTGCCCTGCAAGTACAATTGGTCTTTTCATCAGATCTCTGACTAGCGTCTACTGAGTTCCAGTCATCCCAAGTCCTTTTTCATTGGCGATGCGGTCTACCCTTGATATTTTCAGAATTCTTCTCACACTCCAAGGATTGTAGTTTCTTTGTTATTGATTGTTCTAGTTGTCGTATCAATTGAGTTAGGCTGATACAAAACCAGCCACAGTTCAGGAGCAGGCCTAAAGCCTCTAGTCAAACAAACAATGTTGGTAGCGATGGGTTAATAGCATCACTAGCATACAAGTATGTCAATCACCACCAATCACAAAATGCATTGATGACCCACAAGTGTGTCAATCACACCACCACAGCAGCCAAGGCCCCCCTCCTACCTCCACTGAATTCAGTGAGACTTTTGCCATTGACTTAATTGGGCAGAAATCTGCTCCCACTGGCAATTCTATTGACAGCAAGGATTTCAGCGGGAGTGGGGCTAGGCAAGAAGTGAACAGATAACCTGACCTGCTATTTGAGAAGCGAGGGCTCTTAAATCAGTGGGTGCCAACCTTTTATTAATGAGGATTTGGAATAGAAAGAGATCCTGATTTAATCAGAAACTTCAGTGAAATGGTCAATTATAGGCTCCAAGCCGATGAAAAAGGAGAGATTCTGCTCCCCTAAGAACGCCTCCCATTTTTCCCCACAATCCCCTTTGCTTCTTCAGAGACGTGCACGATGATTGTTTATTTTACAGGATTTAAACACAAGAAGTCAAACCCTGGAGGCTAGGAGACTTTGGTTTGAAAAGGCATATGAAAGTTGCTCATTTTGTGGTAATCACTTTAATCTTTCCTCCATCCCATCAACAGAAGTCTCTCTAGTACAGTGCCCAAAGTGTTACACAAGACTCCAGCTATGGAGTCATTTTCATAGTTCTCCAGCTATGATCTAACCAGTGCTGTGTAAAGAGTAAGCATTATCTCCTGGCTCGTCTATCTGATGCCCTTCTTTGCAGATTCCAAGATTGCAATTGCCATTTTAAACTACAGAATCATACTGAATATGCCTCCATAAACAATTATGCACAGATCCTTGCCATATAACTACGGACCAACCACTTGTTTTCCATTTTGTATTTGTATTTTTCATTTCAAACTTCCTAAAGGGATTGTTTTTACACTTGGCTAACACTGGACCAAATCTTGGGTATGTTTCATGGCTATAGGGTTCATGAAAGCCCCCTTAATACTGTGAAAGCTCACTGTGTAAAAGCCAGACCGATCATTGGGACAGTTGGGAGGAAGGTAAAAAGAGGTGCTCTGGGTCTGCTCCAACATCTGGACCTATACAACTGCTTGGAGGAAAGAGAAATACAAGGCAACCATCTGTAAATCCTGGTCCTTCTCCCACTGGGAGAGGGCAGACGTGTGTGGGTGTGCGCGCGTGTGTAACATATAAATGTAGCTCTAAGAGACAGGTGGACTCTATGGCCCTGATGGCACCCCGATAGCTCTACCCAACTTGGTAGAGCTATACTCGATTTATTCAGATGTCAGGCACTAGCTGAAAGAATTAAGTGTCAAGCAAAGTTTGAGCATATATAAAATTAGTATAACAGGTTATTATATTGCATCGATATATGAATTAATGGCTAGGATAATCCAAAAGGATTTTGATATCAAGTTTGGGTTAAACCATGCCGGATTGTGATTCAAATTCCAAATCCTATTTTTAGCTTAAATCCCTATTGGAATAAATTAGTTAGTTCCTGGTATAGAAAAGCAGCCATTTCCCTTTGCCTGCTGTAGAATAGTGTCCCACGTAGAAATAAACAATGAAACTTATAGCAGTTTTGTAAGACACTTTTTTGCTTTTGCTTTTTCACCAACTGCTAACAATAAATGTAAAAGTAATCCTAGTTTTTATTTGAAGCCACCTCGGCTTTAAAAGAACCTTCCAAAAATGATTGATGCGATGAATTAAACCCATAGGTAACCCCTGAAATCTGCTTTGAATAGCAACAAATTCCTAACAATATCTTGAATGCTTGCGGCAAAGAAATCTAATCTCTGAACTCCTAAAGGTCAAGATTTACTGTCTGGTAACACAGCTCAAGTGTAAATGCTCTGTAATGCTACACTAGGTGATTGCTTTGCTCTCTAGACAATGTCAATTTTGTCCAAGTAGCTGCAGATGTGCCTAGCATTAAGTCAGAATGGTGTCAAGGGCCCTTCTTGAACACTGCTGGCTTCTCAGAGAAACTGGTCCTAAAGCCCTAGTCTATTACAGACCATGCCCCAAAGACAGACATTTAAGACTTGAAAGAGGACAGAGAATAAAGCTACATTAGATTTTTAATGTTTTGGAGTCAGGAAACCCAGGAGAAGAAATTCTCTTGTGATCCAAGGGGCACATCTTCAGTTGGTGTAAATTACCATATCTCCATCAGAGCCAACGAAGTGATGACAATATTCACCAATTGAAAATCTACCCCCCCCAAGTCCTTCCCCCTCTACAGATTCCTCTTGAGTTTCCCCAAGTAAAATGCTGCCACCTCATCTATGAAATCCTACCCTACAACTACTTTCCTGTTAAACTGCTTATCAATGAGCTACAGAGAAGCAACAACATACTAACGAACTCAAATTAAAACCAATGTCTGTTACTTCAGGAAGTCACGCTTTGCAAATGGGGTTCGTTCTGCAAGTGACTCAGCCCCCTACTTAACTCCTGAATTTGACTTTTTCCTGGTAACAGCCAGGGTCATATAAGCTGCCTTAAAGTATGCATAAGACAAAGGAGACCTAGAGCATAGGTTTGATATGCATTTCTGCATTTAATATTGGAAACACAGATATTGTCACCACAACATGTTGCACCAAATTTTCAAATGCAGCCTTTCCTATTGCACATCTCTGATTCCACCCACTCCCGTTTTGGGGATATGGGTCAGACTGATGAGGGACTAGTTACCCAACTAGCCTGAGGAAATGCAGATTTTGTGCATGCAAAATGGGTCTGTGACCCCTTTTATGTGTGCAATCTCTTGTAAGCATGAAAAAAGTGAGCCTGCAAAACCAAAGGGCAATTTGAAGCTGGCTGAAAATGTGGCTAATAATTGAGAGAGAGAGAGAGAGAGAACCTCAATGGAGTCTGAAAGGTCCTTCTTACAGTCCATGTGCTCTGTAGCTCTTTATCCACTTGTTTTCCCCAATGCTTGTTTGTTAATAGCATCAGGAGGATTCATCCAGACGCTTTCATTTTACACCTACTCACCCTCACACACTCTCTTGAGTCCTGGAAGTGGAGGAAAAAAGTTTGGTTTGTTCATATAAGCCTATCTCCCCCTCCATTGCTACTTGTACTGAATACAGGATTGCTACTTGTACTGAAGGGACTCATCTAGACCACACCTGATCTGACCAGGCTAGAACACAGGCCACCATTTCCTGTCCCACCTGAGTCCTTGCTTTAAGTAATGGGGTTCCTTCACAAACTAGCCACCATCAATACAGGTGATGGTTGGGGCTGATGCCTCTTCTATAAAGAGACATGCCCCCCACCAATTCCCAGCTACCGGAGGACTTAAAGTCCATTCTGTCCCCTCCCTGGAATAGGAGCTATTTGAATTCTCATGGCTAGGGACCCTCATCAAGCAAGGGCTGAAAAGCCAAAAGTCTCTGCTGAGAAAGGAAGAATATCATGAATCCATACAACCATGCCCAAAGTACACAAGGGCAAGAGACAACTTATTTCTAAGGGACCAGTCAGGTGTCAGTCATAAAGACAGGTGCATATAAGTGACTGGCCCCATTTTAAGGGTTGGAGGGAAGTCATTTCGTGCATCCCCTCTCCTCCACCCTCCCAAAACGTGGTGAAAAGTTCCAGAGGGGGAGCCGTGTTAGCATACAGCAAAAACAATGAGAGTCCTGTAGTGCTTTAAAGACTAACAAATTTAATTTCTGCAGGCATAAGCTTTCATGTGCTGCAGCCCCCTTTGTCAGATGCCAAAACATGGTGCAATTCGAAGTTTGTGGTCTGCTCCCTTCTGGCCAATAGATTTTTACATTTAAAAGTGTAGTCAATGCACAATGTTACTTTTCCACTCTCAAGTCACAGGTAGTGAGATACAAAGTGTTGCTGTCTTTTCTGTGGCGTGAAGAGGTTATTTGGCTCCAATTGCTGTTAGGAAGCATAAAATATGCACAGTAGCCGAGTATGAAAAGAGCCCTTGCATTTTATTCTCTGCGTCAGATGGCAGGAGGGAGGCCGCGTGTCTACATTGAAAACACTGTCTCAAGAGTCAGGCTTTGTTTACACACAGAAATCAGAGTTACCAGTTTAAAATTGTTTATATCGGTTTAAACTGCCACTGCACAGAGGTTTGAACTGGTTTAATTAAGTAAACGGGTTTAAAGCCACACTTTAAGTTTAACCAGTACAACTTTGTGGGCAGATTGGGTCTTCATGTCAGAGAACTCACCTGAATGTTTTGGAGTAATCCTTTTGATGCCTTATTTATGGACATGAGAGACACCAATATCATGATACCCCATGCTGGGCCCGGAGTCATTAAGCCTGGAATGAGATTTTATGGCAGCAAGTGTAATATAATTTCCCATAGTGGCATCATTTGGAATAGACCCAGGAAAATGCAGTACAAAAACTAATTTCTAGCAGAATAGGATATGTAAGTATTTACAGAGCACTTTGTAAACACAGTACAATTAAAAACCTTTAATGGAGAGCAAACCCAATTTGCCATATGGCAAATCATCTTCTGTTAAGGAAAGAGAGCCTGAAAGTCTGACAAAGAGGGCTAGAGAGACTGTAAATCCCAGAGACTTGACAGTCAGGGCCCCTAAAGTAACTTATCCATAACAGAATTACAGCAGTGACAAGGGAAAAAGTACCCCGAGGCTTCACATCTTTGTCCTGGGATGCAAAGACACCTGTAAAAATCCTTGGACCAGTACAATTTACTAGAAAAGTAATTGCTTCAAGCAGCAGGACATCCGAACTGTAATATTACCCCAGAAAACCGCAGCCTGTTAGAGCTGTCAGGGTCCATATCATGAAACTCGTCTCCCTCCATGCAAGCCATTATTCTTGAGTTAGAGTTTCATATGCAAAGTCAGCGTGGAGGGGAGGGGCATCTGATAAATGGAGACCTTGGTACCTACCTACTGAGTAGAATAGCTTGAGCGGAGCACTTCAACCCTTTCAGCTCCCCTTTGATGTAAGACGGAGAAAAGGATTCCAAATAGATTTTAACAGAAGCCTTGAAATTCCCTAGGAATGGATGCAGCTCTTTTCATCTATTTAGAAACAAAAAGGAAGGGATGATGTTTTGGTAGCCTCAGAAAAACTGGCTACCAGTATGTCATCAAGGTTCATTTGTGTCTTGCTGGCAGGGAACCTCATCATATCTCAAGTTGTGTTATGAAGATGTTCAGCAGAGAAGCAGTTATAGGGTTAGCCCCCATGGAATCCCACAGGTGAGAGCTTTCAGGGAAGGGAAGTTTTCCACTATCACTCTCTTGGTCTTGTTGAACAGGAACTGCTGGATCCATAGTTGGGCTATGCCATCCATTCCAGCAGTGTCATATAAGAGGCCAGCAGTGTGCTATGGTCATCTGCAGTAAGCGTTGAAGCGAGGTTAAGTAGCATGAGTACTTTGAAACGCTAAGGCCAGCTCTGTCTCTCACTGGACAAGAACGAAACACTCAATTGCACTGGTAGGTAATACAATAGCTCAAAATCCATGGAACTCCCTGCTGCAGGATATTATGGTGACTGATTAGTAATGTACATGAAAAGATAACAGTATTTGCATAAGCAAATTGCATTTTTTAATTCAATTTGTCCCAAGTGAACCAATATGCGGAAGCAATGCAACCATAACTTTTAATTCCAGTTAATGTGTTAGGTAGAGAGAGATGAGAGCCTGTCCAGACTCATGAATTTGGTTAAACTAATTTGATCTTTGTCAAAGGATCAGACCCAGAGTGGAAACCATATTGTTGACTGTTTCTTCCTTATGTTAATCCCATCAAATGGGGTCCACTCTACAAATCCTCTCCTCCAAAGTGCTCTGTTCCACGCCATATCTTCTATCACACGGCATGACGACATCTTCCTTTATGACATCCCACTACCTCTTCTTGGGTCAGTCTCTCCATCTTTTCCCTTTAGTCTTGACCCATTGGAGTCTCTTACCCAACAAGTTGTTAGGACTGCACTTTACAAGACCAAACCACCTGAGCCCGCACTCCCACATTACTCACTGGAGAAGGACAATTACACAGAGGAAGGCTCCAATTGCTATGCCTGTTCAGCACACAGGCTTTGCTATCTCAGGTAAAGAAGAAAGTAAGGTGGGTGAAACCACAAGTATGTGAATAAAAAAAACAGCCAAACACACAACTAGTATTAAGGATGGTAAATCATAAGAACAGCCATACGGGATCAGACCAATGGTCCATCTAGTCCAGCTTCCTGTCTTCCAACAGTGGCCAATGCAAGGTGCTTCAGAGGGAATGAATAGAACTGGTATCTCCTTAAATTCAGCCCAATAGCATGGTCCTCTCCTAGTCCAAGATCTATAATTCTCGTAATCTCTCTATATCCGCTCTCCATAGATACAAAGATGATGCAGCGCTGGCTCTGAGGGTGCGCAGTGTGAAACACAAGCTATTCAAACACACCTTCGTGTATACATGTACACAGGGCTGGTGGGGATGGGGGAGAAGAGAGGACAAATCTTCCAGGGACCTGAACTCAGGCCTCTCTGCCAAAAAATGTCTATCACGTGGATAAATAAAGAAATGGGAGCAAACGTTGTCCTGGGAACCCAAATTTCTGCCTGTACAATGTCCGGTGTGAGGGACATGGAATTGCAGCACTGGATCAGACTAATGGTCCATACAGTCCAGCATCCTGTCTCCAATACTAGCCAGTGCCAGTTGCTTCAGAAAGCGATGCAACAACCCTACAGTAGGCAGCTACGAGATAATTTGCTCACAGGAAAAGTCTCTTCCTACCTCTGTTCATTAGAAATTGGCTTGTGTCCTGAAGCAGAAGAGTCTCTGTCTTGGTCTCCCTCCCCTTGTTTTTTGATCTTACAATTCTCCTTAATCCCCGTAGTCTCCTTTGTAAATCAACCTTTTGTTTCTTACTCTTCTCTCACCTCTCCCTCATTTACCTTTCAATTTTGGAGAGGGTTGAAGGCACGCACACAGCCTCAACATTGCCTCCTTCTGTTCCTTCTCCCCCTGCTCATTTACATGTCCATTTGATTCTTAAAACTTACCTGCTTTTGCTGTCTTCCTATAACAGGGGGAGTTCCTAAATTAGATGAACAGGACATTAACAGAACAAACACCTTCTAGGGATGGAGCCAGAATTCACTTAGTGCCAAACGATGGATAATAGTTGTAAGCAATCATTCACTATCACCTGAATCTGTGATTTCACATACCCGTGTTTGACCCAAATCCTACCTTAGGGACACCTTTCTACGGATAATGACAAAATCCTTTGTTTACAGATCTGCCAGTCATTTATTAGCTTTGTGATGTGCATCACCGCCCAGTAGGGATTGAAAGGAGACTAAATATTTCCCTTGCTTGAATTTGAATCACAAAAGGGTTGTAATCCCCAGCGTGATCTCTCAGCTGAAATGAGCTAGTTCTTAATTAAGCAGATGTGAAACGTCCAATCATTCAGCTGTTCCCAGCATCTATTGTACATCATTTAATCTCCCCCACCCAAACCATGAAGGCAGAGTTTTTGAAACTTCACTTCAGTCAAACTGTTGAAAAGCAAGTATGGCTGCATTTTAACTAAAGACTTCTTGTTAACAATCAGATAAATATGTAGAGGGTCCAGATGTGCTCTTTTTTCAACAAATCAGTCCTTTTCTGTGACGCATATGAAGTGAGAAACTTAACACATGGCAGGAAACTGTACTTCAGTCTGCCTAGTAGCTGGTCTGGGCATCTTTCTATTCAGAAAGGAGTAGTCACACAACTGCATGGGATGTAATACACTTCAACACAAAAAGCTTAGCAAGGCTTTTTTATACTAATCAATTCATGAGGTACACAAAGCCTTGCCTAGACCCTTGTGCTTATAGGGCCTGATTCTGCAGATTTCACTCTGTAAATGATTTTAGACACAGAGCCCCACAGTGGATCCTTGAACAGTACCATGAGGGATGGATTTGGAGCTGCCTCTAAGAATTTATGAATATATGTTCTATTTGCCACATGGTAGTAAAGTTGGTTACTGTACGACTATTAATTCAAGAAGGGGTTGACTGCATGAACACAGGGGAGGGGACAATGGCTTCAGATGGCCACTCGTTTACCCACACTTGAGGGAGAATGCCAGAGCAATTTTCTTTGAAGTGCCATCTCCAACACACAACTGAGCTCACTGCCCCAGTAGAGGAAAAGGGTAAATCCCATCTTGTAACCGTGGGGCATCCAAATCTGGAGAAACTGCCACAAAGAACTTTGGCTGGATAAGAAGACAGGCCCTCAACAACAGGGGCAGAGAGACTATTGGGGAACAGACTAACCTCCCAGTGTCTCCGGTAAGATAGGCCTCCTAAGGCTTTAGATAAGAAAGACATGTATAGACATTTAATGTTTTAAAACTCTCTTCTCCTATGCTTTGCCTTGTTCCTACTGTTAAGATTAAACAATACATTGCTTTAAGAAGAATGTTTCAGGTCATTGTATTCTTCCCTTATGGAGCTTGTGGTTTGGGATGAAGCACAGGTACTTGAACTCAAGTCAGACTTGTTGGGGTAAGCATGGCTGATCTACAGGATATGATAGCTCAGGACCCTGTCTAAGAGTGGGAGAGTTGTGGGGTTCCACCGCAGAGAGGTAAAGACATGAGGCCTCATACCTGAGGGTCATGTGCTGAAAGAGGTCAGAGATGCAGCTAGTCCTGCACGTCTGACACCATGTAGCAGCTAGATGGCTACTGTTTAAAAAGGTTTCCATCTCAGGATTCTGTCATTACACCACTGATGCAGATAAGTCTGGATTAAGGAGCTCCAGCCTGTTTTGTGTACACCAGAGGGTAAAAAGTTGCCCTGTTGGAAAGTTTACTATCTGTTAAATTGAAGGTTTGTTTAAAGGCAGGGGTCCAAATCCTCATCCTCTGAAATCAACAGTAAGTTAGAAAAACTTTTAACTTTGGCATTTGGCCCAGGAAGAAATAGCTTGTGCTGCTTGCTTCTTTTAGTTTTTGAATAAGAAAAGCCATGTGACTTCGGAAAGGCCTGCTCAGCTTCAACCAGTGAAGAAAGAGGTGATAAATGACTTACCACACAGGGCAACAGATACAGCAGAGCAAGAGTAGAAAGAAGAACTGGTGTTACTGAAGCGGCTATACCCTACCAGGAGAGAAAACCCTCTTTCTGACAGGTGCTGAGGTCTTGCAGCTCCCTTTGCCTTCAGCGGCAGCTGTGTGCACTTCGGGCTTTAGAAAAAGTGTGCTTAGCACTTGGGAAAAAATCAGATCCTTGATTTTGTTTTAAATTCTTAGTCCGAGTTCTACCATGGAACCCATCTAGGTTCACATCAATGTCTAAGGGTGGTGGCCAACAAATGGAGCAGTTGGAAGGCCTCAAGGTAACTAACAACTCTGCATGTTTTTGTTTTTCCCCTTTGATTTTACTAAGTATAACCCTGATCCTGGACAGCAAAGTCAAGGTCTCAGTGCACTACTGGAAGGCACTCAGTTACTATGGCGATGAGTGCAGCCAAATAACCTGAACAGAATGGGAGCAGAGGCCTCAGTACCCTGTGGGACTGGACTTTCTAGTCAATAGGTAATTCTAAGTGCCCACTCCACAGCACACCAACAACTATCATCGGGTAGATGCCTACAATTTTCAATGGCACAATACTGCATATGCACAAAGGCCACAAAAAGTCCAATTTACACAAATTAGAGAACACAATGGTAGCATTTAGATATTCATTCGGAGCCAGACTGTGCATCTCGCTCTCACACAGGTGAACAGGTATACCAGCAGCCCCATTGGAGTCACTGGGACAACTCAGGTGAGTCACAGCTCACCAATGGGCGTAAGAGGTTCAGTTTGTCCCTTGAAAACTTTTATTGTTCATCTAACAAGAAATCTTGGCCAGGTTCACTTTGTGACAGACTGATCAGCTGAATGTTTGCAGTGATCATTCTCTTACAGACACGCGTTTCTACAGACACCAGAGAAATCTAACTATAATAAAGGGGGAAAGCAATAAAGGTTGGAAACAGATTGTTCTAACCCAACTTTTCTACATCTCATGCACCCAGCAGGTTACACTCACTGGCACGAGTCTCCCTCTAGCACTGTGATTTTGAGATTGAAGGTTTCCAAGTTTCCAGTGTATCCTTTGGTCCAATTATACCATTTTCCTTCCCACATGCAGGCTTCCCGGGAAAGCTATGTCACTTAAAAAACCTCCATAATAGTAAATGTACAGCGTTTGTTGTTTTATATGCAAACTGAAAAGGAAAAAAAAAAACAAAAAAAAACCCTTCAACTTAACATCAACCAGAACTAATAAATTGTCTTGTGCTGCTGGTGATGTTACAGCTGGAGAACAGAGATCGGATTCCTGTTGTTAAACTTGATAATCAGTGACATCGTACAGGAACATGTAACTACCAATGAACTTTCCACAAAGACAGTTTGCTTCCCATAGATCTCCATACATAACCTTTACTGGTCTCAGTAGGATCATTACATCCATTAGACTGTGGACTCAGCACTGCTTTAGCTCTTAAGTTAATACAACTGAGACTTTTTTTTAACTCTCCTATTGGGAAGTAGCATGTGCAATTTTAGTGATTTCTTAGATCATTCCATAAGTAAATCAAATATTCTTTCAAGCCCAGTTATCAAAATTGTGTCCTTTGATACCACATCCTCCATCAAACTGCAGTAATCCAGATCAACACATTTTAAACCTTTGCTATCTTTCCTAATATCATCCTACTAGATAGAGTAATTTAATTTATATTTTTTTTATAAGTCCTACTCAATAAATCTGAATAAATTAACAACGCATTACTAAGGCTGCTACATTAAATTTGCATAGTGCATTTAATGAATATGCAACTGCAAGTGAAAAGGTCTGCTACTGTGAACCTTCCACATTAGCATAACTACTTCCAGCATGTTTCTTAAATAATGCACTCATTTGCACATCACTGACTTGGCTAATTCTGACTTCAGTCAGGGTAGCCTTGTAATTAAGACTCTTGCTTTAATTTTTAATGAAGTTTATGTTACATCAATCCTGACAGTAATGAGGGGACATGGAAACAAAAAGGCTGCTAATAATTAAATTCACAAACCAGTTTGAGGGATAATAATTCCTGAGGAGAAATTACATGACTAATTATTAATTAAATATTCATACTATTGCAAGGCTGTTTCCCTTAACTGCTCTTCTTGTTGGTAATAATGCTGAGATGTGGATGCTTTCCTGCAACCATTCTGATTTTAAGGTCTCTGGTTAATTTTAGTGCACAATTAATCAATATGACACAAAAAATAAAATTGTTTTAATTGGTATCATTTTATTGTGTCTAAATATTACTACAGTTGGTTTAGTTTGTGTAGAATTAATCTAGTTCGTCGATGCTTATTTTATGGAAACATAAATCCAGTTTATATCCATAAACATCTAATGGCAGGACAACTTGACCTTTTTTTGTAACATTACTGTTTACAGATAATTACACCAACTCTTTAAAAGGTTATTTAATAGCTTTGCATTCATCATAGTAAAATGAAAAACATGCAATATTATTTAACTCCAGACTATTCCAAGGAGGTCTCTGAGACCCTAATTTACTCCTGCTGAAAAGTAAGCAATATTAATTTGTGTGTTTTTAAGAAACGTATGAGAGCTTTTCTTCAAATGTGTACAAACAGATTTAAAGTGTTTGTGTATGGATCTTTGTCTTTTACATAATTTAGATTCCATATTTAATAAAAATAACAGCATCCCAAAGACAACTTTCAGAGACAGGAAAATGTCAGGAAGTGATTTTTCTACACAATGCAGGACTTTGAAAGGCAGGTATTTTCCTATAAAAACCTAGTACACAAACACTAAATTCACAGAGGAATTGCCTTGATTAATCCTAATTTATGTTGACATTCATAGCAGCCAAGAATTCTCCTCTTGAAAGTGGCATAATAAACTGTTAGGATTACATGTTTATTAAGAGAAGCTCAGTGTTCAGGGGAAAGTTTATCAGGAAGAAAAATTATTTAAATGAACCATGTTTATCACTAAACTCAGCTGCACCATGAATTTGTTTTAACAAATATGTTCGTGCTTTAAAGAGAGAACATTGTGCATAGCATAAAACTGAGTCCCGAATTATTAAAAAGAGATAATGCATGTCCTTTTATCCTGGAGGGGCATTTGGAAATTCTGAACCAGGGTGAACATTTCATTTTTCTAATAATTCGAACCAGTTGATTCATCAAAGTGAAACAAGTCCATCAACATACATGGTGCAATGTTTCCCTTTAGCTAACTCTTGTCACTTTACTACAATCTGACAGGTTTGTAGGGCATTATTACTGGATCTGATTTGTACCACTCTATCCTTTTACTAAATCTTAAAAATCTTTTTAACTTTTCTTTTTTCTCTACTCTCTTAAATACACACCTGAAGGCAATTTCAAAATACTACTCCATAATGAAATACTACTTTGGCTCTCCAGAATTAAGATGTTGTTATCAGCCATCTGTTCCTGGTCCCGCTCTCAATTTCTTCCATCAAAGAAATAATTCCAGGCATGAAACACCTCACTGGAGCAACAATCACTTGAAACAGCCCGAAAGTTGTGACACGGCCTGGCTTGCTGGGATAATGGCAACTGAAGAAACTCCAATGCCATAATGAACTCAATGTCACTGCATTCAGCAGGGAAGAGCTAATCATTTTGCTTTCCTCTCTCCTTTCAACTTCCAGCAGTGACATCTTTTAATTAGTTCACCTCTTCTCTCCAATGTACAGTATGGGATATGTAGGGGGGAAATGTACCTCAAGAACTTCCCTGTTTAACTGCCAGTGATCTAATGCATCTCATTGAGGCGCCAGTGTTCTGACAGAATACTGACACTACATGGAACGCTGCTGTGTTCAACCACGCCACAGGGCTCGCATCACTAAGAGTTATGTGTATGCATATGAAGATGCTGTAGCCATGTCACACAAGACTGGGATTTCGTGTAGCTCTCACAAACTACACATGGCTTGGCCTGGTCAATATTTGGATGGAAAAACGCAGTGTTCTGGGAAGCGGTGTTGGTGACTTGTTAAGTTACACTTCCCTCAGAGCTGGAAATACATTATGTGCACCAGCATAGTCTCGGAAGACACTGTACCATTCGAGGTGCCATCTGTTGAATGAAACTCCAAAACAGACTAATGGAAAAGGTTCTGACCGGTTACACCAGTTTCTCAGGTGTTCCAACCTGTGGTGATGAGTTACTCACTTTATGCTGCCCAGGCTCATAACGACACCTGAACGTTATATTTGGCCTTCCCACACATGACTCTTTACACCTCTGATGAATCAGGAAGCCACAAGTTATGACCGACCATCTGAGGAAAATCATTCCAAATTTACTCTCAGCTTATGTCTTTTTCATGGCATGTTTTTGAACACAACACATGGGTGAATCTGGCCCTTAATTTCCTCTCAAATTAGTGTTGCCATGTACAGTTAACAGCTGCTAAATTTTGCTGTTAAATATATGCACACTCACAAGTGTATATGTTTCTATGTTGTTCTACACGGGAATAAAAAATTTGGGCTGCGGGGCTAAAGATCACTGTCTAGACATTTGGACTTAGGCTCCTTTTTAGCCCCACAGCCTGAGTCCCATAAACCCGAGTCAGCTGAACCAAGGCCAGCCACAGATGTGCCACTTTATCCCTGTGTACACATACCCTGTGAGACTTGGCTCAGCGAGGCCTGTTCCTCTCACACTTTCTTCCTGTGTCTCTTCATCTTTCTGGCCTGACGAGCTAATTGGCTCTTTATCTCACACCGCCCTCCAGCCTCATTTTCTAACTATCTCAATCAGCTTTCGGCAGGGGAACTAATTGGTGTCTGAGAGGCCAGCGTGCAGGCTCATTCGTTGACTTGCTGCACTTGGTCACAGGGAGCCTGACACTGCTTTGGCACTTCAGCACCCTCCCATGCTGTTTCCCCTTTTTCTGAACATGTGGCCCAACATTTATATTTGGTTGAGCTGAGAGAGGTACAGCGCTCCTCCCTGTTGGATGTCTTTCCTGAAGCAAACCCACCACCTTATACTACCCTTAAAATAAATAAATAAATAGGAAAAAAAAGCAGCTCAGTGTGTTAACTTCCAAAAGCAGGACTTGAGCCTACATTCTCTTATCCTCAAAAATCCTGTGGGCGATGGAGATTTGAATATGCACAGACTTTAGCGAGCCATGAGCTCAGTCCTGCAGTCATCACTCTAAGAAAGCTTCCAATGAAGTCAAGGAAAGTATTGCCTGCTTTAGGATAAGACACATAAATGTCAGATTTAGCCCTGAACTGTTCCTCGTGTAATGCCACCAGCTTCAGGGGGACTCCATGTGGTATAATTATGGGCAGGATTCATTTATTGTTGAATGCCTGATCAAGGTGAGCCAGTTTGGCAGCCCTGGAGACCAAGTCCTTTGTCAAGGTCTCTGAACAGATAAAATGCATCAATGTGCCTGAAGTCCATTGTGGGGATCTACAATCCTTACGCGGCCCTGATGCCTGGGATGGGAAGTTGCAGTGCTAGGCCCCAAGGACGTGAGAGTTAGATAAGGTTGCCTAGGCAGGTGGAAGCCGGCCAAGGACGGCGGACACCTCCCTTTCTTCTTTCTTAGCTCAGTGTCCAGGAGATAAACAGAGTAATATTGGGCAGCTGTGGGAAATGTTAAGCTATCCATGAGAATCAGCTTGTGCTTGTGCTGTGTGTATGCTTGTAACTTTTAACCAATCAGTAACTGCAAGAAGAGGATGTGAGCAGTGCATGAAGTATTATATAAGATGGCTTTTGCCCTGAAATAAACGACTTGGCTTGCAATCATATTGGTCGCTGTGCTTTGTCCGGCCCGCATGAACCCAAAATCAATGGTGTCCCCGGCGGATGAGAAGAAGCTGGGGGCAGACTGGGGACTCCAGGTTGACTAAACCCAACAGTCCATTAATGATTCTCTCATGGCAAGTCCTGTAGTTCAGTTTCTGTATCCATTGAGCCTTGGGCCTCTCTATTGAATTAGCCAACAAAAGTATCAGATGAGATGATATTTGTGTGATTCACCAGCTCATTGGACATACTTCATCATATAACAACACATTTTGGTAGACTCTAACTTAGGATGGATTTGAAGCTAAAAAGGAAAGGTTCTATATTCCAATTATCAATCCCTGAGCCAGATAGTCTGCAACCTTCCTTCTCAATATATACTCTATTATTTCAAAAATTATTTTGGTCTCCTATGGTTAAAAAAAAAAAAAAAACCATTGTGAAGTGAACTAAACTCATTTGCTTAGCACTAGTATGCAAAATACAATAGCAAATACACTTAGGCCCAGCTGAGAGAATCAGAAATCTGCATTTCAAGATGGTTCAAACAGAACGTGATTTGTTCTCAGAGAATGGAGCTGCGTGGAAACCAAAATTTCCATTTTATTGTAAATTCCACAGTTTCAAAATCGGTTTTCATTCCTAATTGAAATGAAACATTTTGAAATTTCCAGCAACATGAAGTTTTTGGAAAACTTTAGTTTCAGGTCAATTGAAGTGCTTAATTTCAATAAAATCTAAATGTTTAGATAAAAACCAAAATCTTTTGAGATTGATGTTTTGTTTAGATGGCCTTATAATATGAAAATGAGCAGTTATATCTAAATGAAAAATTGAAATATTCCATTCCAATAAGGTCAAAACACTGCTTTGATTTTTCCTAAATGAAATTTCATTGACATATAGTCATGTTCCCACAGACAGTTTTAATTTCAACAAAATGGCATTTCCAGTGGGAAAATTTTCTTATGAACATTTTCAACCAGCTCTAATAAAGAGGATAATGCTGTATTTTTTATGCAGAACAAAGTGGCATCCATCAACGAACAGTTTTAATAAGCAAAAAAAAAAAAACAAAAAAAAAAGTAGTGATGCACCAAACATTTGCAAAATAACTTAGATACCTGTTAGCACTAGGGTGCTCATCTAGTCTGACTAATAATTAATGTTTATGATTGAGATACATACACTGAAGAGAAAGCAGACTGCAGATCTGCTACTCATTATTTTACAAAGGAAGAAGTGCCACCTGCACCTTAGACCCTTTTAATCTAAAGCAACTAAGGAAAGATCAAAGCTAAACAAGAGGATGCATGGACACTTAAGAAGAGTTAAAGGTACAAAAGTCTGTCAATCCTGTAATCAAATTAGTAACAATATTGTTACAATATAGATCTTACCAGGAAAAGTATTTGAAGTGTTTTTTTTTTAAAAAAAAAAAAACCTTGCAAGTCTTATTCATGCAAGTCTTGACCCTGCACCACTAACTCCAGTGGCAACATTCCCAATAACTTCAATACAAACAGGATGATGAACTATTGTAGTCACTGGTTGGAACATGCAGAACCAGAAGTTCTCTATATATTTGATCAAATGGTTTCAAATTTGATCAAATATTTTATCAAATGGTTTCATTGTATGAAGAACAAAAAACGATTACAATGAAATAAAAACATACTTAAGTACATTATGAAATCATATTCACTGCACTATAACACATTAAATTTGTTCACTGCTTTATCCTGTGAAGCTCAGAGAAAAAAGAACTGAACAGAAAAAAAAAGTCATAGGAAATGACAGATACTCCCTATGCCATCACAGCATCATAAAATCATCTTTATGTAACAGTGGCATCCATCTATAATTGTTTTAGCAATGGAGCTCCCTTTATGCATCTCCATTCCATAGTCAGGTATCAAATGGTTCCATACATAAAAATTAAAATGACAAAACTTGGAGAGTTCTTCCCTTTTATAGAGCTACAATCCCTACTAATCCACTGTACCAGTTTTCTACTTTGGGAGGTGTAGACGACTCCCAAGGTTATAGCACTGGACATTTTGCTAACAATGCTGTTTCCTATGATCCTCATTCGAGTGAGTCAATAAGTGAAAGCTTTGAGTTAGTGAAGATATAATAATTCTGGGGGAACAAAAGGCCCTAATATTGAAGTTAATTCCTAATAAACTTTTCCAAAAGCTCTTAATTTTTGACAGCTCCTTAACTGCATAGATATTACACATCAGCTCCTCAACACCTCTGGTTATGCATCTCTTTAATTCTCTACTTTGGAAATATAGTTTGGAATCCAGGGCACTCATAAAATGTTCTGGAAAACTGGACAGTTTTTTAGTTCATGTTGTTCCATAGTTTCGAGGTCAAACACATCCCTGATTGCTGGTTCCACTTATGTTCCAGTGCCTCAATACTCTTCCTCCCACTCCCCCATCTCCTACTTGGTCAATCCCATCAACAAATTAGTCAGTCAATCTTGGAGCAGTAAGTCTGGCATGATGCCCAGTCTTTCCCATAAATTTTATGAAGTCTGGAGGGCCACTAGTGGGCCAGTGTCTAATTTGTATAATATAAAAATGTAAAAAGGTGAACAGCAAAACTAAAATAAAAATAAAAGTTAAACATAGCTCTATGTATTGATTTTCCTCCATAAGTCAGTGGAAGATGGGTGCATTCAACATAGAAATCTTCTCTTAATTCAGTTTTCATTTTAGTTTCATAGGTTTTTTTAAGTATAAGGCAAACTCAAATATTTCTGAACCTGAGCATGCCTGGGTTTGGTTTTAACAATATTCACTATTATCCAAACAGTTTTTCTCATAACTATTTACCATCTGTAGCCTAAAAGCAACATACTACATACTACAAAGCCTAATGACATAGGACCATACAGGCAATCTCAACAAGTTCCAGTGCAAAGCAGTGTCCCTTTGTGTGCATGAGCCTTTTTTTCTGCGAAGAACCTGTATTTTGGTCAGTCTTGTATTTCACAGACTGCAACCTTGCATATACTTGGTGGATTAAGACTATACTGGCCTAGAAGCACCAAAACTTCAACCCCTCTCTCTGTGGGCATCTGGAAGTTTGAAGAATGCATATTAACTTCATCCAGGCTACACATCTCCCAGATGTTGCCACTCTTTCCCAGGGAGGGATGACATGACATGACCCCAAGTTTAGAAGAGCCACACCATGTTCATGGTGCATCACCTCTTCCCTGATTTCTATGCCAGCAGAAGTTAGCTAGTACCAATTAACAGCAGAACATGCCACCTGCCCTTAACAGCTGTATGGGGACTGGAGTCCCTTATGGGTGTAGATCAAATATGAGAACTACAATATACACCAGCAACAGAGCTTTTCCCCTCTTTACTTAGGCATATCAGACTTCAGGAATCCACTGGAATCTTAATGTGAATGGGTCATAACTTTCCAGGATTCAAGACACATACACCTCCTTCAAAAGATGTTGGAATGTTGATTGTTCAAATTACCAAGTACAAAGGACATTTCAGTGGGAACTGTGAGTGTTCAAATTCAGAATACGGACTTTTTAAATGTAGGTGTCATGTTCGGAAACTCAGTAATGAATCAGCATGGATAATAACTGAAACACACACACACACACAATTCCATTTCTAGTGACATTTCAGAACTTCATTCTCCATTGGAAAGCCTAGACAAGTCTTTTCTCCATTAAAACAAAAAACAAAACAAACACACCTTGAAGTATAAACCACTTCCCAATTTATGGAGACGTTATTAGCAGGGTGCTAGGAGCAGGTGCATTTCTAACCCCAACTGTGCACAGGCAAATCTCCAGTAGGCTCCCCCCTCACACAACAGCCTAGCAGAATGTATTGGAGGAGGTGTGTGAGAACTGTGGAAAGAGCAGCTAAACAAAACAGACTGGAGTTACCTAGAGCAGTTCTGAAGTCTCAGCGGAGGAGCACTGGGTCACCCTAGGTAAACAATGCATTAATTTAGTAATCTCTGCAGATCCTGGTTCAAATGGCAATCTAATTCAGAAGTGAACTGAGTTTGCTGCTAAACGTCATGCCCTTTGGACTGCATTTCAGACATAGCCCTGACACCCCCACTTCTCCACATCACCTGGCGAATGCCTCAGAGAACCGCTGCCATTTAGCTCACCTGCATTTCTGAAACAAAACTGAGAGCCAAGAGCAAGAGAATGTACAGATGTCTGGTGCTGCCTGGATTGCAGCAACATCCCTAGGTAATGTGAGCAACAGCTCTAAATAATCTCCCTGTTCTGAGAGAGACAAGGTGGGTGAGGCAATATCTGTTATTGGACCAACTTCTGTAGGTGGAAGAAACAAACTTTCATCATAGAGCTCTTCTTCAGGTCTGAAAAAGGTAACTGAACACTTGTCTCTCTCACAAAGAGAGCTTGGCCCAGTAAAATATATGACTCACCCACCTCAGGGGTTTCATATCCTCGGAATAGCAGGGCTGCGACAACTTTGCAAACTTCCTGTCCTAACAGGCAAGCAAAACCATGGCAGAGAAAAATCAAAGCTGCAACTCTGGGGCTCCACATCACTGCAGAAGCTTGCCCTGAGGGCCTGTGCCCAGTTGCCTGGCATCCACCCAAGGTCTGCTTTTATGAATAGAGACAATGGAAAGTGCTAATACCAATTAAATTGCTGCTGGGACACATGCAGAATTCTCTCCCAGTCCACTAGCAATGAAAGGGGATGTTAGAGGGCTGGAGAACTGTACAGGCTGTAGCCTAAAGATCAAAGACGTAGGCGTTATATTGTTTTTATTTTCCAAGTAAACATTGCATTTTTCTTTCGGTTAGGTAATAGCAGAATAGGATTTTGGGTTACTCGCATATGAGCAAATCAGGTCCCCTCCCCTGGGAAAGCCATTTTTCAGCAAAGCCACTGTTTCTCCTTTGTGATGGGAAATAGATATGGGTGTTGCATATAGGGGATACAACATCCTCTACCACAGTTTGTAGAGAGCTGAGGGAGTCACCTCTGCATGGATTTCCCCATTCTCACCCCATTGGTGAGGGGGCAACATAAGGGGTCCAAAACCTACTCCAGAGCATCATGGCAGCTGCCACAGTAGGTGCTCCATGCCCTAGGAGATGGAAGGGGCCCTCCACCACACTTCTGCCTATTGCCCACTACAGTTGTTTTCTCATCAGAAGAGTCATCATACTATATAAGCAATAGGGATTCTCTGGTTTCCACAAGGTACTGTACCAAGGAAGGAATAATAATCCCTGAGCTAATCAGCAAATTTTAACACACACACCCTCCCCAAATTAAAAACCCACAATATTTTCCCCATTTAAAGATCACCTCTAACCAATTCTAGCAATCTACATGAGTAGCCACACTGATTTTTTTGTTAACAGGGCAGAGAAATCACAGAAATATAACTATTGGAATAATTTCCTCTTGAAAAACAAGGTGAAAAAAAAAAGCAGTAAACAAATTAATAAAGATGCTAACAGAAAATGTTCTTTCCCCCGACTGACATTTTCAACTTTTATTGAAAGCTGAAAAATTCAAACGTCTGGAAAAAAAAAATCAACCAAAATGCTAAAAAAAAATTTTTAAACCAAAATTTTTTACAGTTTTGGTTTTCCAATGACAATATCTGAAAATAGTAAAAGAAAGCAGACAGTGAGCATTTTCATTTTATGAAAAAAATTTTTTTTGATGGGAAACTGGATTAACAGAAAATGTCCAACCAGCTGTACTAACAATGCATCCTGGATGCAAAGTTAGGAGCATTTCGTAGCTTTCTTAGTTTTGATATCCATTAATATTGAGTAAGGAATGATGGCTCATCACTACATGGGTTTCACAAATCTTCCTTTGTGTTTATCACAATACAGTATGGGATACAAGTTACCTGTATTTGTTGGATAGTGCAACCTTCTGTAACAAAGGGTGAGAACGGTTTGTTGGCATAACCAAGCTAAGGAGTCAGTGAGTGTAGGTGATTTTGCATATTTAATATAGCTAGTTGCATAACTGGTAACTAAAAAAATTAATTGAATTGTCTGTTTCTGAATTGCTGTATTTGAAATTTGCTATATAATTTCTGTCAGCTGTGTAGCTAACTTGTGAGTAGTTCACTGCAAGTATTTAATAATCCAACATGAGAAATCTGATCTGTTTTCACTGGAAGCGTTTATTATGGGGTAAGATTTTGTTCTCAGATCAAACAAGTGTAACTATTAAAAATCAGAAATATATGTGATCATGAAAGCAAATTAGTTTTATTTGCATATTCTTTTGTATTTGCTTACAATTTGCAATTTTGGTGACCATTGAACTCATTTGCTAGAACATTTGCAGAAAAAGGAACTTAGACGTAGTCAAACCAATTTTTGGCTGAAAATGTGAATATCAGAAGAGATTTCTTTGTGCTATTTGTCCAGCTCTATACAACAAACACCACCAAAATGCACTCCACACCAAGGTCCATCTATTGTAAACAGACAGGCCTCTGCATCCACATGGAAACCCACTGGTTTCAATGTGGCTCTGCATGTGTGGAGAAGTCTGCCCACATGGAACAACTTACAGGATGGCAAGCCTTAGCATCTAGCATATTTACTGATATCAGTTTGCTCATGGTAATTTCAGCAAGGACCTCACATTATTTTGAATTCTCATCTGTAAAACAGAGCTGTCTCCTTTTTTACATGTTACTATTCAGAATTTTCATTAAGTACTTGGATAATGGAGTGGAGACTATGCTCATAAAATTTGCAGAGGACACCAAGCTGGGAGGGGTTGCAAGTACTTTGGAAGACAGGATTAAAATGCAAAACTATCTTGACAAATTGGGTCTGAATTCAACAAGATTAAATTCAATAAAGACAAGTGAAAAATATTTCACCTAGGAAGGAAAAATCTTATGTACTACCACAGAATGGGGACTATCTGGGTAGGTTGTAATACTGCTGAAAAGGATTTCAGGGTCACAGTGGATCACAGATTAAGTATGAGTTAACAGTGTGATACAGCTGTGAAAAAGACTAGCATTCTGGGGTGTATTAACAGAGTGTTGTATGCAAGACACAAGAAGAAATTGTTCGGCTCTACTCAGCATTGATGAGGCCTAAGCAGGAGCATTGTGTCCAATTCTGGATGCCACACTTCAGGAAAGATGTGGACAAATTAGAGAGAGTCCAGAGGAGAGCAACAAAAATGAAAAAAGGTTTAAAAATACCATGACCCTACGAGGTTAACAAAACTGGGCTTGTTTAGTCTGGAGAGCAGAAGACTGAGGCAGGACCTGATAGCAGTCTTCAAATATGTTAAGGGATGTTACAAAGAGGACAGTGATCAATTGTTCTCCATGTGCACTAAAGATAGGACAAGTAGTAATGGGCTTAATATGCAGCAAGAGAGATTTAAGTTAGATATGAGGAAAAATTCTCTAACTATCAGGGCTGTTAAGCACTGGAATAGACTTCCAAGGGAGAATGTAGAATCCCCATCACTGGACATTTTTAAAAACAGGTTGGACAAACATGGCTGGGATGGTCTTGGTCCCGCTACAGTGCAGAAGGCTGGACGTGATGATTTCTCATGGTCCCTCCAGACCTACATTTCTATTATTCTAAGTTCCTATTCTTCCTGGCTCTTTTTTTTTTTTTTAATCCAACAGCAATCATGAGAATCTCTCTGAACCACTGACATTGTATCACCTATTTAAATAAAACCTTTGCATTACAGGTTACATGGTGCCCCTGCTACACATGTGGCATGCCTTACAAAAAAATCTTTGTCTAATTGTGAAAAACTACTGTTAGAAAATATTTTCATCACTGGCATGTTTAATTGAGCTCCTGAGAGGCAGTATCAGTAAGACTTAGGGATAAATAACCAGCAGTCCCATTGGTCTCACCAAGAATCCATTGATGTTTCATAAATCCTAGTCAGTACAAATCTAATTGAGTTACCATGCTGAATTAGCTTACATCTAAATGGCATTCATGTCTACAAATGGAATAATTAGAGTCTAGAAAATGGGATATATCAAGTGCTATCCCAAGTGACAACAGCAAGACATTTGTATTCATTCAATCAGCTGCTTTCAAAAACAGATGTAATACTCGATTTGGGGGTTGATGATTAGACAGCGTTACTGGGTCTAGCAATAATGCTAGACAGAGTCTGTTAACTATTTCTCTGTGCCCATGTATATTTACTCTAAGAGATTCTTCACTCTGATTCTTTCAGATTTTTCTTTACGATGCAAAATAGTTACATGACTAAATAATCCCTACTTTATTTCCAGGATGATGAAATCTGATACACTCATTAGTGATGTTCTTTTCATAGCTAGAATTTGAGACACATACCAAATGCATCAATAAATAACAGTTTGAAACACCTTTCATCATCCATTAATTTTTTTAGTCTCAGTGCTGCATGAATCTGTTTTCACACAGGAGAGCGTACAACTGATCTATTCATATTGTGATTTGTTTTCTTGCTTTCTTCTATCCTAAATAGTAAAATGTACCATTCCTCTTGTGGGATAAACCTCATATCATGGTCACTGCAGCATTACCTAGAGTACCAGTAAATTCTTAGAATCTAGAAAGAAGCTTCTTTAATTGGTTATTGGGTGGTTTTAGTTAGAAAACTTAGCTTCATTTGAAACCAATATAAACTGCTTATATATCTTAAATTATATATTAATACGAGCATTGGATGAGGATCTTAGCCAGGCTGGATAATGGATTCCTCTAATTCAGAAAGTAGTCTAATTTGCATGCATATTTTATTTATTACACCAATTAAGTTTTGCAAATAGTTTGCAATGAGGTCCCGATGACCTCATAATTCACAATGACTCCTGGGATATCCTGCCCACTTTAGCACGTTTTGAATAATATTGGCATCTCCTTGAGAAAATAATGCATTTTTTACATGATGGATTTATTAAGTGTGCACACACCTTGTTCTTAACCGATTTTACTCTCTGCATGGTTACTGTCCCTACTTCACAGGTCTTTGTGGTGTTGCTAATGAATGCTTTTCTTCAACAACCCACTTTTCCAAATACGTAGTTACTAATCTCATTTGAAAATTCCGCCCTGTGTATTTCTATAGTGCCTAACGCAAACTAGGTGAGGCCACTGTGTGCTACTACAATGTAAGTGAATAATAATAAGCCCCTGAGATTGTAACAAACATACCAGGTCTCTGGAACAGATGTTGCCCCTACAGTCTGGTCAAAGATGAATATTACAGGGCAAACCCACCTCAGTTACACCAATGGAGCTCCCAGTGAAGTCATCAGAGATCAGAATCTGGTTCAAATAAATGCACGTATGGAACCAAGGGCAAAATTTGGTCCCGTCCCTCAACTTAAATTTAAACACTGGCTGGTAATTTGTGGGGGGGCTTCAAGTCTATTTGGGGGAAAATGAAATTTTATTACAAGGAATTTTTAATGAATATGCAATCTGAGAAGCCTACACATTTTGCTATTATTGAGAATAGAACGAGCGCAGTTCCTAGGCTCTCAGTTATACTTACCCCCATTATAAATTTCCTCACAATAGGCTCTTTTATTAAAAGAACAAAACACTTGGCTTCCAAAGTAGTTTAGGGACGATACTTTGCTCAAGATCAGATATAACCCTACACTTCACATGTAACACTGACAGACAAACTTGACCATTACATATATTTTTGCAGAACATACATCATGTCATGTGGGAATGGAAACAGTCTAACAGGAGTGGAGCACCCTAAAATGTACTTAGTCGTTACCCTAAACTCTCAATGTATACCAATTTCTCCATTTCCTCTCTCAGGAACCTTATTTAGTGAGATACTCTCACTTAAAAGTGATTCATCATAATGGGAATCTGTCTTGCCTCTGCTATATATTTTGATGAATAAGTATTCTAGGACATTGCATAGGATCAAAGAGGGGAGAAAAGGAAATACTTGTCTGGGCACGTAATCCATCCCCATGCCAGGGCGGGCACTAGATTTGCTGGTGTTTTGCCCATTCTAGATTTGAATGGGCTATGCTCTGGGGCTTCCACTGATTCTCTCGGGAGACTATTCCACAGCCTAAAAGATCTTGCTGTAAGACAGATTTTCCTGATACTCAACAGGATTTTCCTTTTCTTACATTTTTCCCATTTCTCCTCATTATACCCCTTGTAAGTCTTAAGTAAACTCTCTCCTTGCTTGTTATTAACACCCTCTGAATATTTGTAGACATATCCTAAGCCCACCTCCATAGGCTTTAGTCATCTGTGTCAAAAGAAGCATATTAGTTCCGTTAATCTTTTTTCATGAACCAGTCCCTATAGCCAGCTGATTAGTTTTGTTTCCCTTTATTGTCCTTTAGTTTAAAAGCATCTGTCAATGAGGTGCCCAGAAGTAAATGCAATACTCCATGTATAATCACACCTGGGCCTCGTAGAGAGAGGGTATTTACTGCCCTGTTCCATAACAGGATTCCTCTACACACTGAATCCTGTAACTGGATTTCTTTGTTCACACAGGACTTGATCCCAAGTCCACTGAGGTGGATGAGAGCCTTTCCACTGACTTCAATCAGTCAGACTATTATTGCTGTGCAAATGCCTGTCTAGTTTGCTGTCCACTATTACTTCCAAGTCTTTCAGCATTCCTGTTTTTATTTTCTCCTCTTACTGAACCTGTTTCAGATTATTTACCGTTTAACTGGCTTTTCTCAGCCAACTGAATCTTACTATTATTTTCCACTCATAATTCTAACATCTCTAGATCCTTGTCTTTATATGTATTGATGTTCAAAACTCTTGCCAATTGAATATAAAGTGTATGCTGCAGAAGTAAATTGAGAACCCAAGGGAGTAGTAATTGATTAATTAAAAAAACCTGGATCTGATAATAGCAAAACTTTTGGACGATTAAACTGAAGAATCCAGCACTCACTGGGGCTGGAAACTTTACGAGCTTTCTAGTAGTTGTTTGTTTTGATCAGCTTAGAAATACTGTGAGAATCACTTTCAATGACATGCTGGTGGCAGCTTGGGCACTCAGCTATTTTATATAAATATGGATGTATGCATGGTTTTATAGGCATTAAAACTTACATGCATATTTGTGTGTGCAAAATAGATGTGGTTTGAAACTAGTGAAAATGTGGCCCTTCCAAACTCTCATATGTACAGACGAAAAAATGCACCAGATTCTAAGGTAAGTAGTGAATTAACACAAGTAACCAGGAATTATTTAAAAGTATCATGTCAAAACTGAAATCTGAGGACTGTGCCAGAATTGGCAATGTTTACAGCTGAACTACATATTCAGTCCACAACAAGTGACCTGTAAAAAAAAAAAAAAAGATGATAAAAAGAATAATAAATTTTACTTGTAAAGGTGCTGAGCTCCCCTAATTCACTAAAGTTAATTACAACTATAAGTCACCACCTGGGGCGGGGAGGAAGCAGGGAAGGTGAGGGGAATCAGATCAGGCACTTAAAAGAAATTTTCTTCAATTTAAAAATTTCTAGCTGCTTCTCTAAAACCAATAAAATATTCAGGAAGGAATATCGTGAGCAATCTATGTAATTATGGGATTAACATGGTGGTGTCTGGTCCACATCAGTATACAAAACAGCAACTTATTCCAGTAAGGTAGATAAAAGCCCCAAATGGTTGTTTACTGTTAAACTGGGTGCCACTTAAATGAACTAGAGCTATATATTGAGGGTATCTGTTTGATGTACGTGGCTCTGGAGCGTAAAATTTGGTTAGCTTCAGAGTCCATGAACACCCCTTTGTCAATGCTTCATCAACGACATCTGCTCCTCCAAATTTTTGTATCTTTTGGGGCTTAATCCATTTAATATGTTTCATATACACAAAATGCTGGTCATCTGTCAAACTGCAGGGATAATCGTTTTAAAGGATTAGTTCTTACCACTTTGATTTCCTACCCCACCCTCTTTGATGCTGTAATATAGATAAAGGTAACTTATTACTTAGATGTTTGGTCAATAATCTAATTCAAGTACCCAATTACAGCTGGTCATCAGACCTTTTGTTAATAGGCAAATACGTTTTCTCATAGCACCACACACAGAGCCCTTAGATTCAACTCAATTTGAAGTTTAATAGGAGTGGTGTTCATGTTTTCTAGAAGGTATGTAATCCACAGTGCATGAAAGGGCCAGATTCCACTCTCTGTTACATAGTGTACATTGGGAGTAACTATTTACTCTGATATGAAAGGGAGCAGAATTTGGCCTTTAGTTTGTTGAATGAAGTATGCAAAGAGATACTGCAAGAGAAGATGGACATTGCTTCTCGGCCTTATGGCTAAGATCAAGTCTTTTAGTCTGAATCTGGGCTGCTAGGTCTGGGATGGTCGCTTAAAGGCTATGGTCACAGTCGGTAAAAGACCACTACCAGGCGATAAACATTACCTCAGAGTCATTTTCTGAGATCTGTACCCTTTTGGGTTAGATGAATAAAGAAATGCTCTCCAAAACTTATATCTACTGGGTAAGACTAATGAATGTTGGAAAAGCTGCCGTTTGTTGAAAGCTCTTCTTTCAAACCTTGAATTAAATGAAATACTACCTCTTGACCAACAGAACTTTAAATAAAGATTTTTCCAACAGCAGTTAAGAACAAATCCTTGAGTATATAATAAGCATAAATACCATATGATCTCTCTGGAGCCAATGTAAAATCCCAAAGATGTGATATTTTAAATTGGTGTAAAATGTTTTGTACCTCCTCAAATCAATCCACACTGTTAAGATGATGTGCTTTGAAGAACTCTATTATTTGTGGTTCATTAGTCATAGACACAAATATTCCATTGTTAACTGGCTACTCAACTAGGAACAAAATATTCTGGAAGGTATCCGGCAGGGAGCAATCTTGTACTGGCAAGGGAAAACAGTAGATAACCCAGTAGATCTATATCCATTTCTAGGGCCTGATTCTCTGTTGCCCTGCCCCTGGTGCAAAGTGAGTATAAAATGCTACCAAATTAGCATGGTAGTAGCTTACAATCACTTTGCACTAATATAGATGACGACAGAAAGGTGCAGGGTGACAGAAAAAATCAGACCCTTCATTTTTTGGTTTTGTCAAAGCTGCTGATCAGCGACATTAAGCACAAATGAAAGGATGGACCCAGGGAAAATTATAGTAGCCACATGAAGTTCGAAGAAGTAGGTTTTATTATGATTTGACTTGATTGGACTACCTTTCCCATCATGGAATATTTAAAAAACTGGTCAATGGTTTTAGGGACAATACTTCAATGGTAAGAGATGTAATTGTGATTCATGTTACAAGGGAAAAAATGTATGATATGAAACTGCACAAGGTTATGTTATTCAAAAGGATACAGCCGAAGATTGTTTATCAGTATACAAAATACAGAGTGAAATTTTCCCATAGGAATAGCAGCCTGAATGCTATTAATAGTGCTTTAAACTGTAATGAATTCCCAGTCTAATTCACTATGAGGTTTCAATTTATACCACATTTAGAGTACTCCAGGTTCAAGTAATCACTGCAGTAATTAGCTTACTTCCAGTCCTTCAAAATAAACCCACTAATTTTTGCAATCAGCCTTCATTTGGTTAATCACCAGTTTAATTGATTTAATTAGTTTGATCTGCAAAATTAGTCAAGTGTAAATACTATTTTGTAAACAGAGTTTAGCTCCAAGCTGTAATATAGGGAATTCTAATTCAAAGCTAGAGTTAATAATAAAACCAACACATATATGATTTTGTTGCAGTATCCAGCAGTTTTAAGTCTGCAAGACATAGACTTGTTTTTGTGGCTCTTACTGAGTATTTAACGATACTGACAAAATGAAGTCTTTGCCTCTCAACATTTTAGTGTGAGGATTTCATATCATATAATAACAAAGAACAGAAAAGAAGCACTTTTGTCTTTTCTACATTTTAGAGTAGAAATCTATTTTAATGCTTTTTAAAAATAAATGCTTAGATGTGTTTAAAAAATTGTGAAAAACATATCTAATAAGAACCCCAACAACTCCCAGCTCAAGTACCACATTAGAAGGCAAAGGACTACAAGGGGTGAGTCAATTCACATACCTTGGCAAATCCAACATTTCCAGAAGGAAATAATGACACAGAATGGCAAGGTGACAATTTAAACAAGGCCATTTCATCTCATTTCAGACCATTAAAAAAAAAAAAAAGAAGACGACGAATTCTCTCCTCCTTTTTTATTTGTGCCATTGACTGTAATAAAATGAATGATATTGAGTTTAACCTCCACACTTTTTGCTTTTTCTCTTCAACCCCCTCCCCCCCATACTGTTCTGTAACCTTTCAAAACTTCTACATCCCTGAAAAAGTTATTTTAGCAAAAGATAAAACGAAGCAGCATAACTTTACCACTCTGTATCATTTCAAAATTTCCTCAATATTTTAAAAAAAGTATAGACTGGCAGAGTTACAAGTTTCATTTTTCCTAATTGGAGGAATTCTGAACAGTTACAGGAGGGATGAAAAACTGAAAAAGAAAAATCCTAGACATCATTCATTCTATTAGATTTGGGCTGGGGGCAAGGGAGGGAAGAGAGAAATGGGAAAACAAAAACTGAAAAGAAAATTTCAATTCATTTTGTTTTGAGGCTTTCCTGGGAAAAAAAAAATCCAAACACCTCAAATAAATATCTGTTCTTCAGAAATTTTTAATGGTTTTTTTTTAAAAAACAAGTTCTAGGATAAGGGGGAGATTTTGAAAAGCTTTAAAAACCCTTAGAAATTTGTTCTTATCAACTATGGTCAATATCAGTTTTTGTGCGGCACGGGACAAGACAGACAGCAGTTATTCAGGATTTAACTATTCAGCTGTACACATGAGCACCTGTCAATAGTGGTCTGGAGTGTAGCCACTGCTGACATTCTGTCAGCCTACCATAAAAATAGATCACCAAAGTTTTAAATCTAAGCTAGGTGAATTAGTCCACTGAACAAATGCAATATTTGCACAAATTCTCTAACATTTTAAAAATAAACATATTATTCATAGCTTATGATGTGTTAATTGTGTCATTTGCAAAAACAACTGTGAATCCTATTTTGTGCATGCCATGCAATTACTACTAAAGAGGATTTGGGGTATTCTCATTAAACTGGGTCCCAGATGTTTTTGTGCTTGTGATTTGTGTTGATCTGTTCTTTGTCAGTTCTAATTATCAATCCAGATGACTGAATTAAGACAACCACTCTGAAAAAGGCTTATTTATGCATATGATCAGGATCAGAGCTACAGTACAAAGCCCAAAGAGGTTCCCCAGTGCTCCATATTACCTCTGCACAAGGTCTCTTCGCATGAGACACAGTCCTGCCTCATCGCACATGGTATTTTAAGTCCATCTCAGTCTCTCTGCAGGACTTTCATGTGAATAAATAACATACTCTGGGAGGGGAAAAAAGCATCCCTAAACACTGATTTCTGGCAGAACAGTGCCCTGTGGAATAGATTACAATATTTTAGCATGTTTGTTTCATTTGGTATTGCTATCAGTGCTCTTTTAACAGTGATACAAACTACCCATTGGACGCTCATTACACAGAAGAGAGTGAGTTACCTTGTAAATATGCATTCAACTGTGGTTATATTTGCCTCTGCTTTGTGCTGTGTTTGAGCAGAGATACAAACATGAATGCTCGAGAGCAATATTTGGGGTGTTCACTAGCATGATACTACTGAGTATGAAATATGTATCCCTTACAGCAGTTGCTCATGCGAATGGGAACAAATTGCCTATCTTAAAAAAAAAAAAAAGATGGTTTGGACTGGGAATTTATGCTGATAAAGAGGTCTTGAAAAAAATCAAGCTTGGAGAGTCAGATAGTAAGTGAACAAATCTGAACACAATTACATTGGTTCCATTCTTCAATGTGAGCAAGTTACAAGTGAGAAAACATGTCACCTTTGGTAGAACAGTCATACAATCATTTAAAAAGTGCAGATACTGTGTTTACTTCAATAGCCAAATGCAAAGCATAATTTAACTGTGTATATATTTCAATTGTGTGTATTTGTAAAAGTGATGCATTGCATGTGTTAGTTTCATAGGCTGAAAGCCAATATCTTCTAGAAGCTACCGTGCAGCAAAGGCTTCTTATGTAAACATGAAAAACAGAAGGGCAGTAAAAATAGTATTGAAGTCCCTTCATGTACAGTGCATAAGTAATTCACAGGATTGTCATTGTCTTCGGAAGATATGAAAGCTGCCTATATTGCCTACTCTTCAAACAGGCAAGTATAGATCTAAGAGTGTTCAAGAAATTATACTTGTATGGACTCTAAATCATTCAGACGGTCCCCCAGAATATAAACATTGTGGTTCAGCCCACTGGATTGAAAAGTTTCATTCTGAAACCCATGATACATATGAAACAGAAACGCCACTGGACGCTTTCAGAAATAGGAAGAATTGTTTAACTTCATAGCTTCAGCCAAAATCTGAGAAACACATGGGAGTTGGGGAGACAGGGTATTAGAGATTTGGTGTGGTCTTGTTTACCTTTTGAGTTCTCTTTCCTTTTCCTCTCCCCTTTTATTACAAAGCTTGTAAGGTTAATATAAAACGGACAAGGCAGCAACAGACTGAGCAGTAGCACATAAATAAAATCCTTGCTAACGTAACAAAACATAAGGACCATTAAAGAGCATGGATTTAAGATATATCACATTTATTTTCTCATTTTTAACACTACTACTTAGGTGATCAAGCATAATGCAGAGCTTACAATGGACAGATATTGAAAATGTTTTCCATTAAGATTTCATGTACTGTGCTTTGGCCAGGATAGGCCCTTTTGGTGTCTGATCCATTGAATTTTCAGAGCATACATGTTACTGGAAAATGACTTACATATGGATGTGACACTCAGTTCCCACAAAATGAAGCAAAAACACCCACGTTTATTTGAGATAGAACTCCCTCAGCCCGAAACAGAAACAAAACCGTGGCCCAAACCCACAAAAGTATTTGGGCTCCTAACTTCCAACGAAATCCAAATGCCCTGTGGATCTGTGCCCTATTGGACTCACCACAGCCAGCTAGCTCAGTTTACACAGCACATAGCCAATCAGTGACTATTCAGATTACTCTGAGAGGATTCCAGAGTATGAGGAAAAGACACTGATCCGATTTGAGAAATTTGCAATTTGCTCATGTTTGTTCTGTGAGCAGAACGTGAAACCAAGTTTGGCAAATAAATCATTACAAACTATTCATCCAGCTATTCTCAGTGTCATAGTAAATATTTTCATTCTCTAAACATGGATTATATTACTGATTCTTCATCCCCCCCAACACACACACCTCCTTTCTGGAAAAATACTTAACTAGTGCTACAGCTTGTGATCGGGAAGGGAGGAGAAGAGAAAAAGCTCTAGGAGAACCACACATGAAAGGCCACAAAGGAATAAAAAGGACTCCCTCACTAACCCATGTCACCTCTGATTAGACGCTCTCACAGCCCCAGCAGGGCCAACTGAGTCCAGGCACAATACAGTTGCAGATATTAAATAGAATTATTTAGCAACTCCTAGAAAACTTAAACTCATACACTCATACATTCCCTTGGGTTCCCCCTTGGGACACCCTCTAGCCTCCGTTCTACAAATCCAAAAACCAGTCACTCACCATACCCTTCTGCTTGAGGCCCTATAGGTGGTAGTTCTCTCAAAAGTATTTGTTTCCCAGTAGAAACAAGGGCTACTCCCACCTCAGACACTTCCTTTGAAAGGCTTGCTTTCCTCATGGGCTCACCCATTAGTCCTCCCAGGCGTACCAGCTCATATACTTTCTTCAGGGGCAGGTGGTGGTTGTTTTTTAGAGAAGCTTACTAGCCCCCTCTTTAGTTTGCTGGTTTAACGTCAGGTAAGCCTATTTCGTGTCCATTGCAAAGCTCATTAAATATATGATCTATAAGCCCCATTTAGCCTTTCTTTCCTGCTGCTCCAATCATTGGCTAGAACGTAGATGTGAAATATAACAACCTCACTATTCTACTTATCGCTCAGTTCTTATCACTAAAGCTAGAGTAAGGGGTGACGAGATAAGAGGGAAAAGGTTTGTAAAGCGTTAGCTAACTATGCATGCCTTCCTTTCTAAATGCTCTCCAGCACATACCTTGGGTCTGATTTTCAGTGCTGAGCACCTGAAGCTCCCATTAGCTTCAAATGGGGTGATGGGTCTCAGCACCTCAGATCATCAATTCCTCAGGTGCTCTAAATTAGGGACCCAGATGAGCTGGACACTAAGATTTTAGTTATTGCTGATAAAGCCTCCTGCTTCCAGTGAGGGAGCTATCAACTGGAGCTTTCTTTAGACATTTCCCAGAGTTTCACAGGTAGAAAGTCTTTAAACCTTTTAAAAGTAATATGCTTGAAGATTATCTAAGTCATTTGTGGCTCAGTTCTGTTGCTGGTTTGGTGCACAGCAGCCTGCTATCCTATATTTAGAAACCTAGTATTGAAAAGGAAGACGAATGAAGCAGATCAGAGGCAGCCATATAAACTTTAAAAAGGAGCCCTTGACAGACATGGGTTTTGATTCTGACCTCTCAGTGAACTGGTTCTGATGATCAGACTCAAACATATGAATATGTTAAAACATAATAAAATATTACATCAAATATACTGAATAAATTAAAAGACTTTTTTAAAGATAAGTGCAAGTCAAAACAAATCAAAGTCAGACTGAAATGAAACAGTCAAAATGAAAAGTACCATTTTCATTTAAATTGTGTTTGAAACGTTTCCATCAGATTTCAGAGGATCCAACGTGTTTCCACAACATGTGCCAGCTTTGATAAAACAGCATTATCTGAAGCAAAACTTCCATTCAAAATGTTTTGAGCAGCTCTACCGCTGACAATGCAATCTGAACCTAACGCTCACATGGCGCTTCCTGAGATGAAGACCTAAGGCCTGACCAATCTTCTCTCTCTCAAGAAAATAGTTTTTAAAGTCCAGGGTCACGTATGAGCTCTTGTCAAGCACATAAAAGCTGCTGTGTTCTCCTAAACAGTCACTCTTCTACTGGTATCTAACTTACCATGTTGTGCAGTACTTTCAGATATGATGAATATAACTATATCAAACGCCATTATATTCTATCCACGGGGACACAGCAGCATTTTAAGTTCAAAAGAAGTTCAATAAACTTCAATAGAAAAGGTTCAGACCCTATAAACCTTCAGCACGTACTCACCTTTAAGCACACATTTTTCTTCCCCTTATCTTTAATACACAAAAGTTATGCCTACGCATAGGTGTTTGCAGGGTTGAGGCTTAAAGTCCTTAAAAGCTTGTGGGTAAATTTGACTCATGCACTGACAAGCCTAAGTCTCATTGACTTTCAATGGCTCCTACGTGCCAGACATTTCAAAGATATTTAGGCACCTAGAGATGCAGATAGGCATCGAGTGGGATTTTCAACACCACCTACCTTCCGTTAGGCACATAAGTATTTTTGAAAATCCCACTAGGTGTCTAAATACCTTTGAAAATCCACCCACAAGGCACTTTTGCAAACGTGTCCTTCTTTGAATGCCCACAGCAATGTAACTGCCATCAGTGGGCTCTGTAGCACTGTTATCATTCCCATTAGAGTCCTTCGGGATCACAGAAGACCTGCGTCCCAGAAACCATTTGGCCTATTCTAGACTTTGGCTCCCTACCTCATTTTTGAAACAGAGTGAAGCAGTTGTGCCAAATAAACACTGGCATTCATTTAGCGTGGGGCTACCAAAATCTTTCTGAATGCTAAACTCCAGTCAGCCTTCACGATGCCTCTTTTATTTTAGTTTTTGCCTAGCGACAGTACATATCCTTGCACAGCTACTGTGAATATTCAAATACTGTAATTGGAGATGATTTACATTGTTTTGAATTAACTAAAATTCCATTGTTAAGCACAAACACTGCTTCACTAAATCATCAAGCTTTTAATAGGTCCACATGAGCGGGTTACTGAGCGTGTTAGGATTTATAATGCTCCTAGGGAGCTGACCACTGTATTATGCTTCCTGCTGCTAGGTAATATGCATGACACATTTCTGGACACTAATTCATTTATTTAATAGTAACAGTATGCAAAAACAGAGTTCAAAATGAGGCTGACAAAGAAGGTATAAAAGTTTTATTAATCCATAGCTAATCAAAGGCCAGTGGAAGGCATATAATGGTGGCATTTACAGACCATATCGAATGTGAATAAATTAAATTTTTGTTTCCTAAAATCTTACTAATAGGATGTATTCAGCTTGAAACATTTATACTTTTAATTACAATGGCAGCCAATTTAGAGCAGGTACATAGCTGTACTATACTTGAAACATAAAACTTTGCAGCAAGGAGCTATACAAAGCCTTTCACAAGCTATTTTTTAAACCTGAGCTGTTAGTGCATTCACTGTGTCCGTGCTTAGAAATAATGTTATTTACTTTCTCTCTCATTTAATTTTACAATGACCGATTAAAAAATAAATTAAAATATTTTCTTCAAGCAAGAGAAATTTCTAAGGGAAGAGCCTCATTTTATATACAATACAATTTTAGGGCCCAATCTTGCAACCACTTATTCATATATGTAAATCAATGGGACTACTCAGATAAGTAAAATTATTGCCATGTAAAAGTGTTTGCAGGATCAGTGCCTTGCTTAATACAGTATCATTCATCCAAATTGTGTCCCAGAATGCTTTACAGATCAGAACATGCTGTTACCAGTAAAAAGGAGATGAGATTAAGAGGGAAAAGCAAGAGAGAATATATGTGAAAATCATCATCTTGGTTTGTTTCAGTAGTATAGTCAATCCTGTGAGAATGGTCTCCTTTGGAAGTCTTCTGTTGACGTATAAAATCAGACCTACATTTAGCTCTTTAATAGAGATGGGCCAAAGAGACAGTATTCAGATCCAGCTCTGATTATAATCTTGAAATTCTGGGCAAAATTTGTATATTAAACAAAAAAAATCAGGAAATATTTCAATGACATTTTCCTATTTATTTGATTTTTCCAAATTTTGGGGAAAAGGGATGGAGGGAAGGGAAGGGAAAGTTTCCATTAAATTATTTCCCTTGTTTTCGACCAGCTCTAAATTTAATCTGGGTTCCGGGTTGTTATTATGGGTTCGGGGTTGTTATAAATGTGTATGGGTAGGGTTTTGTGGCCTGCCTTGTGCGGGAGGTCAGACTAGATGATCATATTGGTCCCTTCTGACCTATGAGTCTATGAGTCTATGAGTCTATGAGCAGATGTGTCTGAAGTTTAGCAATGGATTTGATGGTACCAAAAATCACACAAGTGGTTCTGCTGCCCCAAGTGACAGAAGTCTCATGAGATCAGCTGTGTGTGTGAAAGCCATCCTCTGGGACTGAGATTTTGCCAAACCAAAACCTGAAAATAGGCCTCTTTCAGTTTCTAAATGCAAACCCAGAACCAAAACTACATGAGGAGGAATCCCGTGATCCCTTGAATCCCCCCCCAAATTTAAAGATGTTTACATTTGAGGTGTTTGGCACATAATACTACTCTAATATTCAGAGGAAACAATTATCAGTTGTCTACATTTCTCGCATGCGTGGTATAAAAATGTGAGGAGGCAGACATTCCTCACACAAATGGACTATAGAAGTTACAGCAAGCAGAAAATATTCTTCAGAAACAGAGCAATGACAAGTGAACAGCTTCCAATGGGAAAAACCCAGGCTTTGAGTCCAAAAAGAAACATTAACTAACACTTGAAAACATAGACAAGACAATTGATTCACTCTTGACAAAGGGACTGCCTATTACATGAAGAACCTTTCAAAATGAGCACGGGGCAAATCCATTTACTGATCTAAAACTGGTCAAGGAAATGAAATGAAGCAAAAACTCAGAAAATGGGGACAACTTCCTGATGAATGAGAAGCTAATTAGTGATGGGCTCTTTCCAAGCAACGTGGGGGAAGGCGAGGGAGAGGCCTTTGTAGAATGATTTCAACTAGGGAAAGTCTTTGAAGTGAAGATCAATATTACCAGGTTAACAAATATAATGTTTTGCATAAAAGAAGTTTGTACGGGCTAAGAGCTAAATTTCTGCACAGAAAGCACTCATTGACTCCAGTGGAAACTGCAGGACGATACATCCACTCAAATTATCCCCACTGGAGTGGCAGGCATGCATCTAAGGACATATTGTGTCACAACAGGCTACAGTGGTACAGTAAAGAGAAAAGTCAGTCCCTGAGGGCTTTAAAAAGCAAGTGTATAAGTAGTTTATTTAGCTCCACATGATGGCATTTCCCTTCCAGTATAAACCCCAATTCAGCAAGGTACTTAAAGATTTTCCTAACTTGACTTAGGTGAATAGTCCCATTGAAGTCAGAGAGACTAGTCATCTGCTTACATAGAGACACGTGCTTAAGTATCTTGCTGAATCAGGGCCATAACATTTTTGGAATGCAGCTGCTATGTACAATTCAAGGTCCCACTGTGAATCTGTTGCTGAGCTGGGAGTAGAAGTCAAATCTTTTGACTATCAGGTCTGTGCTTTAAGTATTAGACAATGTTCTCCCCCACGCCCTGAGAAGAGAGGCAGCTCTCTCCACAATGCTCTGTAAATATGACTTAACCTTGTTCCAAAGGAACATTCTCTAGGGAATCAGTTACCCAGTCTCTATTCTCATTGAGTCACTGGTCTCTCACGACAGAGACTGACACAGTATGGGTTGCAGTTGCATTAGATGCACAAAATGCATAAGGGAGGCAATGTGGCCTAGTGGGTGGAGTGTTGGACTGGATCAGGGGGCCAGTAACTTGGTTCTATTCCTGGCTCTGCCACTCACCTGCTATTTGATATCAAGCTTCCATTTCCCTCTTTGTTCCTTTGTTTCAGCTCCCAACTTTGTCTGTCGTGTCTATTTATACTGTAAGCTCTTCAGAGAACGGATTGTCTCTCATTGTGTTTGTACAGCCCCTAGCATAACGGGCCCTGATGTCAGTTTGAGGCCTCTATTTATGCTGTAGTCATGTAATGTCTATCTAAGACCATTAAAAATATATTAATCCTATTTTGATTGAGGTAGGATTGTTGTTGACTGAAACTTTTCCATTTCTTCTGCAATAGTACAAATAATAAACATAGAAATGGGTCTGAGACAACCCTCTGAGCTGTATCTCCTTTGAGATCAATATTAGGAGTGGACCACAAAGCAAATGGACATGGCCAGACATCTGTCATGTATATGTACAAAGGATATGTGATGTATATGCCTTGGCAATGTGGCCTAGGTAAGCAACAAACCAGCACACAATGCACTGCATATCTGTGGGGAACAGATACCATGGCCCAGGACACAGATATTAACTCTCTAGTAATAAAAAGAACCATGGGGACTTTCATGTCCACTTAGAATCACAGTATCTAATTACTCACCTGAAAGATTCCTTCCCCTCACTTCCTCCATCAATCATTAAACTCAAAAGGCTCAATCTTCAGTGAGCTCTGCAAACACAGAATGGAGGTGGAAGAGGCTGGGGACAAGGAGAAGCCCCTCACAGTCATGGGACTGGCCAAGGTCTGGCCCAGCCACCAACCATAGCAACCTCAGGGCTGTTCTTTAAGCTAGGTAGAATGGCTTCCTATCAACTCTATCAGCTGAAAAGGAGCCAGAGCATTATGCAACCTAGTCCCACTTCCTTACACTCCAGACTCGCCTGCTCCCCACCTCTGACATATTTTCTACATGGAGGGAAGATTGGGTCATGCATAGCTGGCTATGCCAGAGTTATGCCACATGAGGATTTCCTCATGCTAGGGGAATCCTCAGTTGCCTGTCTAAGGCATCTACAAATCCCCTTTGCACCAGCGGAGCAAAACTGCAAAGCAGACTTGAGCCCAATATATATAGCTTGGAAGGACAAGGATTGGATTCTAGTGCACAAGCAGAATATCAGTGTAAAGAGAAAATATGGAAAATGTTTGAAGTGAAATGTATGGTGGTAGATAGAAAACAGCTCCCACTCCACTCTGGATATTACACTCAGGCTCATAGAGTTGAGATTGTAAACTGTAGATGTTATACTCCACATACCCATGATATATTCTTCTGTGCTATTGTTGGACAACAAGGCAGCAAGGAGCTTTCAATATGTATTTTTTACAAAGAGTTTTCTCTAAAGAGTGAGATTAATGACCGTTCCATCTGCGCATCTGGATGAAAGTCAAGGATCATAACAGAAAAACATTGAGCTGGAAATTGACACAGACGATGATTGCACACCAAGTTTGAAAAGTTAAAAAAAATTCCATTTACTAGAACTGCAGGAAAATGTCTGCAAAAGTCCCTTGGATTTACTGAAAAGAGCAGTATTGGTTAAAAAAAAAATCAGATACATCCAAGCAAGAAAGATCAGTTCTAGGACAAAATTTAACATTGACATTGGATCTCATATTTTATAGGCTTTGGATAGTTTTAATTAACCAATACAAGAATATTCTGGAGACTGTAATTTTTATCTTGGGGGCTCTCGTGACATGCAGAAACCACTTGAGCTTTGCTCTCAGTTTATTTTGCACCAGAAACCTTGAGTAGAAATATAGCCTTATGTCAGCATTAAAAGCTATATCCAATTGAAATTATGCAGGTCAATCTGGGCCACGTAAACCCTGAATGACCGGAGATGCTAGCTAAGCAGTGGCCTGACCTATCCAGAGAAAGGTTGGCTTGCTGTGCAAAGACAAATATATATATATGTTCTGTGCTGAGGAATTGTGAAGCTGCTCACAGAGTTGAGAGTTGGTATTGGAAGAAAATGTGCTCCCCATCTTTCATGCATCTGCCACAGCTCCTTACCCAGTCATATTCCCTTCCTGCCCTCCACCTCCTGGCTAGAACCATCTGCATTGAGAAAGTTAACACAGGCCCAGAGTAACCCTCTTATGCAGCTCCAACAGTTTTTGAATAACCTGACTGAGGTAGGATTCCATCACTTGGTGAATAGTATCAATGGGGCTTTAGTCTACACATCCAATTACTCCAGAAGAGTTGGGGGCCCTCAGACTTTGTTACTTCCATTGCATGTTCCCATGATTAGCAGTGGGTGAATCCCCACTCCTTTCCCCACCTTATCTCTAGTTATGCGTGGTTTGAAGAACTCTAAGCAGTGGGGACAACTTTGGCCGATTGAGTCCCTCTTTTCTTGACTGAGATGTGTCTTTGCTGCAGAGGATGTGAGGGGGGTTCCCACACCTGGGTCATTCTTTTTAGATGACAAATCTGAGGCGCTTTCCCAGACTGAGGTTTTCAATTGAAGAGGTTTGGGAACAATTTGATCAATTAAACAGTAATAGGTCACCAGGAGCCGATGGGATTCACCCAAGAGTTCTGAAGGAACTCAAATATGAAATTGCAGAACTACGAACTGCGGTATGTAACCTATCACTTAAATCAGCTTCTGAACACATGACTGAAGAATAGCTACTGTCATGCTGATTTTTTTAAAAGGTTCCAGAGGCAATCCTGGCAATTACAGGCTGGCATGCCTAACTTCAGTATCAGGCAATTTGCCTGAAATTATCATAGAAACAGAATTTTCAGACACACAGATAAACATGATATGTTGGGACACAGACAACTTGGCAGGTGTAAAGGGAAATCACGCCTCACCAATCTATTAGAATTCTTTGAGGGGGACAACGAGCATGTGGACAAGGGTGATCCAGTTGATATAGTGTATCTGGACTTTCAGAAAGCATTTGACACAGTCCCATTCAAAAGTCCTTAAGTAAAGTAAATAATCATGGGATAAAAGAGAAGGTCTTCTCCTGGATCAGTAACTGGTTAAAAGATAGGAAACACAGGGCAGGAATAAATGGTCAGTTTTCATGGAGGAGAGAGGTAAACAGCAGAGTACCTCAGGGATCTGTACTTGGACCAGTGCTGGTTCAGCATATTCATAAATGATCTGGAAAAGGAGATAAATAGTGAAGTAACAAAGTCCACAGATGATACAATATTACTGGACATAGTTCAACCCAAAGCAGACTGCAAAGAGTTACAAAGGGGTCTCACAAAACTGGGTGACTGGCAACAAAATGGCAGGTGAAATTCAATGCTGATAAATGCAAAGTAATTCAAATTGGAAAACACAAACCCAACTACACATACAAAATGACAGGGTTTCAATTAGCGGTTACCAGTCAAGAAGAGATCTTGGAGTGACCGGATAGTGCTCTGAAAATATCTGCTCAATGTGCAACGGCAGTCAAAAAAGCTAAAAGAATGTCAGGAACCATTAGAAAAGGGATTGATCAAACAGAAAATATCAAAACGCCACTATCTAAATCTATGGTAAGTCCACACCTTGAATGCTGTGTGTAGTTCTAGTCTCCTTATCTCAGAAAAGATATATTAGACTTGGAAAAAGTACAGAGAAGGGCAGCAAAAATGTTTAGAGATATGAAGCAGCCTCCATAGGAGGAGCAATTAAAAAGACTGAGACTATTCATCTTAGAAAAGAGATATCTAAGGGGCGGAAATGATAGAAGTCTATAAAATAATGAGATGTATGGAGGAGGTAAGTGTCATTTACCCCTTTGCATAACACAAGAACCAGGGGTCACCCGATGAAATTAATAAGCAACAGGTTTAAAACAAATATAAGGAAGTACTTCTTCATACAACGCACAGTCAACCTGTGGAACTTGTCGCCAGAGGCTGTTGTGAATGCCAGAAGTATAACTGGGTTCAAATAAGAATTAGATAAGTTTATGGAGGATAGGTCCATCAATGGCTATTAGCCAAAATGGTCAGAGATGCAAGCCCATTCTCTAGATGTCCCTAAACCTCCAACTGCCAGAGGCAGGGACTGGACTACAGGGGATGAATCGCTCAATAATTGCCCTGTTCATTACCTCTACAACACCTAGCATTGACCACTGGCAGAAGATAGGACACTGGGCTTGGTGGACCATTCGTCTGAACCAGTGTGGCCATTCTTATGTTCTTAGATCCAAAATGGAGATCATCCTTGGAGGAATCACCTATAGCTCCCACCATGCCTTTAATATTTCTCCTCTGAGAGCATCTAGGAAGAATTCATCCCATTCCCTCCAGGCACTAAGATCAGAGCATTCCTTCCCCCCACCCCCCGCCCTAAATCATTCCTTTGAGTGGTATTGACATATTGATAACAGATTCACTGAACCTTGGCAAAGGAAGAGACTTTGTCTGCTGCACAGCCTCACGTTAAGCGTTCTAGGATCACTTCCAATGGACAGAAACCCTTTGGAACAGAATATGAGGTTCTCATCTGCACAGCCAGGCAGGAGAGAAACCTAATTTTTTCATTAGCACTACACAGGCTAATTTTCAATTGCCAGTTAAGTCATTTAATTTATGCTCTAGAGTCTATCTTAGATCATTCAAAAAAACACATTAATCCTGTTTTAATTGAGGTATGATTGTTGTTGACTGAAACGTTTCCATTTATTTTGTTCACATGTTATTCTTTAAAAAAAAATTATGAATTGTTGTTCATCTGAGGGAGCTAAAGTAGGATGGCAAAACATTAGAAATAATTCAACCCAAATGCATATATAATTCCAAAGAGACATAACAACCCTTTTGATTTTAATGTTCATAAAATTAAAATGAACAAAACTAGAATAATTATCTCATGCTCATATTATAAATAAAATGTATTAGCCATAATCACTTATAAAATGGTCCGGCTATGCATGAAGAACAAAAATTGCTGCAGGCTGTACTGGAAAAACCTAGGCAATTTCCACAATGGATTTGTTCAACATTTCTGTGTAACAGCATCCAGCATCTAAGAGATCAAGTTATCACTGCCCTAAATCCCCAGTGATGTTAACATACACTTCATAAACCAGCTGGACAAGCAGACAACATGGAAAGCCTAAAGGTTAAGTACATATTATTGACCTCAAGGAAGCTGCATTCTACAGATCATTAAATATGTTGTGCTCTTCTGATTCAGCTGGTCACAAATGAAAAGCGCCCTGGGAACATTATTTAATGCTTAGATGTTCTACCTACATTTGTGTGACACAAAATCAATGTCTTTCCCCAGTCCTTACTTGCTTGGATTATTCTCAGCTACTAACTACCTTTTAGACCTCAATCAGATTAATCATCTCCCTGTCCATGTGTGTCTATGTATACATGACACACACACATAATAACGCTTCCCTTGTGGGGCTTCCACCCAATTGCCTTTGGGTCATGGCACAGTCTTCCTAAGGCTTTAAAGTGGAGACCTGCTTGAACTCTGCCCAGACTCTGCAGGGGGATAAATCTGGGAGCAGATAATACATGTGCTGTGACTGTACCTTGGGTCACCGTCGCCACATGCTGGGTTTGACCCATTTAATCTAATAGGAACAATGCTATTGTCTAAGGGTTCAACACACAAACCCGCACCATGGAAACACAGGAGGTGTGTTGTCCACGCGGAGTGACATTAGTATGGGGCAGATGGCTTTCCTGGGTGTGCCACAAGCATATCTCCTCCCTGCCCTCCTTATGGTTTCCTGCTGCCTGGGACAGGAAGGACTGTTTGCGGGCTAGGTGGTCAAGCAGGAATGAGCAGTCTTTGTGCTTTCTAGAGTGCACAAACTGCTCTTCTAAGCAGCCCCTGTGCAGCCACGTGGAGCTGGCTGCGCTTCTGTAATCAAAATATTTTTTCCTGTGAAAAATGTTTTTTGACCAAAGCATTTCAGTCAAAATTTTCCACTTTTTCCCAACAAAACTAACTTTTTGTTGCATTTCTGTTTGTTTGTTTACGCTTCACCTAAGAGACTTAGCAGAAAATAAAAGAAAATATACTTTTAAGAATAGGTGTATTTAGTTATTGTCCTTTCAAAGTTGTCAGGCAACTTTGGAAGTGCAGCCTCTTGTTGAGACAGCTGTCACAATCCTTACAAGTTTAGATCAAAAATTTCAAACCCAGATGTCTAAAGTTTGGCACCTGAAGCCCTGTGCCAGAGTGCTAGCAACAGCACCCTGCTCTTGGAGATTTCTGCATCACAGAGGAGGCTGGAGGCTTAATGGAATCGACCTGTTCCTGGTGGCAACTGTTGAGCTAATGAGGGAATTGGCTTATAATGGGGAGGATATATAATTGGGAGGCCCAGGCAGTAAAGGGGTGGAATGCCAAGGGTGAACTGGGTGGAGAAGAGACAGCTGTGTGAAATGTCCTGCCCACTGTATACTTGTGCTGCATTCTGCCAAGTTTGGAAACTGAGCATTAAAGTTGCACCTGGTGAAAAAGAAATTGCCTGTGTGTCTGTGAATAGGAGACCATAGTAACAGGCTAGGCTGTGCTGCTCCTCGTGTAGCTTGAGCATGACATCCTGCATTGTGATCCAGGGGGTGGGCTGGTATGCCCTGCTGAGGTTCAGTGAAATCCCAGAGGCTCTGCATGGATGCAGCAGCCATCCATATGGATCACAGTACAGGACTCTTGCCTAAGGGCATCTTTAGGCACCTACATCAAAGTGGCCTGGTTTTGAAAAGTGCTGAACACGTGGATGTCAGTGAGAGTTGTGAGAGTTCAGCATCTTTGAAAGTCAGCCTGGTTTGAGTTAGATGAATGCGATTTTTAAATGTTCAGCCATAAATATATTTCAGTGGGCAGTAGCAATTTTAGCATCACTCTTCTTTAATTTAAAATAGATATTTTTAAAAAATCAAGATGAATTGAACTATTAAACTGTATTAATAATCTATCATAGGGAAAGGAAGGTTAAAACATGCTGCATGTTTCTAAAGGCGCAGAAAAATGGTATGATTTAATACTGTACAATTTGGAAAATAGTATGTGATCAAAGTTCCCCATAGCCTGGCAGTCCCCATTACTGTAAGATGCATATACAGACAAGAGCATCCAACCTTAAACTCACTATTTCCCAACTTGTGAGAGCCGTATTTTGCAACAGCTTTAATGTTCTTTAATATACCATTGAGTCTATTTGTTAGACTTTTTGTTAGACTACACCTCATTCCTTTTCTTTCATTCTCCTTTTGGATACCTGAGGTCTGATTTTGCTCTTGCTTACGTTGGTGTAAATCAGGAGTAACTCCACTGAAGTCAATGGAATTACACCAGTATAAATTTGGTGTCAATGAGGGGAAACTGACCTATCGCATTAGTACCACGGTAAGTAACCAAGAAGGGGCACATTTCCTTGCCACCTCGTATACACCAGACTAGCTGTGGCTCTGTTGCAACTCTCTGTGAATCTAGAGAATTTGACTCTAAAGGATGTGCTGGAACTGGTATTCTTGTACCTTACTCTTACTCCCCCACGACTCACAAATGTAATGGTACTTTTCTGTTACTTCTTATAGAATCCCCACAAAATGGCACCATTAGCTGACCCAGAATGGTACTTCTGAGAATGAAATCTTTCATGTCAGTAATACCCAATAGCTGAAAGCCAAAAGGTTTGATTTACTCACTGGCCTTTAAGTGCATCGGCTACTATAAAAGTTTGTGCAATCAATTGAACCCACCTCCAACAGACCTCGTGCAGTACAGAAACAATAGTTACACATACGAAACATGGCTGTATAGTCTCCTACAAACTGCAAATGAGTGGGGAAGAGAAGAAGAACCTTCTTGTTTATTTCACTGACTAGAGACTCAATTTTTATGGCCAGCCAATGGCTCTGAGAAAACAAAGAGGTAGCTTTTAATTTTGGTACTTCGGTGCGAACGTGATACAGGCTCAGCAGATTCTGCATTTTAATTTCCAAGAGCCAAACCTGACATATTTCAAATTTAGTTCTTCTGCTCTTTTGGGATTCTCTATACTTTCCTTATGAAGTGACATTTTGAAGACTTTACAGCCCCCGAAGGCTCCAAAGATATTCCACATTGATTTTATAAAAATACATTGACACTGCTTATTCCCAAAATCGCTGGAGTTTCTAACTATAGGAAAATCATGTGGAGAGCTGAAAATACTGATTGGATGTCAAAAACTACAAGATACTGAGATCAGCACATAAACTAGCTTAAGTCAGTATGTTACTCTGGAGACTAAAGTATGAAATCAAAACCTATCCACATGCCTGAATGTGAAAGGGAATGACCTACCTTCGCAGTCCTCAGTTACAGATCTGAATCATTTTGTATACCCACTTTTACCACTAACTTCATACTCAAAACTTGTGATTTAAGGATTCCTCTGTCCAGTAGCCATGGCCTGAGTTGTTTTTACTAGCCCAAGTCACACCTGTTGTCAACTTCTCAACTATTCACAGCTGGTGGCAAAGCGGGCTCTATCATTTGGGGCTAGGCCTCAGACAATTTTTGCCACCCAAACCTTTAATTATACCTCTATAAACAGGACTGGTTTTGCGACTGGAAGGGGGGTCAACAAGATAATTATTTATAATCACCTTTGGAATGTTATCACCATCCTCTGCCCCTGTCTTGAGCTAGAGTCCATGCATTGCTGTCAACTTTTGGAAAAACAATTCTGAGGGACAATTTTCCCTTTAAACTGCTGGATGTTTGGAGGCCATTAGGTCCCCATCCTCCTAAAGATTCTGTGGGCGTTCTAGACCTTTTCTCTATATTCTACACTAAGTTAATTAGAGAGTCCAGTGACAGCATAACGTTAATCCCTCCTAAATTTACAAAGATTTAGGATATCTCCAAGGAAACACAACAATGTAACAGAGCATAAACAGCCTAAATAAAATTCACTCACCTAAAAGCTACATGCATCTTTTCTTGTTTACACATTTCTACGTTTGTCCTCTTTCATTCTTTTTGTATCTACCCCATTCTATCAATTCACACACTGTTTTCTCTCATTCTTTTTGTATCTACCCCATTCTATCAATCCACACACTGTTTTCTCTCTCATTATTATGCTCTCCTCTTCTTGCTTTGAAAAGCATCTTTATTCCTCTCATTCTGTCTCTTTCATATACATACCTATTCTGTTTAGTCTCCCATATTCCATCATCTTTTCCCCACATTCCCTTTCTTCTGTTCTCTCTATCCCCTTTGCTTCTTGCAGAATTATCCTCAACCCTTACCCCCCCTCTCCCTTATTCCACTCTCTCTTCAAGCTTCCCCTCACCAACGCTCTCTAATATTTGGCACTCCACAAAGTTAACGATTTAATATAGCTACAACTTCACAGTGAACTGGATTAAATATTATTTCCCATTTTACAGATGGGTGGCTGAGGCAGAAAGCCTGAAAAGGAAATCTGTGCTGGAGCTGGGATTCAAACAGAGGTTTCACTTGCCTCTAGATCTGCTTTTTTATATTGCTTCTACTACTACTAAGATGCCTCCTGGACACAGACTGAATGGGAGAACTGTTCTCCTCCCCTCTCAGCCTTTTCCTGGGCATCCAGCTAGGCAGCAGCTGTCACTGGCGTTGACAAGCTGGCAGAGTCCTGTTAACACTTCAAGTCCCAGAAAATGGGAAGACGTCCAGAAGACAAAGCAAAAGAAGGAAGAAACATATGGATTCCCCAGCCAGCCAACCGCAGTGAGAGGGGCTTTTTGCAGGGTCTAGTAGGGCAATTCTACACCATTTAAGGATATTTGTAGGGTGAAGTAAAAGGTCCATTGCAGCTAAGTCAGCTTTAGGGTGGATTTACACTAGCAGAGCAGCTAGTCTTAAAGCCACCTTTGCACATACCATCTTTGTCAGTTCTGCTGAGCACTGCCTCAGTTGGAGCCAAGGATTGGGAAGGCAGTTTCTGGGGCCAGACCTTAGAAAGATACATATTCACATGTGCTAAGATAGTGCATTATATAAGTGTTGAATGGTTTTTTGCAAAACAAATTTTCATGTGGAAAATTTTGATTTGACAAAAATATTCAGTTTTCCTTTGGGAAAATCTAAATAAAATATTTCATTTCAGGCTGGGTCATCCTGACTCAAACCATTATAATTTTGAATAGAATTGAAGTATTTCCCTTTGGCTCAGATCAACATTAATCTTGTCCATCTCAGCTGACATAATATTTCACACCCACATTGTCTCCTAAGAGATGGGCTCTTAGGCCAGACTGTCTCCCCCCATAATGCATTGTGGTCTCCCTTTTGGCTGAACTGCCACAGTGCATCATGGGACTTCCATGACTACGGTGCATAATGGGAGATGTAGTCTGGCTGGGAAGCCCGACCTATCAAGAAGATGGAGGCACCACATCTAAAACTCCCATGAAATACTGTGGTAACTCAGGTAGACACACTTCACAATGTCAGTCCAAAACTGCTCTCTTTCTTTTGTAGTTCCAACAAAACAAAACATTTTGATGTTTCCAATCTGAATTTTTTTGGAAATTGTGTTCCAGGGAAAAAAGTGATATTTAAAAAAAATGTTGAAATATCAGAATTTCCCAGGGGGATTAAAATTCCAATTTCTGATGATCCCTTCTATCTAATGATCAGCAAGATCAGCTATGACTGATGAAAAACCCAGCAAGTTGTTCTCTGTATTAATTCAAGTTTAGGGATAGGAAAAGACTCTACTTGCATGGGTGGTCTCTCTGCCTGTATTTTTTAAACTTCACAAAATACTTCCAGGAGAAGAGTGTCTGAATAAATTATTATGAATGATATTGTGTGGTCCATGGCCATTTACATCAAGATATTCTGTCAGAACCGATGGCAAGATGATAAATCATTTGCTATGCCTGCTCCAAAAAATTGTGTACTTTAAGTAAGTTAGAAGTATATTACTTTTTCATACAGGATATCCTATGGCATGGGGACAGTTGCAGTGGGCCTCTATATACCTGATCAAGCACCATTTTTAAGTTCCATTGGGGGGTGGGGGGGAGTAATTCTTAGCGTTACTGACAGGCTTGTTGGTTTTGATTAGAAATTTTATAACGACACTGCTAGAATGACGTGTCTGATTAAATTTTGTGCCATAGCATTAGGAGACCATAGATATTTTGTGGGTCACTGCAACAGGTAGGCCAATCTGTTTCCAATTTTTAATTGCTATACTGTAGCCTGTTGCAAATTATTCAATACATTTAAAAGTCAGGTGCAATGAAAAAACCAATGAAAATAATACCAACTTTAAGTGTTTTGTGGTAAAGTCAAGCCAGATAGCTACAGCAGGATACTTCAGGGCCAATATGTGAGCCCTAGAATGCTCAAAGCCCTCTTCCCTACAGGCAAGAGAGAGGTTACAGCTGGGCAATCAGGGGCACCTGGAGCCAATTAAGAGCCTACCCAGGTGTACTTAAACCCTGCCTGCACTAAAGACTGGGAGGAGGAAAGGAAGGAGTGCTAGATTTCCCCTAGTCTGGAGATAGAGGTTTCTACTGTTGCGGAAGCAGAGCAGAGCAGACCCTGATCCCAGCCCCTCAGGCCTACAGTAAGGCTTGCCCTGTAGGGAGGGGCCAAAGAGAGGGGAAGATCCAGAGATTTACCCAGACTGGGGGGGGACTACCTCAGGCCCCACTGCCTACAGAGACTGTCGCCAGTAGGCGAGCACCAGAGAGGGGGGCTGGCGTATCACAGTTTCTAAACTATAAACGTTATAGCAAAGTATTTTTAGAAGTGCTTAGATATATTCAACATCAGAAATATATTTTTAAAATGAATGATAAATATTCATTCTGTGCTGAAGGCTTGCGACTATTTCTATGAGGGCCAAGTTTTCAGCTACCTTCATGTTTGGACACACAGACAATGCCTCCAACATGGTCCAGGTTGCGGTCAGAAAATGGGAGGCTGGTCACCCAACATCCCAATTTACATTATCAGTTACTGATTAAAGTTGCTGAATTGGCACATGCCTCACCTCAAAAGGGATTACACAGGCCCTCAGGACTGCCTTCAGAAACTCAGCATTTAATGGGTATCAGGGATAACAGAGGCCACAATTGTGAAAGTGGTGTTCAGTAGCATATTCATATGTTATTGCGCTTATTCACTAAAAGTGTGTTAGGTGCCATAAAGGCAAAAGATTTGAGCAGAGACATGACAAGATGCGGGAAGAAGAGGAATGCAGAACAAGAGTTAGAGGCACAAGATACGATGGTGATGAGTGTAGTATAGTACATAAAGTAGATCTTGAGTTAGCTTAGTGACACTGCATGCATCTTGTTTCTGTACGAATTTGCATAGTATTTGGTGTAATGTTAATGCACGGTTTACATCATGTGGACGTCCTGGTGGTTCTAGTTCATAGAAAACATGACATTCAGTAGCAATTCATGTACATATCTCTATTATAGGGATGCTGGTAGTGTCCCCTCTATTTAGATTGCTTAACTCTTCCACTATAAAGGATTCTTCTGATCTTTTCTTTGAGAAGCTCTCATACCTCTGTTGTTTGCAGCAGGCCATTGATATTCAGTCCTCATGGTAGTGGGTGCCTTTTCTTTGGCTTGTGAGATTCCATTCTGATTTGGCAGCACTCTCACGTGTTAAAAGTCACCATTTCCCCTTTCTCACTTAATGCCTCAGGAAGATTTCAGCAACCTGCCAAAAATCACTGACGTTTCTGAAGCTGGGATCCCACCATCCTCAAAGTAAGTGCAACAGCAGCACTGAGAACCGCACTGAGAACACCTGGGAGCTGCCCGCGCTGCTATAGCAGAAGGGCATGGAGAGATCTGGCCTTTCCCTTCTGCAACCCAGGATGAGCCCCCACATCTCTCCTCACCCCTCTGCATTTGAGTCAGGCTGTTTCCTCTTTCTCCTCCAAATACCCAGGAGCCTACAGGAGAACACAGAGCCAGTCTCCCTGTTCTCAGTTCTGGCGCCAGAGAGGTTTCTAGCTGCACAGCCTATAATTATAGATGGAGCTATTTTGGTGAGGGTCATTGCAGTACAGGAGAAGGGGGGCAGGAATCAGGGGGCTGGAGGATGAATAGGAGCAAAGGGAGACAGAGATAGGCTATGGGAACAGGGTTAGAAGGCTCTATAACCCCTTAAGAACACCTGGAATTCAACCCAGGAGTCTTCAGACTCTACATCCCTCTGTTGTCAGCAAATACTTATAAAACCCAAGAGCGAAGTATCTCTCTTTACCTCTCTCGTGGCTGGTCCAGGAAGAGGATAGGTGCTGGGGTCCCTGCTGAAGCCAGAGGGAGGGGAGCACTGATCCTCCATCCCCCTGGCTGCAGAAGGAAGCCACTGCCTAGGGACCCAGGTGGCACGCACAGGGCTACAGGATTTGTGGTTTCCCTGCTGCAGCCAGGAAGACAGGAGATCAGCGAGGAGGCAGCCTTCTCATTGAACTCCTTCCATCTGGCTGCAGTGGGGGCGGCCTGCAGGCCTGCTGGCAGAGACTGGTGGTCCTGCAGGGTTGTAAAAACGGCATCTGTGGCCCTTGAGCCAAAAGGGTTGCGAACCACTGACCTAGAGCATGAGCTAGATGCTTATTATAAACAGAAATAAATAAATACAGGTCCCGACAATCAAACTTGAGTACCAAATATGCAACAATCGGAACCTATCTACAAATATCACATCAGGATTCCAGGCATCATGAAGCATTGGTAACTTTGGTAACTGCTGTAACAGTTCTAACTGCAGACTGAAGGCCTGGATAGCCACATCATCAGTGCACAGAGCCACAATCCATTCCCAGTGCCGAGTCCTGAAATTTCTTCCTGTTTGCATCAAAATACCATGTTGTTGTGACTTGATGTCATAATATATTGATCCCAAATCCACAGCATAGACACCTCTAAGCAATATCTGATCATCGTGATGGGCAGCTAAATAGACCTAAGACTAAACAGACAGATTGGTAGTGTATTGATGTTGTGGCTCTCTGACATAAAACCATTACATTGGATTCCTTCCAGCTGTTTGTACCTCCCTCTCCCCTTTCTAGCTTCTTCCAGATTTATTTCTGGTACTCCCAACTGGCCCACCGGTAATGTGAACTCGATCAGATCCATACGCACAGCATGAAAATACTACAGATTCAGCTCCGTAATGTTCCGGATAGAATTCAGATTCCTGCCCCTGGAAAATATTCCGATACTTTATTATACATTTGTTTTCAAATGCCTGAATGGCCATTCTTATTGTTGATGTATCATGTTCTTTTGGAGACAGACAGAAGTGAGGTCCTCTAAAATAAATATTAATGGCTTGTGTGAGGTGAGCTTTTCAGTTAAATCTGCCTCTCATGATTTCTGAGCGATAGTTCCTGATATTTCAATACATTTATGTTATCAAGGGATTTATCTTCACCATCGCACAACCACACAGCAGCTCTGGTTTCTGGTTTTTTAAACTATTGTAATGTACATGCTTAGAAACCATCCATGTGCTGCTCTCCACCCGGCACTTATCTCCTGTGTGGGCCTCACTTCTTCCCAGGCCGATCCCCACTTTCTCTCCCATTCTCTTTTACACTATCCCCTACTCTCAGTCTCCTTGTTCCCATTTCCCCTGTCTCTCAGTCTCTGCCTGACTCATGCTGTGCATTAACTCACTCATCTGCTTTGGCCACTCGGACTCTCTGCAGCTACAAACTTCCAGGCACCAACACAGTCCTAGCCCTCACTCACACTTCTGCCCCCAGGCCCACTGTCATACACCCACCACCTTCTGTTCCCTCCAGGCCGATCTACCTACTGCCCACACACTATTTCCTACCCACATACAGACCCAGGCACCCACTATTTCTCTGGGTCCCACTCCTGTCTCTCACAGGCCTCCAGCAGGGCCTTCCATGGGCTCTTACCAACCTTTGTCTGGGACTCCTGTCCCCCAGTCTCCTCTCCCAGGCCCCCCCTGCTCCCGTTAAGTACTCCCTCATGGATACTCCTCAGGGTAGGAAGCCATGGAGTTGGGGACTGGCTCTAGGAGACATCTCTGCCTCTCCTCCCCTGCTCACCGTGCCCCACAGAGCAGCGGGAGAAAGTGCTGACTCGATCCTTCTCCTGCAGCCAGGGACGGCTCTAGAGAGGGCAGGTAAAGCTGTGTCGCTGACCAGACGGAGGGGCTGGCAAAGGAGCAGATGGAAGAAAGAGGGGCTCAGGGAGCAGGAGTTGGGGGGATGAGGAGAGCTGCCAGCAGGCCTCTGCATCAAAGGGTTAGGGTGCTGCCAGGGTATTCAGCCTACGGTTTACATTAGCAGGCAGCGCACACGCACGCACGCACGCACACACACACGCGCGCGCGCGCCAAAAACATGCAGTGCAGCCTCCCTTTCAGGGTAATTAATCCAAATGGCACAAAGCGTCTAAATTTGTTTCCATTGCAGTCCATAGCTAAATCACCAAACAACTTCAATGACAGCAGGATCGGGCCCTAAATAGATTTGTTCCTAGTTCACCCCCTTCCCTCTCTTTCTCTCCTCCCAGACCCTCTTTCTCACCATCTGTCTAGGCTACTGAGTCCTTCCTTTCTCACGGCTTTCAGGTCTTTTTCTCTGCTCCTCGCTTTGCTGCTTGGCCCCATTCCCTTATGCAGACTGGCATCTTTGCTGTCTGGATCTTCCTAATGTAGAGCCAGGCCATTTTGTTCAGGATGCACTACCCATGAAGTTCCCAATGGCCCTTCTGCTTGCCCACTTATTTCCTCCTTTGCCGTCATGTGTTCTTGTTGGACCTGCCTTCTCTCACTAGATGCATTGCATGGTCTTGTGGTTCCTGTGCCACCAACTGCTGTATAATCTTTTCTGTGCCTCAATTTCCCTGTCTCCTAGGATGGACTAATAATAGTTATCCCCACTGCAGAGTAATTGAGAGGATGAATTAGTTAATGTGTTAAGTGTAATCATTCAGATAAACCCTTATTCAGGATTCATTCCGTCCTTACTGGGACAAACTATCGCTGAGGTCAAACCTGAGCAAGGTTATCGATACCATTTGCGTGGCCAATGCTAGAAAGTTGGGGGTTGCAATAGAATTCAGCAGTGCTAGAATAAAACTCAGACCTTACAAGCAGTGACTGTTGGGGGACTCAGCAAAACACACTCTGTGTATGCCCCCAGAGCTCATCGCACCATCCCTACAGAACAGTCTTAAACAGTTCCTTTTAATTTCAAGTCTAAGCCAGCCTTTTCTCCACCTGCTTCTATTTGTACAAAGCTTTTGCCCGCTCAGTTGTGAGCAGTATATCTTCCTTTGTAACGTGGCAATATTTATTGACTATATTCCTTGTTCGCATCTGTCAGACGTGGAAAGTCACCAATGGTTTACAAGACAATCAGTTTTAAGTAACACCATCCATCACAAAATGGAATGGTATGAGCAACATTTCCTCAACTGCAATGAATTATACAAGGGTCAGCAAGCTGGAGTCGCGGTTGGCAACACAAACATTGGCCTCAGGTAGCAAACCCATCTTTCCAGCTGTTCTCATCCATATGGGTTCAATGAACTGAGAGAGTACAGGCCTTTGCTTATTGAGAGTATCTGCTGGAACTATTTCATCTAACTGGCATCATAAAACAACTATGAGATAAGGTGAACGCTATTCATCTAAAACTCGTCTGGTAACCAGCTGCTGACAGAGGGGAAAATAGAGATGTTAGAGAAGCAGACAGATGTGGTTGGAAAATGCAGGTGTTCTTGCATTTGAAAAAAAATCAAAGATTTAAAGCCAGAGGAAGTGAAAATGATACACCTGCAATTCATAAGCATATGGTAACCCCACCACTGCTCAGCTTCACGCCAAGAAACTTTCAGAGCTATCACATCCAATTCTTCACTTGCATAGTACTCTATTAATGGTCACGCTGCTAAGCAGCTTAGTTTGGGAGTTGATAATAACCTTTTTGATGAAAAGATAAGATATGGCTTTGAAAGAAAAACTATACAATGAATCCTAAGCAAAAATTCTCCCAGCAGCCCTTGTCACACCTATTCCTAACTGTCACTTACAAGATCTAATTCCCCTTCACATGAGTCTCTGATGGAATTTTTGAAATTTTATTCTAGTTGGATTTTATCTCTGATACTGGGCTTTTTGGTAATTCAGCTTTTCTAAAAGATACTTTCATGTCACCCTACTATCCTGTTCTCCCCTGTGCTTTCATTGGCTTAAACCAGACCATTAGTATACTTTTCATTGATTATAGAATCATAGAAGATTAGGGTTGGAAGGGACCTCAGGAGATCACCTAGTCCAACCCCCTGCTCAAAGCAGGACCAGCCCCAACTAAACTCCAACTCAATCATCCCAGTCAGGGCTTTATTAAGCTGGGCCTTAAAGACCTCTAAGGATGGAGATTCCACTACCTCCTATTCCAGTGCTTCACCACCCTCCTAGTGAAAAAGATTTTCCGAATATCCACCCTAGACTAGACATCCCCCACGGCAACTTGAGAGCATTGCGCTTTGTTCTGTCATCGGCCAATGCTGAGAACAGCCTAGCTCCATCCTCCCTAAGGCCGCTATCAAATCCCCCCTCATTTTTCTCTTCTGCAGACTAAACAAGCCTAGTTCCCTCAGCCTCTTCTTGTAAGTCATGTGCTCCAGCCCCCTAATCATTTACGTTGCCCTCCACTGTACTCTTTCCAATTTGTCCACATCCTTCCTGTAGTGGAGGGCCCAAAACTGGCCACAATACTCCAAATGAGGCCTCACCAGTGCCAAAGAGAGGGGAATACTCATTTCCCTTGATCTGTTGGCAATGCTCCTACTAATGCAGCCCAATATGCCATTAGCCTTCTTGCCAACAAGGACACGCTGTTGACTCATATCCATCTTCTTATCCACTGTAATCCCCAGGTTCTTTTCTGCAGAATTGCTGCCTAGCCCGTCAGTCCCCAGTCTGTACCTGTGCATGGGATTCTTCCGTCCTAAGTGCAGGACTCTGCTCTTGTCTTTGTTGATCCTCATCAGATTTCTTTTGGTCCAATCCTCCAAATTGTCTAGGTCACTCTATCCTATCCCTACCCTCCGACATATCTACTACTCCCCCTAGCTTAGTGTCATCTGTGAACTTGCTGAGGGTGCAATTCACCCCATCCTCCAGATCATGAATGAATATGTTGGACCAACCCCTGGGGCACTCCTCTTGTTACCGGCTGCCAACTAAACATCAAGCCATTGATCACTACCCGTTGAGCCTGATGGTCTAGCCAGGTTTCTATCCACGTTATAGTCCATTCATCCAACCCATACTTCTTTAACTTGATGACAAGAATACTATGGGAAACCATATCAAAGCTTTGCTAAAGTCAAGATATATCACATCAACTGCTTTCCCCATATCCACAGAACCAGTCACGTCATCATAGAAGGCAGTCAGGTTGGTCAGGTATGACTTGCCCTTGGTGAATCCATGTTGACTGTTCCTCTTCCAAGTGCCTCAAAATGGATTCCTTAAGGACCTGCTCCCTGATTTTTCCAGGGACTGAGGTGAGAGTGACTCATCTGTAATTCCCCAACTCCTCCTCCTTCCCTTTCTTGAAGATGGGCGCTATATTTGCCTTTTTCCAATCATCCATGACCTCCCCCAATAGCCATGAATTTTCAAAGATAATGGCCAATGGCTCTGCAATCACATCAGCCAACTCCCTCAGCACCTTCGGATCTGGCCCCATGGACTTGTGCATGTCCACCTTTTCTAAATAGTCCTGAACCTGCTCTTTCACCACTGAGGGCTGCTCACCTTCTCCCCGTTCTGTGCTGCCCAGTGCAGTAGTCTGGGAGTGGACCTTGTCTGTGAAGACAGTGGCAAAAAAAGCATTGCATATGTCAGCTTTTTCTACATCGTCTGTCACCAGGTTGCTTCCCCCATTCAGTAAGGGACCCACACTTTCCCTGATCACCTTTTTGTTACTGACATACCTGTAGAAACCCTTCTAGTTACCCTTCACGACCATAGCTAACTGCAACTCCAATTGTGCTTTGGCCTTCCTGATTTCACTCCTGCATGCTGGAGCAGTATTTTTATACTTCTCCCTGGTCATCTGTCCAAGCTTCCACTTATTGTAAGCTTCCTTTCTGTGTTTAAGTTCACTGAAGATTTCTCTGTTAAGCCAAGCTGGTCGCCTGCCACATTTGCTATTCTTTCTACACATCGGGATGGTTTGTTCCTTTTCTATTCAACATATTGATTGTGCAAATAAATGACAAGAATGGTCCGAAGCACTTGTCCAACCTATAATGCATTAAATGAACGTGCACACACACAAAAATTAAAAATCTGGTTTAAACCAACAAAAATGGGAGATTTCAGCAGGAAGGCTGTCAGCAAAGATTGGTTTAGTGCACAAAGAGGACAAAGTAGTTTTATTTTTCCAATTTCAGTCATTTAATCCTGAAAAGATTTGACATCAACAAGTTATACATTCTTGAGAAAGGTAGTTTGTCATAGAAACATTACTAAAGCCAACAGAATCTAGCAGGTGCTATTGGTTTATCTCACAATCAGTTTTACATTTCATCATCCATTCAGGGGTTGTTGGGTTCTTTTTTTAACTTGGCTCGTTGCAGTTTGTGTTTTGGATTGATCCCTGCAAGAAGTATCTTTCACTGAGATTCTCTTTCTAGATTGGAGATTAACTATATTTTGGAGCCAGAAAATCACTCCATCAGATTACACTTCTTCTGGAAACACCAGTTGTTTTGTTATCAAAGTATTCATAAATGTTTACAGGGAGATTGCAATAACAATTTAAAGATTGATTTTATGTCTATGGATACAGACTGCATCATTCCATAAGATGTTTCCTAGGATGAATTAAATTATGTAAATATATGTTAACAATAATTCATAATATTTTAATAAAAGCCTTTTCCTTCTCTTCACTTCTCAACAGTGTCATCCCATGTGTCCTTAGGGTGGCAGATGTTTTGTTTTTACCCTTTAACAACACACAAGGTTGTACTCTTGGTAAGAAAAGAAGCAAAACTATTGATATTTAATGCAGATAATGATGCTAGGTGTCTTTGTACAGTATCATTCTCGGTTTTTGCCAGGAGCACTGTGCATCAACAAAGTGATTTGGTCTCAAGAAGGGAATTCACATTTCTCAAATTCTCTGCCAGCTCCCTACCTTAGGAAAAAGAGCATTTTGATATTTGTATCTAGCAAAAGATTAAAAACGGAAGGTATTTTCCAGTTGTCAAATCTTATATTGCTAAATGGAATCTAGCAGCTCTACCCAAGTCTCACGCTTCAAGTTAACTTATTAATTAAAGTGGAATCTCAGGAAATACATTTCTCAGCATGGTCTTCCTGGGCATTCAGGCAGTGGAGGTGTATTAAGCCTAAGGTGACTATATCTTCTAAATAAAACACCATGATGCTTTCGTGACAACTTTCATGAAATAGTCACACAAAAACAAAAAGCACACACTTCATTTCCATGTGCACTGGTGTCACTAATGCCAAGCTTCTGATACAACAGGAACTTGGGTATATTTCCTGGCATGGAAGAATTCTTTCCAGGATTGTGGCAATCTGAACGAGTTTATCCTGAAACATTACCCACGTATCATCAACATTTTCTTAGAGCAAAGGATCAAGTGTCTACACTGAGTCGACTTTTCACTCCAGTGCTGTTCATCACACTGAACGTGTGTTCCAGTGGATTGCTTGCTCCTCATGGTACACATTCTACTCAGTACAGCAGTATGTCTTGACGAAACATTTCTTAGTAATTAAAAAAAAGAGTTTCAATGGCTTAAATGAGAACCCAAGACATTAAGTGTCCAAAAAGAAATTCCAGGGACATCGGATTACCATATGAAAAACCAGGACGTATTATCTCTTTGCTCACATGGATCAGCCTGATTTGCTCAAACGCCCGTTGAAGACAGTGGAAAGTGTCCCACTGACCTCCGTATGTTTTGGATCAGGCTCTTGCTCATGAGAAAATTATTGAATTTTTTTTTCTATGAACTTGGAATCACATTTTTATTCAGCCATATAAACACCCATTTTGATTTGCTTTCACAAACACGCATGTGAACCTAAGTTTGTTCACACAAACATTTCTTCATGGCTTAAAGATCATAACAGAAGAAATGTTGTGTGATGTGGGAGATTAATCACAGTTCCAACACCTACAAGATAAGGTGATAAGTAACAGTCAGCATGGATTTGTCAAGAACAAATTGTGTCAAATCAACCTGACAGCTGTCTTTGACAGGGTAAAAAGCCTTGTGGATGGGGGGAAAGCAGTAGATGTGGTGTCTTGACTTTATAAGGCTTTTAATACTGTCTTGCATGAACTTCTCATAAACAAACTAGGGAAATACAACCTAGATGGAGCTACTATAAGGTGGGTGCATAACTGGTTGGAAAACCATTTCCAGATAGTAGTTTTCAGTGGTTCCCAGTCAAATTAGAAGAGCATACTGAGTGGAGTTCCACAGGAATCAGTTCTGGGTCTAATTCTGTTCAATATCTTCATCAACGATTAAGATAATAGTATAAAGAGTACACAAAGTTTTTGGATGATACCAAGCTGGGAGGGGTTGCAAGTGCCTTGGAGGACATGATTAAAATTCAGAATGACCTGGACACTGGAGAAATAGTCTGGACGAAATGTAATAAGGACAAATGCAAAGTACTCCACTTAGGAAGGAACGATCAGTTGCACAAGTACAAAATCGGAAACGACTGCCTAGGAAGGAGTACTGAGGAAAGGAATCTGGCAGTTATAGTGGATCACAAGCTAAATATGGGTCTACAGTCGATCAGGAATAATACTCCAGATGATCTTATCTGTCAGTAGGGAGCATGAGGAGAAGGCCTCAGATGGGGCTGCTAAGCATTGTGGGATGTGTGACCTCCAATGCAACCTGACTCATTTCCTCCTGGCAGAGGTATAAAAACATGGCAAGGACTATACAGGCCCAAACTTTAAGGCTTTCAGCACAGAACACGTATGAAGAATTGAGGCCCGAAATGTTTAATATAAGTGTTATTAAAACCTTCTAAAGGTTGTGTATCACTGGCATGATGAAAACCTTGTTAGATGTCCTTTGCGGTCATATTTTCAAGAGGCTTTGGAAGCTCTTTATGTGTCTTCTATAGGATGATGCCCTGCGTGGAGCTAGTTTCCTGTTGCAGTCATTGACTTACCTAGCAGCGAGAGCAGGAAGGACAAAGTAATGCTCTTGGTACACTTATGAACTGGACCTGAAAGCTGCCATCTAAGAGCGCAATCTCACTCCACGTTTTCTTTAGAATGGAAGGTAATGGACTCAGAATAACACGTCTGAAGAAAAGACAATAAATGCATTGGACCATATTCTTGACAGGTGTTTCATATAAGTACCCAATACCAACCCTTGGTCCAGCAGAAGATGTTTGAGTTGGAAGTTGGCCAGCCCTGTTCTGGCACCCCTGAAAATTCAAGGAGAGAATAGGCAGAGCCCCCTGTCCAAAAAAGATGCGAGGAAGAAGGATTCAGGAGCAGGACCTAGAGCTCAAAAGCATGGTCCACGTTTATGCCCATTAATCCCCTGACCTGGCAATGACTCCTCCACACCGCTCCTTCCTCACTGAAGGCAATTTTACATGGTTTCAGAATGTCTCCCAATAGTGTCTTAGGTTGCCAACATATCCTTTCATAGAAACAAAATGGGATTTAACAAAATCCGAAAACCACCCAAAGCTATTTGGAGAGTCAGTCGATGTCCCAGTAATACTGATCCACAGCTCTCTTGCTTCAGGAATTAAAATACATTGGTACATCAAAAATTAATTGACATGTTAACAGTGTCTATGATAACCACTCGGCTTGGAAGGAAAATTCCAAATCATCCGCTAACGAACAGATCTCTGTACTGACTCAGACTACCTATTTGCAGAATTAGGACTTGAGGGCTTAATCCTCTATTTCTTTTGCACTCCAAACTGCTTCTTTGCACACCACCTACAGAAGAACATAAGCACATGCCTAACCCTAATCCCAATCTTCAATGAGACTAACTCATCTGGTAAAAATTATGCACATGTTTAAATGCCTTGCTGGATCAGAGCCTGAGAATGTTTGCTGCTGAAAGAATGCAGGCTCAGATCTCTGATGAGGTTGGAAACCAGGGATGTTTTTCTCTCATCCCAAAGAGAGCTTGAATCACTGTGTGTTGGACTCAATTTGAATGAACCACCTCTGATCATGAAGACTATGTCTAGCAGTTCCAACCAATATGATTGTCCACCAGTTTAGATACTTGTACAGGAATAATATTTGCATGCATTTGTGTAGCAGCTAGCACAGTGGATGGAGCCTTTTGGTGCTACCACGATACAAAGGAGCAAATAATAAATAGGAGTAAATTGGATTTTTGTCTCTCTTTAATGTACAAATAAAATATTAATTAAAAATGTAACAAACGTGCATGGCTATGCTAACAAATAACGAAACATGCCCATATGATATGTCTGATTTTTTATTTATTTTAGATGAGCTACACTCTGAAACAATGCAAAATGCACAGAGACAGAGTGCTACTCAGGACAACATATAAGCATGTACTTAACTCTCAATGGAATTTAAGCATGATCTTAAAGTTAAGCACATGCTTAATTGCTACCAGAAAGAGAGATGGATTAAGCTTCTGCTTAAATGTGTTCACTGTTTGGGTCCAAAGTGGGCACTCATATGTGATGAAGAATCTATTCATGTGTTTCCATCCTTATGTTCCCATACCCAGTGTGGATTATTTCTAAGAGTGGGTAATCTGCATAGGTGGGGAGGGTGACTGGCACGGCACATGTGTATAAACATGGATCGTGTCCTCCCCATGGACCTGTAAAATGGCCTGTGTGGTGGTAATTCCATGAAATTTTAGCTAGAATAGATGTGACCAAATTTTACCCTATGTTCCTACTGCTGGCAGCTGGATGCAGATTTTCTGATGAGAATCAGTGTGTGACCCCTGGCATAATTTATCCCCTGTGGAGGTCAGTATCTTGTCTGTATTCAGAAGTAGCTGTACGAATAACAACAAGAAAAGATCTACTGCATGCTCCATTTCCCAATTCAAATGGGCTGGATCCCAGATGCATCAGAACAAGGCTCCGTGCACCTGGGGAGGGAGGTCTTAGATGGATTTCCACCACCTTTATCTCTCTCCTAACTTGTGCCCATGGATAATGGACCCAAAGAGGCCACCCTTCCAACCAAGATAGCTGGAGCAGATTGTGCTTCAGCCCCTCCCAAATTTCTTCATGGACTAGGTCGGAATACCAGGCAAGCAGGAGGGACAGGCATGAGGTTGCCACGATTCCCCTGCACTAGCTGTGCAAAGGGCACTCATACGCATGACTAATGTTTCTGAAAGGCACTATGTGGTATAACCCTAAATGATCCCATCTAAAATGCTGCTGTTAGAAATGCAGTGACTGCAAATGAAAGAATCAGTGCTATGTTCAACCTGCCGATGGAGAAAATAAATTTGATTAGCATAATTCATTAATACCAAACCAGACATGATTAACACAATTCACTTTAGTCTTGCTAAATGTTAATAGATCCCAAGGTCCCCTCCTGCTCCCCTTCTTACTCACTCCTTTTCTCTCTTGCAAAAGGATCTCACAGAAAAGCACTTTTCACTCTAACAAGGTCTCTCTTTGGAATAGTTTATTGAATTATTTAAGTACTCATCTGGTAAACAATGCAGTATTTTTAGCATTAAGGTAAAAATTCATGTAGCTTTTTAAACTAATCCCAAAGGAAATGTTGAATTCTACAATCTGGTTTATTTTTTAATTAATAACAAGCACTGCTGGAGGAACTCTGCGCATCATGACATTACAATTAAAAACAAACTGTTAAATATCTAATTGTGGGGGGAAAGAAATGCCTGGAAACCCCCCTGCAGTAACTGTTATATACACAGAGGTGCATTTTCCATAGACGAAATGTGAGGAAAAAACAAAAAGCTCTGCCAGAAAAAAGTCTGTCTCTTGAGTACAAACCAACTAACATCCCACCATGTTTTAGACAATAACACATGTAAAACAGCCATCTACCACAGCCTGCATTTATTCCAAGGTGATCTGGGCAAAACTGGGACTGCCTCCATTGACTCAAATTTCCTCTTTGCAATGAGACGCAACCTCTTAAAGACGACTGCTAGAACTACAGTGACACTGGTGTGGGAAAGACAGAACCAGTGTAGGAAATTCCTTCCTTTCAACTAACTGTTCATTTTACCTATCAAATGTACGGCCCTGATTAAGGAATATATATCTATATCTTCAACATTTTAATTATGTATCGTTTACTCTTCAAAACAGGAACATGCTTATTGTTGTTATTGTGCCTAAAGCCAACTGAGATCAGATGGCCCCATTATGGTAGGAGCTGTACATGCAGAGTGAGAGAGAGTCCCAGACCCAAACTGCTTTCAGTGTAAATAGTCAGACAAAGGGTGGGAAGAGAAAGAGGCCTGTGAATGGCTGGGTGATGGTTACACAGCAGGTCAGTGGCAGAGCTGGAAATAGAAATCAGGTCTTCTGCCTCTCGTGCTCCTTTTATAAAGCCTGCTATCTTGTCTGATTCATTGAAAGCCTCTGCTTACCTTTGCACAGTCACCCTGTGCAGAGAACTTATGCACCATTCAAGTCCCACTTACGCCCAGGGGTGCTGCGTGGTGCATAGTCCTTTGGCTGGCTCTCTGCCCAGAGGTGAAATTCACCCTAATGAGAACAGGAGATACTAAGCAGAATGAAGAAACTTGGCACAAAGGGGAGAAAAATACCCCTGAAGACAAAAAAGAGAAGGCCAATTTCATACACACAACCATGAAAACACACATTTTATTTCTGTAGAAAGGGGGCCAATCAGTTACTGCTTTCCCAGAGACAGTAATTTTGTTACCTCTTTATGTGCATTTCTGACATGTGGCCAATTTAAAGACCTTTGCTGTGATGGCGGTGTTGGTAAAGGCCCTAACCACAGTTTTTATGATGCTATTAAATTTTACTCATTTGTGGATTTTGCAGTATATGAATACTGTAGATGCTACCTTAATTAAAAAGGTCTTGTCATCTGTGCAATTAAAAAGTGAAAATGTACTCTCCTGTGAATAGCAAGGAATAAATTGAGTTAGCTGCATTATATACCCTAAGTACACAGCAAGTTTGTGCATATTCCATTATCGAGTAGCTCTCCAGCATTTTAATACATTCTGCTAATCCAGTTTACATGTTTTATGTATAAGTGATTTGTAACATATTAGGGTCATGTAGTTTCTGACTATTAATGATAACTAAGTTAAAGTTCTACTTTACAAATACATATGCACTTCATATGTGTACACCCAACGCAGAAGGAAAGCCAGGCGATTTCTCATGAGATTTTAATTTACAGATGTCATTGGGGGTGGGCAGGAAGGCCCTTTTTATTGCACAAGGAATTACCTACATCTAATGTGTAATAAACCAGTATGTTAAAATCCATGCAATGGGAACACTGTAAGATAAATACCATTAAATAGCAGGAGCAGTTATATTATAGATATGTACATATTTAATTAGAAACTGTGCTTATGTGAAAGTAGATCATGCATTATTATAATTGTGTGTGTGCTTTATAAATAATAATGGTTTGACTTCAAAAGGATCAGATAAACAATCAAAAATACAGATTATCAAAATCTTTCTGGGCTGGAAATGTCACAAAACAGAATTTTAATACGGGTTCTTCTTGAAGCCCAAAATATTTAAGTCATTTTCTTCTGTCCCAACCAGATACAGTAGAACCTCAGAGTTATGAACAGCAGAGTTACAAAACTGACAGGTCAACCACACACCTCGTTTGAAACCAGAAGTACGCAAACAGGCAGCAGCAGAGACCAAAATAAAAAAAATGCAAATACAGTACAGAACTGTGTTAAATGTAAACTACTAAAAAAATAAAGGGAGAGTTTAAAAAAAGATTTGACAAGGTAAAGGAAACTGTTTCTGTGCTTGTTTTGTTTAAATTAAGATGGTCCAAAGCAGCATTTTTCTTCTGTATAGTAAAGTTTCAAAGCTGTACTAAATTCATTTTCAGTTGTAAACTTTTGAAAGAACCACCATAACGTTTTGCTCAGAGTTACAAACATTTCAGTTCTGAGCTACCTCTATTCCCAAGATGTTCATAACTCTGAGGTTCTATTGTACCTCCTTACCTCAGTGTCTGCCTTCAAGGAGTCCCACCAGGTGGCTGTCATCCCTTCAGTGCTACCACCTGCCAGCTCCAACCACTGTAGTCTTGTTCAGCAGCATGAAGCAGGCACCAGGCCTGACTCCAGATCAAGACATTTCAAGACAATGAAGCAGCAATTGAACTCAAGATAGACTGCCTCAGTGCCATTGGACTCATGCTCTGCTGAAGACTTCTCCAGATGCCACCTACAGATTATTGACCAGGAGAAAGGGACGCCCTGTATCTAAGAGTTTCTTCAGTAGTGTCCTCTCTTCCCAGAAGCAGTTTCTTGGCCAGAGATACTTCCAAGAGTCAGTTACACAAATACCCAATTCACATCATCCTACTAAGTCATCACAGCTGTACCTGCCTGGCCTCTCTCTTTCCAGAAGAACAACACCTGGGCAGCTGCCAAACGCCCCAGACCAGAGAGCTGAAGAGAGTGGACATCTAAGAACTACCAAATGTCTGCAGTAGCAGAGGTAAGCAAAGGGTTAAGTGGGAAGGGAATGCACCCTGAATCTGCTGGGTGTACCCCTATTGTTTTTACATGTTACTTCCCTACCTGATACTTCTGAAAGTGTTGGCAGAAGTAACAATGAGCCAGATAAAAGTGTAAGGTCTTTGAGGCAGAGGCAAGTTACTCTACCCTAGTCTAAAACCTAATTAGAGGATAGTACATTTTGTGGTGCAGATCCTCTGTTGGGGTAACTCCATTGTAGCTCCATTGACTTCAGTAGAGCTATGACAATTCTCATCAGCTGTGGATCTGCACATGGATGCTTTTCAAGTGTCTATTCTGTTTTGTGTACACATTTGGGTCAAGATCAGTGGCTAATTAAGACAGGCCCATTTATATAGGGTGAAGGGACTTGACATAATGTTTTGTATGCCAGTCCTTCCCTAGACATCAATGCAAAGATGCAAGAGATAACCCAAACATAGCCAGCATGGTTTCCTTATCCCCATCAGATAAACAGAACCAAACCACTTACTTGGAGAATCCAAGTTAAGCAACTTCATTGAGTTGAGTTAATAGGAAAATAATATCCTGGAATTGAGGAGCGTGGTTTACGACGATAGCCCTGAGAGTTGCAAATCTGACCAGCAGTGGGATACATCTAATGTTTTATTTGATCTATGTCCATGGGAAAGATACTTAGCTCCTTTGGGGCTCTGACTCCTCCAAAGCTTCTCCACGCGGCTGCTGTGACTTCCATAAAGAGCTGCAAAATCTGCCTCGAGGATCCTGGGATGCTGCTTTCTCCCCCAAACACCCACCCCACTGAATCCAAAGAAAAGGCCAGCTCTGTTCCTTGGAAGGAGCTTTCCCTTTTCCATCCCTGCCAGCAGGCACCTTCAGGGCATAGAACACCCCAGCATCCTGTTTGATGATTGCTGTGAGTGCACAGAACCTCCTTTGAAGTACTGCAGACGTTGGAGAACAGCCTGGGACACTTCTGAGCTGCACAGAAAACTGGTGCTGGGCTTAGGCTAAAGTATGCGTTAGAGCAGTGGCTCTCAACCAGCGGTACATGTACCCCTGGGGGTACGCAGAGGCCTTCCAGAGGGTACCTCAACTCATCTAGATATTTGCCTACTTTACAACAGGCTACATAAAAAGCACTACCAAATTCAGAACAAACTAAAATTTCCATATAGACGACTTTTTAAACTGGTCTATATAAATACATGAAATGTAAGTACAATATATATATACCAATATATATATATGATAAAAAAGCAAAAGTAAGCAATTTTTCAGTAATAGTGTGCTGTGACATGTATATTTTTTATGTCTGATTTTGTAAGTAGTTTTTAAGTGAGATGAAACTTGGGGTACACAAGACAAATCGGACTCCTGAAAGGCATATAGTAGTCTGGAAAGGTTAAGAACCACTGCTTTAGAGTAGATAGTGAAGGCAAGATCAAGACAGAAATGGGGAAATGCAGGGAACATGAATGAAAAAATCAATGTGGGGGAAGGAAAGTGAAGGGGAAGGAATCAAGGAGGGAGTGAAGACGTCATCATGGTTTTTTGTTTGGGGAAAAAGCAAAAGGGCAAAGTAGAGTGACAATATAACTTCAATCAATCAACCAGGTAGTAATTTATGATGACAACTTATTCACCAGTTAGGTTGGCAGTAGTGTAAAACCATAATAGTCACAAGTCACAATAAGGTCTGTGCCTAGGGTAGCCATCTGAAAATGCCAAGATCAGGGGAGGCTGCAAAGGGAGAGCAGATTCTCCCAGAACTGATGGGTGACACTGAGGCTAGATTCCCTGACCAGTCACAAACAGTGCTTCTGATTTCCCACATTGGTTATCAAGAAGCTACAACAAGAAATACGCAACCCCCTTTATTTCATTTCATCTCTGGCTCCCAATCAGCAACTGGGTCCAGTCAAGAGATAAGTTATTAAAACTCTATTCTCTGTACCAAAAAATGTTCTCCTAATCCCCAAAGGGACAGCCACATTATTAGACCAATGTAAATTTGGATATTACCCAAAATACCATGCTGCCAGCCAATCCTTTACTAACTAAACTAAAGGTTTATAATAAAAGGAAAAAAAGGAATAAGAAGAGAGCTGTTAAATGATTAAACCAATCAGATACATACAAATGACTCTAAAGTCCATATATATCAGATTCCTAGCAAAATTGTGGACTTTGTAGGCTTGTACAGTTCCTCTGGTGTACATCCAGTACCTGAATGGAACTCAGTCCTTAGTTTCATAGTTTCAGTTGTAGGTGAGTTGATCCAGAAGCAAGAATGGATGGTGAAGCTGTATTTTATAGTCTGCGGTCTGCCATGTGGCTTATTTCAAACACAAACTCACAGCACATGGGCAGGAAAAGGCACTTGCAGTCCCCCCTACCCTCCCACCGGCATGTGTCCCTGCATGTCCTGATGGCACTTAGGTGCCACCCTGACTTCTCTCCCTGGCCTCATAGTAAAGGTAATGGCCCTCGATGAGTCATCGATACAGATACTAATCTGCCTGGGGGGTGTAACCCAGTAGCACAGCACAAGTGTTTGGATACAAATATGTATCACACATATCCATAAATTACAATACAAAGATGATACCTACATATAAACAATATTATCATACTTAGCAAATTATAACCTTCCAATGGTACCTGACATGGCAGATCTCACAAATTATTGTAATTTTTCAACATTGATATCAATGACATTATAAATGGTCACCCATAATCCAGACAGCTTCACACCTTGTCTAATATTCAGTCAATGACATACTAAAAAATGCTCAGTGAATGCCCTGTACAAAAGGCAAGCAGGATTTGGCCCTATGCCGTGATTGAATTTGGCCAACTCACAATGGCTTGGTAAGCCAGCTGGGTTTTTTCCTCCAGAAAATAAACTTCTCTTTAAAAAAAATAGTTATGTCTCTAACCATTATGGTTACAAAGATAACCTACAAAAAGTAAAGTAACCTTGAGATTTCTACTCAAGTCTTAAGCAAAACAGACAGTCATGGGATAAGATAGAAGATTCTCTCATGGACTGGTTTAAAGATAGGAAACAAAGGATAGGAATAAGTGGTTAGTTTTCAGAAAGGAGAGAGGTAAATAGCAGTGTCCATCAGGTATCTGTACTGGGACCAGAGCTGTTCAACGTAGTCATAAATAATCTGGAAAAGGGGGTAAACAATAAAGTGGCAAAATTCACAGACAATACAAAATTACTCAAGATTGTGAAATCCAAAGTGACTGTGAAGATTTCCAAAGGGATCTCACAAAACTGCATGACTGGGCAAGAAAATGGCAGATGAAATTCAATATTGATAAATGTAGATAGAGTAATACACATTGGAAAACATAATCCCAACTATATATACAAAATGATGGGATCCAAATTAGCTGTTCCCACTCAAAAAAGAGATCTTGGAGTCATTGTGGTCAGTTCTCTGCAACCATCCACTCAACGTGCAGTGGCTATCAAAAAAGCTAACAGAATGTTAGGAACACTTAGGAAAGAGATAGATAATAAAACAGAACATATCATAATGTCACTATATAAATCCATGGTATGACCTCACCTTGAATACTGTGTGCAGTTCTCGTTGCCCCATCTCAAAAAAGATATATTAGAATTGGAAAAGTTACAGTGAAGAGCAACAAAAATTATTAAGGGTATGGAACAGTTTCCATATGAAGAGAGACAATTAAGAGGGGATATAATAGAGGTCTATAAACTCGTGAATGGTGTGGAGAAAGTGAATAAGGACATGTCATTTATTCTTTCACATAACACAAAAAAGGGGTCACTCAATGAATTTAATAGGCAGCAGGTTTAACACATTCAAAAGAAAGTACTTCTTCACACAATGCACAGTCAACCTGTGGAACTCATTGCCAGGGGATGTTGTGAAGGCCAAAACTATAACAAGGTTCAAAAAAGAATTAGCTAAACTCATGAAGGATAGGTCCATCAATGGCTATGAGCCAAGAAGCTCAGGGATGCAACCCCAGGCTCCTGCTGTCCCTAGCCTCTAACTTCCAGAAGTTGGGAGTGGACGACAAGAGAGAGATCACTGGATGATTACCTGTTCTGATCATTCCCTCTGAAGCACCTGGCACTGGCCACTGTCAGAAGTCAGGATCTTGGGCTAGATGGACCACTGGTCTGACTCAGTATGGCCATTCTCATGTCTGCAGATATCTTGAAACTACAGGTATGAGTATGTTGTGTTAACTCTGAAGCATAGTGGTAATTAACCATGTTGACATTTAAACTATTTCACTGCTAAGCTAAACACAAGGAAGGAGAGCATTCATAGCATTGTGGAGATACGGTGAGGGGTATCTAATTTTAAGAGCTTGAGCAATAATGCTATGTCCCCGCTATTCATCACACCAGTTGAACCCCTGGCCTAAAACGCACAAACAGCTTAAAACTCATTCAGGTCTTAAACATGCAATCTCTGTGTGTTTCTGCATAAATACCTATTGATACACAGAATATGCATGAGCTACTAGAAACTTACATGTTGGTTTATATTAATAGCTGTGGAGAATATATATTTACTGATCATCGGGTGCTATACACTTTACCAGAACTAGAATGGATGCGATCCTCTGTAGCATTATGAAATTGCATTGGAAGGAGGGGTGACTGCCATGTCACATATTATTTGACATCACAGGTGGTTTTTCAGTTTCTCTAAATTGTTTGGCCCTTTCCAGCATTCACAGAGTTAGAGCACAAGGAGAGCAGAATTAGGAATGAATTTAGGATTAAAGGATTTGCAGTGAATCAGAATCCAAAAACACAGCAGATGAGAAAGTGAGAGAAGAAAGCAGCAAAAAAGTGCCTTTTAAAGCTCGAGGCTTGTGCCCTGCACTGCACGTTTTAATTATGTTGCTAAGTTAGTGACCCTGTTGTACGAGACTTTCTTTGAACATGAGGAGTTCAGTTCTTTCCTTTCCGGAGAGTGTTGCCTCTTTGGAACTCAAGATGCTGAGCGAGTTTATGAACAGGGCTGCTGTTTTATTTACTCTCAATTAATCATGCTCAACTGTAAACAAAGTGTCTGTTTTAGTTCTGCTGACAATTATCCACTTGTCAACATCTCCCTCAAGTATTTTCAGCATCTGGCAACTGCACAAAACAGCTACATCAAAATGAACATTTTGTCTCAATAAAAAGATTGCCATGTGGCAGGTTTTCATCTGTTTTCTAGCCCATCAGCAGACAAGATATATTGTAACTAATGCAGCCAGGGCTCCTTGTCTAGAGCATTTATCCACAGACAGGGAAAGGGATCTGGTGAACTTTAGAGGAAGGCTTTGTTTGTTTTGGTGGTGCTACTGTGCGTAGACTGGCCTAAGGAGGGGTATGAGAGGGGAAGATGGGAAAACGACCTTCTTTCTGCAGTGTTCAATCATTAGAACATATTCATGAAGGTGGAATATTCTGACATCCTTGCTTAGGTGTTTTGTAAAAACTTACAGCAGTAAAAGTGAAACAAAGGGGCCTCGTAAGTATTTTGTACCCACTTTTTACTCAGGCAGTCCTGCCATTGATTTCACTAGGTGTGCCTGAGTAAAAAGGGGGGAGAATAGTATCAACTACTTCCTTTCTACTGTGATGTTCAGTTAATCTCTCCCCCTCTCCCCATCCAACCCCACCTCATCCATGCACACGCTAACCACAGACTATATCAGTAAAGTGATGAGACAAGCTTTCCATTCCTTTTTTCATGGGCTGGGTTTGTTTCAGTCCTCAGCACTTCCTTGATGGTTTGAATTCAGCCAACTTCTCCTTTCAGATAAAAACTATTATTCCAGTTCAAAACTCTACCTGTACTTTAGACACATGCCCCCACTTCCCCAGTTAAAATATTTGTATGTTACAAAATATCCATCAGCCAACAAAATAGCAATCAGCTGATGATATTCCATAGAGATTACTGACTTCAGTCCCTCTGTTGCTATTCGAAATGTTGAACTGTGGTTTCCAGAAAATAAATTATTTCTATTTTCATAAATTATCTTATATCATAATCTGTTCAGGTCAAGGACTGACACTTTCTCTGAATTTGCACTGTGCCTACCACAATCTGAATAATACTATAATAAAATAGTTATTCTTGACTTTTTCATCTTAAAACTTGATCCAACTGCCACTGAAATCAAAGGCCAAAATCTTATAAACTCTAAGGGAAGCAGGAACAAGCTCAATGTGTTGGTTAGTGAATTTGGTTTTATTTATTTATTTATTTATTTTGACTGGAATAATTAAAAGTCTTTTTCTTCAGCAAGAAGAAAATGGGATCAAGCCTGAAAACACTAGCTCTGACATGGAGCACTGAAAATGAAGGTCTTCTGGTTCCAATAGCAAAAGATTGTATTAGCATAATAGATTGCATTATGAAATACTTTACTATGACACATGCAGATCTATGGGCTGTACTGAAGGTGTTCTATTTGTTTGTGTTTTCAATATCTTTAAATCAAAAATTAAATAAATAACATAAAACCTCACATCATGACCTTCTCAAAGCAGAGTACAATTTTATCTCAAGAGTTTCCAGTTACACGGCAATTGCTTCAATTGTTTTAACTGTGACTTGGAAACAGAGGGTGGCGTGGGGGGAGGAAGGCATGTGTGTAGGGCAAGGAGAAGGGAAATACATATGGCCGGCCAATCTTCATTGCTTCTCTTTCCCAAAAGCCCATACTTGAAATGCTACAAAACAAAACACTACTGCTTACGAGGGCAGGTCTGAGTGGTTTGTAGAAGCGGGTGCAGATATTCCTTGCATTAAAAAAAAAAATCAGAGGCAGGTTTACAGAGATTTTTTTTCTGACAAAAGCTAATCAATCTTAAAATGTGTAATTGAATTTAATGAACTAGTTCTTTTTTTTTTTTTTTCTTCCTGCATTAATGATTGCCTGGAGTCAGTGGCAAAATCTGGGCACCCTAAGCATCTTTCCCCAGTTTACTTGGCTACTCCTGGTTACTTCCCCCTTGAGATACAAGTGGTCACCAAAAGGGCATCAGATTAGTCCTGCTCAATCTTTCAAAGGGACAGAGGTGTGACATTTCTGTTGTTAACGCCTCCCCCTTTAACCTTGTAATTTATGCACAATTAATTGAGATATCTTTTATACTTGATGTGTTGTAAAATTAATGCCTAATTTATGTAATTAGTCAATTAACCATAATTCCAGCATATGGTTCCAAATGCCCCGAAGGTGTTCTTGTTTCCCAGGTACTTATTTTGATGTCACGAAATGCAGCTAATTAATTTTACATGCATATTAATTTAGGATCTATTTAGCAGCTCCCTTTGTGAAGGCAGATTTAATATTTGTCTTTCTAACCTTTTTTGGGCACATTCCGCGCTGGGTGTTGAAATGAAGGTGACTTTTTAAACACATCTCCACTGGTTTCCCTTCCCTCTCTGGAATGTCTAATGACACGGGGTCCTTCCCTCTCGTGTGAAGATGCACAGAGGCTGATTATCTCTAGCATTCTGCGCATCTGTGTCTGTCGGATGACCCGGCTATTGAATTTAAATCCGATGAATATTTAATATTAAACATTTCGGAGGGATTTTTGTTTGTTTGTTTGTTTTTGCAAAGCACAATACCCCACGGACTTTTAAAAAATAGCTGTTCTCACTACAATGAGCCTTGGAAAATTGGTGAACATTAACGCGTTGCCTAATTAAGAGAATGAATGCAAGCTTGCAAACCTGAGAGAGGTGTCTGAACTTTTCGATCAACCAGGGCCTTCTTTTATTGTCTATGGTGCAGCTTGATAAAGCGGTGTATTCCACTAGTTAAATTCCCGGATCTGGGTGACTTGTCTTTTGGGGGGGGGGAAGGGAACCTGTCTCCACGTCTCCCAGAAACATCTGCTTTTATTTTGGCCGGCAACTTTGTCAAAGAAGATACAATTTCTCTGGTTCCACTTTGTACAGAGATTAACAGGTTACTTGGATTGGGGCGGGGGAGTCCCCCCAATTGCCTACGGGCTTCTGAAAAGAAGAAAACTGTAGCAAAGACTCAAATTCACCCTTTTAGCGGTGGTAGCCACACTGATTGCTGGATTGTGCTCGCTCCGGTTCCACAAAACAGACCGACTAGCGTGCAAATAAATGTAAGACACTTCCCAGGAAGTCAGCTCGTTTCCTCGTGTGCAAAGCAGCGTTAATGAAACGGAGCGCTAGGTGAGCAGCTCAAGGACTGCGTTGCTAAATTGCCCCCGAAGCGTGGTAAATTACTTTCCTCCAGGGTGGCGGGGCAGGGCAGAAGTTTCCTATTCAAGATGTCTACACGAGTGCTGCGGTGTCAGAAAACTTTTATCCTTCTTTCTGGACAAATTAATGAGCAATTACATTAATAAAATCAGAGAGTGGCGTAAGTGCCACGGTAATGAAGTTAAATGAGAGCACAGGAAAATAGCCACTAAACCCGCACATTGGCAAATGCCCCTTTAATGCAGCTTAGCACTAAAAGGGGTTTGAGCATCATAATGAGATGCCTCTGTCTGCTAATTAATTGACACCCTCCTGAATATTCATAGGCGCTAGCACCAACACGGTCCTAATTGCCCCGCGGAATGGATCTCGGAGGGAAGGGAATCGCCGGCGAGTTCATTAAAATAACGTCTGCCGGATCCAGCGGGCTGGAAAGGAGACATTGCCATCGAGCGGTACAGGAAAGCGGCACCTAGTTTGCAGAGAGAGGCGAGGGGGGATCTCGGTCCCTCCCAAGGTGAAAGAAGGGAAGGGGGGGGGGAAGTGCGTAGACTTTCAGCTGGAGGATCGGGAAGCCAAAAGCCCAGATCGCCTGCCATTAAGGATTTCAGAACTAGCCTCCAACTGCGCAGGGCGTTACCGACTGGGAGCCGACGCACAGAATAGCCCGGCTCTCCAGTTCAAAGCGCTGGCAGCCGGCTCGACACAGCTAGGTGAAGAAATCTGGTCAGGGATGCCCTCTACAGAGGCATGCAGGGAAAATCGTTCGTCTGAAACGCGCAGGGAGCAGCCGCACGGGCAAAACTTTCCTGGCGGGGAAGCCGGGGGCTGCGACCGAATCGTTCTTTGCAGCTTCCGACCAACGCTCGGAGCGAATCGCGCACGTTTAAGCGATGGCAAAACTGGCACGAAACAACGCGCGTCTGCTGGTTCCGAGCCTCACGCCGCCAAGCTCGGTCTCCCGGCTTTCTCGTTCCCGTGGCACATTCCTGGAGGTGCGAAGTGGGGCAGCTTTTCCCCCAGATGCGGCCAAGTGTCTCCCCCCGCTTGTCAATTGTATATGAAACACATTCCTAGGTCTATTCCTTTCCCACCCCGCCAGCACCTACAAAGGAAAGGGGTTTCTTGGAAAAAGGCAGCTTTTAAAAAGCACCACAGGTTAGACACTAAAAAGAGTTTATTTGAAGGCATACAAATGCATATTTATTATACACATGTAGGCATTAACAATGTAAATTACACCGCCAGCACTTGCTGGTTGTTTATTCATTAGATCTTTAGAAAATCTACATTGCCTCCAGAAAGCTGGATGATAATGTGAAATACACAAGCAGTTTACATAGCCCGCCCAGCAGAGCTCTGCACTTGATGACTAGGTGACATCAACAGGTCTGAAGGACCAAAGGAGGAAAGGAAAAGTTACCGGAGTGTACATGATCCCTCCAACCCACAGAAGATTGGCTGATTGAGCTTTCTGAAGAAGGACCTAGCTGGTTCTCTTCCTCCTCCCTATATGATTTTTTAAATTTGCTTTGATGAGGCAGAAACCGTTCCTGCCAGTCAAAATAACGATGCTCCAAAATGCAGAACACCCATTCCCAACAAGTTTTCTCGATCGTGGCCCAAAATAGATCAGTGTTTAGAAGGAAATACTTTCCTGCAAAAATTAAATACGAGAGACCTGCTCGGGTGTGGGTGAGTGAAAAGCGAGCAGACATCTCGTCCACTAATTGAAACTGAAAATGTTTTGTATTCCTCTGTACAAGTTGTTACTCTCCAAAGAAAATATTCTAGCCCTCCTTCTCTTTAGCTGATTACATGCAGTGCGACTCTACTGTCACTAGTAAACCAGAAAAACATGGAGAAAGAAATCGCTGCGGGGAAATGTTTTATCCAGTCGGATCCAAAGAACTGATTTCACAAATGAAACATTAAAGAAGGTTAATGTTTCCCCCCCGCAACACTGAGCTTTGCGGGGGAGACTGGAGTTTTGCTAACGTTAGTGAGGCTAGAGGGAATGGATGTTAGAGCAGGGATAAACTTCCTAGCCTCGGAAAATTAATCCGCCAATCCACTTTGCACTGTCAGACTGACCATCAAATCCTTCTTCCCCCCTTTCCGGGCGCGGATGTATGTCGGCAGGAGACAGAAGCAGGACATGCACATTTACCAATACATATAGATAAGGCTACTTGCACACAGGCTGACCCTTCCTCCCTCCGATTTATGTCATTGCAGGCATGTTATAAGTCGCTTATTAAAGGGCTTCTGTATTCGAACATTTAACCCGCCGCTCTACAGTTCTCCAGCCCCCGGGCTGTGCCGCCCTCTCCTCCTTTCCAGGCCAAGTCAGGTCTTTGATTGTTCACAGAAAGAGCCATAAGGTTGCTCTTCTGACCCAGGATCGTGCCGCATTTTACTTATGGTCCCAGGAAATAAACACAGGTGGTGCATTTCTAAAGCTTGCCTCGTCCCTGGGAAAAAAAGCATGAAGTGAAGGAAGTTTTGCAAGCGACCTATTTAAGAGCCCACTTTGCTTTTCATGTGAACACTCGCTCTCGGATTCTGCTAGAAAGAGGAATATGCGGCGTTAAGGAAGCAGAGGTATATGAGCCATTCTTGGCTGGCGGGGAGGTAGTGATCACTCAGGGATTCCCTTCCCCGCTCCACTTTTTTTTTTTCTGCCAGCTTTGTGGGTGGCAGCCCAGTGGGATAGGGGGCGGGGGGTGGGAGGGGGATCCTGGGAGAGAAAAAGAAAGCTAAGGACGCAAGTACAAAAAAAAAGAAAAAAAACTTGTAACCTTCCCAAGAACACTCCAAATTATATCTTGAAGCTAAAGTTACCATTTAAAAACCTGCTCGTGCCTTTAGACAAAAGTACAGATTCAAGCTTCTGACCCTAATTCAACTTTACCTCGTTAAACACGACGCCACACGATGGGGAAAAAAAGTTTTCCCTCGAAAGTTTAATGGCTTCAGACAAACGATCACGACCTGTGTTTTTTTTTTAAAGAGGGGAAATAATTATAACATGAATTCCGTTATTCCAAAGGGGTTTGAAATTCAAAATCATAATTGGAAATAAACCATCATTTCTCAGTATTTGACCTCGGCACACAATAATTCAGTGACTTGAAGGTGCATCAATCAGGAGTTCCTGGATCAAATTCACAACACATTTAAATTTGCCCAAGTGTTTTGCCAGCACTATTCTAATGGCGTGGAGGAGACCTTAGTCTTAATTTTTCTTCTGGTTTTGTACAAACCCGCCAGTCAAGGAGTGGCGGTAGGAGAAATTGCCCGCTAGAGGAATAAAGAGGGGTTATCTTTTATTTAAAAAAAAAATCTGAAGATGGAAAAAAAGGTTATGAAGAAAATTGATTTGGAAAGTAAAGTTTCTTCCTTTAAAAAGAAAGAAAAGAAAATCAAGTTTGCTCCACCCAGCTATTAAACAAAACACAATACCTTTTTCTGGGTGGTACTGCACAGAAGTTGATTCAGTTTTGACAATGTTGTTTAGCTATCATTTGCTATTTTGAATGAATGGGAGCAATCCCCTTTTTTACAACATTTGTTTCCTATTATGGAGAGGTGCAGCAGTTGAGGGCAGACATGTGAAAGTGGCTGTTTGATTCTCTTTTTCATCCCCCTGACCCTGCCTTTGTCCTTCCTCACCCTGGGAATGTCACGCCTCACTACTTCACTTTGAGATGCTCTAGAAAGTGGCTTTGTTATTCCCTTTTAGACATACACGAAATTGTTCTCATTCCCCCTGCTGTAAAAGATACTTCAAATTGGGACGCGGTTCACAAGTGCAATGCAATTTGGCTTAGCTCAACCTTTGTTCGGCTTGTACAAATGACCAAACAGTGCACACATTATACAGTTGATCCACTGCTGCCTTAACACCAGAGTTAGGGGCTGGGAGAAAAGCAAGTTAATCCCCTCAATACTAAGGTGGCATTTTCAATATTTCCTACGCTGTGGAAAAAAGCGGGGTGGGGGCGGGGTGAAAAACGCTACATTGAGAGAAAATAGGCGGCACAAACCCCCCGTTTGCCAGGCCTCCCCAGTCCGAGTCCAAATAACGTGTAGAGAAATACTGCAGCCAGTCCTGGAACGCTTCGTGCTCCCTCTCGTCACGCGTGTGCACGCCAGCCAGGCCAGCCACTTTTTGAAACCGAGGATTTGGAAGCAAAGCCGTGTCAGCCCGAACTCGAATCGGCGCTGACAAAGCCGGTGTTTAGCCGGAGTGGGGAAGGCGGCAGGAAGCCGCAGGTCCGCGCCAGAAGCGGTTACAGCGGAGCCGAGTGTGCACGGCCGTGGCAAGCGGGGATTGCAGCGCTCGGGACGTTCCCGCCTCGGGGATCGCCTCCCGGTGCGGGGAAAGGCCGGGGCGGGCTCCTGAAAAGCCTAGGAGAGTAGATCAGCTCAGGCACGTCAAGCAGGCTGCTGCCCGCTATTGCACATCGCCGAGCAAACCTGGCTCCAGGCGTTTCAGAGCAGATCCCAGCGGGGTTCCTTAGGCGGGGTCATTTCATTTGAACGTAGCAGGTGCATTGGGGTGCGGGACGGAGACGCCTGTTCCCATGGGAGCTAGGGCCGATGGGAGCAGGATCGGGCCCTAGATTTGTGGGCGGGGGGAAGAGAGGACCCCGCTTTTCTTCTTGCTGGGCCAGCGAACCCAGCCCACTCCTTACCACGGCACCGGTCCTGGGGGGGAGACGCTGGGATCCAGGCGAGCCAGGCAAAGGCGTCCGCACGGCGTCCCCACCCTCGGGACACCAGGCTGCCGATGGCTTTACATCACAGATCCATTATCGACCATGTCCCTTCCGCTGAGATCAATGAGCCCTCGTCCGACGCGGCTTTCCCGGGAAAGGGAGCACGAAACGCCTCTTGGTTACTGGGAGGCGACCGAAACGCAGCGTGGAAGATGCGCTCGCCTTGGGGTCCGCTTGAGCCTGGAAAGAGCTTTTATGTTTGACAAAGTTGACACTTGGGTCTTGATCCATTCTCCTCCCCAGCACTGTGCTTCAAATTACCGTCAAAAGCCCCCCCCCGCACCCCCCAAAAAAACCCACTCCAAAAACAAACACCCCCCCGGCTGCTCTGCAGAAACCTGTGCAATGGACGTTGTGAGCAACTCCAGCTTTAAAGCGGGGAATTGGGAAAGCACCTAATGGGCCAGTCACTTTCTTGGGGGGCACAGCCAGATCCTGCGGCCAGTGAAGTCGGTGGGGGGCGGGGAGGAGAGAGGGAAAGCTGGCTTCGGGGGCAGGAGGATCGGGCCCGTCATTTGCACTGTTTGATTTGGGGGGGACGAGGGTGAGACCCTGCGGCTCTCACTCCAAGGAGTAATCGTCACTGCCGGTAGGAACAAACGGCTGAGGAACAGGCCTTTTATCTTTTTCCCTGGAAACCTGTTCGAGTGGCTTTGCTCAGGTGCTTGCAAACGCTGAAAAAGGTGGCCTGTAAGGGTGTAAGCGGATTCCAGGAAAGCCATTTACACGAGGCTTTGCCCGGAGCACTGTTCAGCTAATTAAAATACACCCGGAGAGGCGAGGAAAAGAAAGGATGCGAAGAGAGCAAACGTATGCCTCAGCCGGGCCCCGGCGCCGTTTACACTGCACAGCCCTGCGCAGTTATTTTGTGATGGCAAATATAGATTCTAGGACATTGACGAGAACCATTTTTAATTCACCGCTGACAGGCAGGGGGAGTTTGTTTAGTGCTGAATGGGAAGGGAACAAAATCCTTTTGAAAGAAAGCTAAGCACTTTCACGCCACCAAAGTGGCAGAATTGGTAAGGAATGTCTGGTGGGACAAAGCCTCTGGCGCACATAGTGCCCCCGTTCCCAGAGGCAGCAGGATCGCTTGGGTAAACTCAAAATCGGGAATTAAAACCAACAACTAAAGCGGCTAGCCCGAAATCTATGCGCTTCCCCTTCCCGCCCAGCCCCCAGTAAGCAAAAAGACACACAACTTAAAAAAAAGGGGGGGGCGGCTTAGCTAAAATGCCTGAACAACCATCAGCCTGGAATTGACTTTCCAAAGGGGGGAAGCTTGTTTAGAACCTGGTATTGGGTTTAGCAACCTAGGAAACCCGAAGAAGCTGGTACTTTTCCCGGCCTTTACCTCACTGCTTTGTAAATATTAACAGGGTGGTGTGAGCTTTCGTAGTGTGGGGTTTTTATCATCCTAGGAAAAGTTCGTCGCTGCCCTCACCCCCGCTCTGCAAGCCACACACACCTGCCTGAAAACAGGCGGCTTCAAAATCAATATTGTATTTGTCACTTTTCTGTCTCCTTTTCCTCTCTCAACAGCCCCGCTCGCCACTGAAGCGAATTGTGGATTTATGGAGGAAAATTAGCATAAATTATTACCAAATCGGGAGACGTGTGTGGTCCTGCTTGTGGGAAAGGGGGCTATTGCGACCCTTCCATGCAGAAAGGTGGTCCATGGTGAGCTTCATGGAACCGTGAATGGCTCTTGCACGAAAGAGATTTCCATTGGGCTTGCACATTGGTATCATTGACTTATGTGCATTTTATACAGTTTTCCCAACACTTCCCTTCAGCTCCTCGTTTGAATGAGGCTTCAAAAAGCCTGTTTGTTTTGGATTTCCGCACAATGGACATTGATTCACTCCGCAAGCAGCCCCTCTCGCCCTCCCCCGGCCTCCTGTTGGTTTTGAGAGGGAGACGCACACCCTGTAAATTACACGGGAGTCTTTCATTTTGGGGGCGCGCGGGGCTACCTTCCAAGTCCGTCATTCGTCTGACACGGCACAGGGGACCCAACTTGTGGCTGATTAACGCGAGCGCTCGCCTACCCCTGCCCCTTGGAGATCCCTTTCCCCTTAAAAGAAGAAACCGGGCGGCTCCAAAACACACATGTTCGGACTCGGAGCAACACGTGACAGCAGAAGTCGCATTTTCTGTCTCTTTGCGGGGCTATGGAAAAAGGGGATTTAGGCAGAACCATTTGCCCTCCTTTGGATTAGCGTTTTAATGAGTCCTCTTCCCCCGGGGTAATGGTTGTGACAAAGTGCCCGCCCCAACCCTGGATTGTAATCACACACAGAGAGATTTTGGAAACGGGCGGGGGCACAGGACTTCTCCCCGTTTGTCCCCAGAGGCTAAAGGAGGAGTTCTGGCTCGTCTCACAGCGCGGCCTCCCCCAAACTCCGGCGACCATCCCCCGTACATCTCCTCCCACTCAAGGGAAAAAGAGGTTTGGCGCTTGGGAGGTGCCAGGTCCCCCCGCAATGTAAAGGAACCGGTGAAAAGCCCATCGTTCGTTAATGAAACAAGGCGGGTTCCGTGCTAAGAACTGCGCCAATATTGACTGTCCGGCCCTCGCTTTCCCCACGGAGCCTTCTGCCTGGGGAGGGGGGTCTGAAAAAAGGCAGGCCACATTACACGCCTTGGATCCCCAGCAATGCAACTGCTTGTGCATTATTCCCTCGCCGGCTCCCAGCCCCAAGAGGAGGGAATCAGATGGCGACTTGGCCAGCCCGATTCGAAGCCGGGGCAGCACAAACTTCACACACACACAACGTTGCGAGCGGGGGAAGCGCCGCAGGAGCGTTCAGCTCGGCGGTGCCTTTCCGCCAGCAGCAGGATTAGGCGCAGCAAAGAGCCTCTGTCGGCAGGTCGCTGTGTGCCAGCAGACAGACACACAGACAGGCAGGCAACGGGAGCTTCTCCCCGCCCCCCGTTATTTTTGCTGAATTAAGAAGGTGCCGTTATTCTTTTCAAGCACTTCTGTTAATATTGGAAAACGTGCGCTTGCATCTCAAGCGGGCGCGCTCAGCCTCGGCAGCCCGTTCAATATTAATGACACTGTTTAATCGCCTCAATTCGTCGTGTTTAAGTTGCGTTTTGGTGAGTTACGGACCAGCCCCGCAAACGTCGTTAGTGGGGTGTGTTTGTGTGTGTTTGCCACAAAGGCTCTCCCAAACACAGCCCCCGGCTTGCACTTCCCGTGCCCGTCTTTGATCGCTGCGCTAAGGTGACACGCATTACACACAACTACCTTAACACGACAGGCGCCGAGACCGTCTTTGGGGCCCTATCCCGCAGCGTTCCTCTCCTGAGATGTCCCGTGGACTTGAGTGGAACTGCATACCCGAGTAAAGGTTCCAGGATCGGGCCCTTGACAGAAGGGACCCTGCCATATAGTGTAACGGAGTTACGATCTGAACAACGTGCGTGTGTGTGACTACACACAGACACCTGTGTGCACGAACATATACAGCACACGTGCACAGCCACCAGCGCGTTCTTGATCTCTACATGCTCTTGTCCATTGTAGAACACGTCGAGTTCCACTCAGACGCGCCAGTTTGGAGACTAAACGCCACTTCACACGTTAGCAAGGCAGAGGGACTAAGAAATCCAGCTCTTAAACAGGACTGCCCACGTTCATGGGAAGCTATCATCTGAGGTTTGCCGGGTTAGCACAGGAACTATGATTAGACCTGCTTTCACAGGTTCCTTGGATCGCCTGGGATCCAATACAATTGCCACGGGTCTGAAATCAATTTACATAATCGGACTATCCAAGCCCTAAAAAAAAAAACCCGGGTGTTTTCTTTTCAGTACGACCCCGACTTTGCGAGGTTGGTGGTAACAAAACAAACATTTCGAAATTTCAGGGCAAGCAGCTCGCGGAGGAACGAAAACTTCGCCATGTTTGTTAAATCAGCCCCCCCCTTTGGAAACCAGGCTTGGGCTCCGTTTGATTTGGCACAGAGAAAGTCTCTCGTTAGAGGGAAAAGCCTTGCCTCAAGTTAGCCCCCAATACCAATCAGATGACAATGCGGAACACACAGCGCACCACAGCCAAGCCATTTCCATGTCAGCAGCTCCATTTGTAAGTGTGAATTGCAGACTAAGCTCCCCGGCAAAGTCCACAGAAAGGTTAGCGCATACCTTCGCTCGCACACTGTGACTGGGTGCCAGCGCACTTCAATTCCGGTTGGTGAGCCTTTTCACCCCGCGCCTCGTCTTCAAATGGAAATGATTCCCATTGGCCCAAGGTGTCCATGTAAATAGGTGTAAATGAAACCAGATTATGCCTTTCTTTCCGCTCGCCCGCCTCCCCCTCCTCCCCCCTCCCAAGGCGATTGTCATATGATAGCAAAGAAGTGGCACATTAATGAAGCGCCTCGGCGGGGGTCTTTTCTGCTCATGTCACCGCATAAAACTATCAGATGGTTCGAGGAAGGACATGGAGGCAATTGCTTAGCTCAGCCCGGCGGCAGCGAAGCCAGCGAAGCGCTGCTCCAGCCCGGCTCTGGGTGGCGGTGAGATCAGCCGGCCGCCGAGCGGACGGAGCCGGAGGGGTCCCTTCCCACAGCCCGGCCGGCTCCCTGCCTCCCCGGCGCCGAACCGGAGCGGAGCCGAGCCGAGCGGGGGGGTGGGGTGCGTGAGAACCGCCAGGCTCCCGGAGACCGGACTCCCCGCTGCATCCCGGATGCGGACCGCCAACTTCCCGCAACTTTAAGGTGGGCATCGCTGGCGGGGGGGACCGGGCAGCCGGGGGGGTCGCTTCCCTCGCCGTACCCCGGGAGGGCTGGAGGGGTTCGGGTTCTCTGCCCAGTGGGCTCCCCTCCCCCCCGCCTGCCTCGACTTACCCGGCTCCCCCCCCCGCCTTCCTCGACTTACCCGGCTCCCCCCCGCGCCTGCCTCGACTTACCCGGCTCGCCTCCCCCTCCCCAGGTGCCCCCCGGCCAGCAGCATGCCTCGCCCGGGCCGGAACACCTACAGCGACCAGAAGCCGCCCTACTCGTACATCTCGCTGACGGCCATGGCCATCCAGAGCTCGCCGGAGAAGATGCTGCCCCTGAGCGAGATCTACAAGTTCATCATGGAGCGCTTCCCCTACTACCGCGAGCACACGCAGCGCTGGCAGAACTCGCTGCGCCACAACCTCTCCTTCAACGACTGCTTCATCAAGATCCCGCGCCGGCCCGACCAGCCGGGCAAGGGCAGCTTCTGGGCGCTGCACCCCAGCTGCGGCGACATGTTCGAGAACGGCAGCTTCCTCCGCCGCCGCAAGCGCTTCAAGGTGCTCAAGCCCGACCCGCTGGCGCCCAGCAAGCCGGCCGAGTTCCTGCAGCAGCAGGCCAAGCTGCGCCTCAGCGCGCTGGCGGCCGGCGGGCCCCACGTGGCGCCCTACGGCCTGGGCGTGCCGCCGCCCTCCGGCTTCAAGCACCCCTTCGCCATCGAGAACATCATCGCCCGCGAGTACAAGGTGCCCGGCGGCCTGGCCTTCCCCGCCGGGCCGCCCGCCTACCCGCTGCCGCCCGTGGGCGGCGCGCTCGGCCCGGCCTGGCCCCACGTGTACGGCGCGGGCGTGATGGACCCGGCCGCGCCGCTGGCCGACTACGGCGCCTACGGGGTGCCCCTCAAGCCGCTGTGCCACGGCGGCCCGGCCCTGCCCGCCATCCCGGTGCCCATCAAGCCCGCCCCCGCCGCCGTGCCCGCCCTGGCCGCGCTGCCCGCCCCGCTGCCCGGCCTGCTCTCGAACTCGCCGCCCGCGCTCAGCCCCGGCTCCTCCCACACGGCCGCCAGCCAGAGCAGCCCGGCCACGCCCAGCGAGACCCTGACCGGCCCGCCCGCCGGCCTGCACTCCGTGGCCGTGCACTGACCCGCCCGGCCCGCGCCCCAGGGCCCGCGGGCTTGGCTCTCCCGGCCGGGGGAGAACTGGCGGCTTGGCCAGCGGGCTCCGCTGGGCCCTGGGTTCAGGTCTGGCTCACGTGAAAACACCGTCCGTCCCTCTCGCTCCACACCGCCCTTGGCAGCGCCGGGCACTTCGGCCGCCTTCCCACCCGGACATGCCCGCTGCGGACCCACACAGCCCTGCCCCGCTTTCCTGCCTCTGTCTGGGCACGTTTACACGGGACCTGGCGTGAAACACTTCGAAGTGACTGCGAAGCGTTTGCGCGAAGCCACTGCCCAAGGGGTTGGATGGTGGAAACCCTGCAGTGTTGGGGCCAGGTCATAAAAGAAACAAGCGGAAAGCGGGGGTTGTGCAGGACAAGACTGCAGGAGCTGCAGCAACCAGGAGGTGAATTACTTTTAAACACTGAATTATGGCGGATCTCAGCTCCGTGGAGATTAGACAATTACCGTGAAGGCATTAGACAGGTTCCCAGGACTTGAAAGCGTGCCCCTGCCCAGCCGGTACCTGAAAAGTTCGAGTGGGGGAAGCGTAGTTTGTGCCGGGAAGTCACACGGCGGAGACAGATTTGTATACAAGAAGGTGTAGGAAGTACAGAGGGACAGGGAACCATGCAAATGGCCAGACATCAGTTCACACCGAAACCGTATATTGTTTACAAAACGCCTGTTCTAATGTAAATACTGAACTTCAATCTGTACTGGGAGGCAGATGAGGTCCTCTGGTGCAGTACCGCTTGGAATGGGGCTGTTTAAGTTTCAGGTGGAAGGGGAAGGGGAAGGGGAATTAAATTGTCTGTTAACCCTCTGCTAAACCATAAATAAATAGCTTTTCAAAATCGAAGTTAAGACAATAAAAGTGGAAACAAAAAACACAGACCCCACAAACAAATCCACTACCAACCAGACAAGGTAGCTAATGTAAAACTGCCCAAGTCGCTGGTAAAGTGTAGGGAAGTAACACAGCAGGTTCAGAGGACGGGAGGTATTCCTGTTTTCTGTTGGGATTTTTCAGACAAGCTGAGAGGGGGCTAGGGAAACCTGTAAATGTGTGTTAATAGGAATGAATATAAAACGTGTAACATGCACTTTTGTTTGCTATACTCCTTTCTAGTTTTAGGTAGTTTGCTGGTAACCGCACTGTTGTGAATTGCTTAAGTTAAGATAAAAACAAAATGTTGTAGTGTTTATCGAAGCTGTAAAGAAATTCCTTTTTAACTTTTTTCCTGTACAGAATGAGCATGACATTTTAAATATTGATGTTCTTGTTCCCAGCATGCCTGTTTTAAGACAAGGGTTAAAAAAAAAAGTGTCTACGTTAAATTATGAACCTAGTCGTCCAAATACTATTTTCTCATTAAAAATATGTAAATTCAGATTTACTTTCTTATTCGTCTTTTCGAAGAGTTTGTACCAGGAAAGTAAGAATATTAATTTAGGGGGAAACGCAATATTTAGATTATCTTACTAAGTTTTTCACAGGAGGAAGAGCATGTCAATATAAATATATTTTTTAATTCAAATACAGTGGCTTTCTACAGAAAATGGTTATTCTCACAGCTACCGAATGGAAATCAAGCTATAACATGTTATGTGTGTATGGTGTATACACACACGTATATATTTGTATGCCTTATATACCTATATATTAACTGTATATTTGTGCATATATACAGGCATATGCATACAATACACACGCAGAGATACTTTTTCTTGAATTACTATAAAAATAAATTAACCTTTGAAATACTGGATTGCAAATCAGAGATTTCAAAACAATCAAAGGACTGAATACTTTTCTAAGACGAGAAGCATTAGAATTTTGCAATGCAAGAGGCAGATCAAAATATTCCCAAACCTTAATATAAAACATTGCATTGTATTTCATCTTTGAGTTAAGCTTCTTAAAGTATTTTAATTGTCAGCTATTGTTCTTTCTCCATCTATATTACTCTTTTTAAAAAACAAAACAAAACCCTAGATTATAAACTGTAACATTCAGTTTTATTCCTTTATCTGTAAATCAACAGATAATTATTTTATACAAAGAAAATTAATGTAAGCTTCATTGTCTGGAATAGTTTCCAACGCGTTCCTTTCTCACTTTTTAGGATTTTGCAAGATTGTACAGAATTATTGAGAATCCAGCATTCAATCTAATGAGATAATCTAGTAAAACTAGCGTGTTCAGCCTTTCAGATGTGAGACTGTTCAAATAATGTAGTTACATGACAACGAGAGACTTATTTTTTTAAAAACGACATTGTATTCCAATGAATCTCCAAGATGCAATAATACATGGTAAATGATTTTAAATAGGTACATTTCTATCGATCTGCATCTGTAGATGTAGACATAGGAGGGAACGCGGCAGCCCCATCTCCCTTAAATACATATAGGAAGGGACTTGCAAAAAGTTCGAAGATTAATGTAGAGTATAATTAATCCAGTTGCGACTTTTTTTTTTTAAGAACGGATCCCACACACAGAAAAAAAGGTGGAAAATACATGAATCATTGGGCTGATTAAAATGCATGAAGCTGCTAACGCTTGTCAGCTGGGGGACAACTGAACTCATTCATCAAGTCCAACCCACGATTATATCAACACGATCAGCTAAAGAAAGCATTCAAAACTTATCACCAGATCAATGGACACAAAACTCGACAAACTTTTCCTAAACAGGCGATGACCTACATTTTCCTACGAGGTTTTTTTTTTAAATCCAACAGTCAAAAAAAAAAATCCTCAGTGATGAAATCTGAACTCAACTGAGAAAATGGGACTGCCTCTAGTTCCACTTTCGGGGTCATTTGAAAGTATACAGAAAGTCCGTCGGGATCGTGAGGAGCAAAGCTTGCACCTTTCAAAAACGATCGCGTTTAGCAGGTGCGGTAGCTCCCTTCCATAGAACCCCGAATAGCGAAGGAATCGCAAATCAGCTTTTCAAAACCCAGCTCTCTTTTCTCCTCCTGTTTTTACATCCGCAGACCCGATCGCTGCATTCTGCCACATACCCGGCTTTCTTGGCAATGCCTTTCATACAAAGCTACCCGAGAGGGACCATAGTGAGTGCTGGCGATTTCAGCGCTGACGGAAAACTCACAAGGCGTTCTTTTTGCTCGGTCCTTGGTCGAGGCTTAGATGTTTATTTCCAAGATATGCCAACCAATAAGCAATTCAGAGCGTCCCTTGAATTTACTGCTTTGTCTTGTTAAGTCTCTCTAATGGCTCAAGTCCAAAGTCAATAAACTCCGATCTGAAATAAAACAGCACAAGACAACAATGGGGGGGAAGGGAAGTGTTGTGTGCAATGAAACACACACCACAGGTTCCCGAGCTGCAATCTTGTTTGGAGACTTTACTCAAGGGTGCTTTGCAATTATTTTGGTCATTGATAAGTCTTAAAGTAAGCGTATTTGGATGTAACGGGCACAATGTCAGACAAAGGTTTTCTTTAAAAAAAGAAAGTGCATTCCAACTCCAGAGGGTAAGGTAAGACAGGAAAAACCCAGTCGTGGCTGGCCACTCCGGTTTTTGCTTCTTTTCAAGGCACAGAGTGAATATATTTTAGTGATCTGCTCAGTATCTCTCTTATTTTTGTCTGCTGAGAGACAAGACTCCAACCCAACAGGACCGAGTCCCTTTACTGAAAGGAGCCAGGATCCTTCTGACACGAAAGAATATTTTCTTTCCCCAGTTTTTACGTTTGGCCTCTGATCGTGTCTCGGGGGGGAGGGAAGGAAAGCTCCGGCAATCTTGCCAGGTAGCGAGAAAAGAAGCTCCCCGCGATCCCTGTAAGGGAATTTTACAAGCAACCTCTTCCCTTTTTTAGTGTTCCTTAGCAAAGGGAACGGGAATTTCAGATACTCGTAAATTTCAGTGCAGAGTTATCTTTAAATCTTAGTATAAATGTCACTTAGGGGATTTTTTTTAAACCACAACCAAAAGGAATCCAGGCTGTGCAGCCTTGGAGGGGCTGTATTTGTTTCTTTTAAACTAACAACAAATTATCTAATTAATATGTTTCAATTACAGCATGAAAAAGAGAGGCTTTGGACCGCCTGCAGTGGGTTTACAATAGCCCCAGAGCCCACTATAGGAATTTACAATAACTTCACATCTGTTTCTTTATTTCCCACTTTTCGAGTCTAAAACTCCTCTCGAGATCACTTCAAACCCTGGCCCAAGTTATGAAATATGCCTCTCTGCCAAAAAGAGAGGAGGATGGAAAAGGACAAAACTTTGCAGATCGAGGCTTCGTTTGCAAAGGAGCAAGTGAAAAGCCCCATTGAAGAGCATTAAACAAATATATTAGAATTCTGTCACTTTATGCAATTGAGTAGATCAAATAAAGGGTCCCAGGCCACTTCATTCACTCTCATTCCCTTGAATAGAAAATGCAAAGAATAGCAAACCTAGACTGGGCCACCGATGTAGACTTAGCCCCTTTTTTTCTAGGAGACAAAAAGGCTGAATTTTCACAAACACATCGCTGACTCGGGGACTAGGAAACCAGCTCTGAAACTCCTTTGGAATTTAAATTCATTTTACCTTCCTCTCTCCCCCTCTCTCGTTTTTCGGGTTTGTTTGCACTACAGTGCACGTTGCACGGGCACCCCCGTTTGGGAAAAAGACTCAGGGTTTACAAGCAGGATTTATCACGCTGAGCTATCATACTTGTATTTAAAAGAAGGAGGGATTGGGGGGGGGAATCAACTTCTGGTCGAAAGCTGATTAAATGTGCCCTGTGAAATACAGCAGTTTCATGAGGAACTTGTGCAATAGTTTAATTCCACAGCTGCAGATCTCAGAACTGCTGTTTTACTCGGTTGAGGATAGTTCATCTTGTATGTGTATATTGTATCTATGTACATGTACACAGACGTGTCTATAGATATTCCTTGTCCTTTTGGCTAGACTATATTTTTAGTACCTCGCTGCCTCTTCATTCATCAATTTATAACTTTCAGATTTGGAAACAGTTGCATGAAAGCTACCTAAACACACAAGGAAGAAAGCAAATGACTACTCAAGGATCTGACTGATCCCACTTATTCTGGATTTACAAGAGAAGCACTTCACTGGCTTTACATTACTCCTGATTTACACCAGTGCAACAGGCTTTTACGTTCACCCACCATATTATTCATGTAGCTGTCCTGGTAGGAATTTGTCAAGAAAATATTTGCATTGTTTAGCACTCCAGAGAAGCCAGTTCTGACGCATGCATTACAGTCCAAAATGGTCATATACCTGCAACACAATTTGTGGAACAATACAGCCAAGCATCTTAGAATTTAACTGGCTGAAGGGGCATTTAGTTTCCAAGCTAAAATTAAAATTCAACTTGTAAGACCAGAGGTTGGATGTTTTTGGTACTATTTACTTGATTTATATTGGGTTCTCTGTGTTAGCAAGGGAATGTTAAACTCAAATGTAGAAATCATTCATTTATTTTATACTTTCTGAACTGGAGTCTCTTGTTTCTTATACAAACCAAGGCATGATGCCATTAAAAGTTTGATAGAAGACCTAACTTTATCTCCAATCACTATGAGATACAGCTGTGTAGTTTAAGCTCTAAGTTCTAATTAGAAATTCTCTAACTAAAGGACACATGTCCATAAACTCCATTAAGAGAATCAAAATAAAGTACTAATCTTATGAAATAATAATATTTCACTCACATTTTGATTTCCTAAGTACACAATAAAAGCTCAGCTAAGGAAGAAGAAGACAGAAAAGCTGCAGAGGCGTAAAACTCAGACCACACACACACACACATCTAAGAACTCATTCTTGGGATTCTGCTTCCTGTTTTGCAGCACAGTTTTCTTTTAAATTTGTTTAATTTTCTACCGCGTTTCCCTTGCTGGTAGCTTTAACAACCATACAGCATGAATAGGATTCTGGTCTGATCTGCAAAATACTGACACCCAAGCCCACATTTTCCCTTCTCTCACACCATATCTATAACACATACCATTGCCAGAGAACGCTCAAGTGTTTGAAAGGTTAACACATGCCCTCATCTATAGGCACTGCTAAATAAAGGATCTTAATTTTGTGCCATTTAGAAGAGCCTCCTATTTATTAAGGAGTAACTAGAGTATTTTGCATTAATTAGAGCAGCTCCTCAGAGAGACATTACAGACAAGAATAATTTTATATCACAGGAGAACTCTAAGCACTTTAACTCCCCCCAACCAAAACTGCTACAGACAGCAACAAAACACCCGCATATACTGGGCTTATCTGTAAATATTAGCTTACATGCATTTTTTTTCAAACTATGCAATCAAAACCAATCACATCTATATAGGGCTTGGTTTTGCATTCCATACACTTGTTTTCAACAAAAGGTGGGGATACACAAATAATGCAGGATCAGGCCCAAATTTGGGGGCTTCTCCTGCTCCCAGTGATGTCAGCAGCAAACTCCCAATATCTTCAATGTGATCAGACCTTTTGCCACTTTTTCAGATTTGAATTAAGATAAGAAATTTGGAACATTCACCTTGGAACTTTGGATCAAAACCTGCCCAGCTGAGTAGCCCCATTGGCATCAACAGGATTCCTTGTAAGCAAGGTAAGGATCTGGTCCTTTATAATAGCTCACATGCAAAGCAGTGCATGATAGTACAGTGTTGCTGAACAATTTTGCCACTGTAGTTTCAATTAACATGTGGATCACAGGCTTCCTACAGGTAAAAATGGGGGTAAATGTCAAAACTTTGGGTCAGATACTCTCCTGCCTAGAAAAAAAGAGCAAAAAAGCCAAAGAACCTGCAAAATTTGCTAGAAAAGTGAACTTCATACAAGTTCTTCCATAGCACACCATTCAGTTACGAACAAAAGGTCTGTAGTGCAGGACTGGGCAAAATGGGAAGCATCCCACAACCACACAATGGCAGATTCTGTCGTAAGGGATCCTGGTACATGGAAATGTTCAGCACGCTCTTCAGAGAAGTGAAGGTCACACGCCAACACCACTTGCTGATGGCACACGTATGCTCAGACAGATGCAAACTCATCTGCATTTTACCACGTTTCTGTTGTAACAAAGTGAATGCTGGTCAGCGCAGCGTTACCTCGTCATAAAATTACAATTTGGTTTTGTCCCAACTCCTCCCACATTTCCTCCTTTTCTGGCCTTTGCATGCCTGCTAGGGAAGTTCCTCGTGCATGTAATGCACTCCACCTGTCTAGAGGCCTACCGTTCAGGTTCCATGCAGGGGATATTGAGAAGTTGGAAGGTGAAATCCACCCCTTTCTCTCCTCTGTCTAGGGCCAGTGAACAAAAGTAGTGCACGGCCCCTTGTCGATGTTTTCCCATCCTATAGATTGGAAGGCAGCCACAGCCAGCTATGCATGGTATTGGAACCACCAGATCTATGTAAACATGGATCCTGTGGTGTCTCTCTGAGTTTGGCTCTTACCACACATTATTTAGAGCAGTCCAAAGGTTGCTCTGCCATGAGAGGGTTGGGGCACTGGCCTAGCACACAGATGAAGTATAAGAAGATATCTTTGAGTCCCACGCACCCTCAACTTGTGCCCTGTGCTCTCTGTTCCTAGCCAAGTATCTAACCCTTAATTATTGCACTGAGGATTTTCATTCAGGGGAAAGGAGTGTTTTTTGGAACAGCGATGCCTGCTGTGCAGAGGATATTATTTGATTCTTACCTGTCTTGTGGCAAACTAATTGTGTGGACCATGGCATGTGAAATTTTAAGGGATGTAAAGGTACCGACAGGTTGGAATGGGTGCTTATTGAGCCTGTCGTAAACAATGGAAAACGTGGTGGTGGTGGTGTTTTAAAAAAAACCAAAACAAGCTGTGATTCTGGCAGACCAGGCAGCAAAGCTTTAGGCCTCAGCCAAGTATGGACAAATTAATTGCTGGAAATCAGTCTGTTTCACCTGTGTGTTAGTATGGGTATTGGATTTGTAACAATGTGTTTAGACATTATAAAATGCTTGCAAATTGCTGTATGTATTAATCTCACTTATAATTTCTTTATTACCTGCTACAAAGTAATATTTAAGGTTTTGCTTTGTAACTGTAAAAAATATTTTCTCTGAAACTATGAACCAAGTCAGGAGGGATTGTCTTCTGCCCCTCAAGAAGGCCTATCAAAACTAATTGGGCCATTGTGGGACATCACAATACAAAGTCTTTGTTAATTGCCCTTTACACCCTTGAAGAGGCTATATGCAAAAGGGCTGCTCCCATTAGTTTGAATTCTGAAAAAAGGAAATATAGAGAGCTGACAAGAACATTTTTCATCTCTTTTGCTGTTGGGACTCTCACAGGGTCAGAGCTATGAAACAGAAGCAGAGATCCCCAGGGTCAACCTGGATTAGGCCTAAAAGACATTCAGTGCTGATCGATTACTACAACTCAGTTACCGTTTGGAACCATAGACTAACTCATGTGTATATATGCTTGCCTTCTTTCACCTTGTAATAACTCATTTCTTTTCTCAGTTAATAAGTCCTTAGATAATTTACTTTAGGATTGGCTACAAGCATTGTCTTTGATACAAGATCTGAGGTACAACTGCCCTGGGATAAGTGACTGGTCCTTGGGACTAGGAGTAACCTTAATATTGCTGTGATTTTTGGTGTAAAGCAGCCATCTATCACTAAGTCCACCTTGCCGGGGTGGCAAGATAAGACTGGAATGCCCAAGAAGACTGTCTGTGACTCCATGGTTTCACTTGTTTCTGGGTTGGTGAAATCTAATTCTAGACCGTTCAACCAGTTTGAAGTCTCGGCCCTGCTTCTTGACAGTCTGCCCAAAGGTTGGCACTCACATTCCAGACAGTGTGATACAGGCCATCTTCAGTCATTCAGGAATTGCCACATGTGACCAATAGTCAGTCTAGGCCAGTACTCTGCACTGGACAGTGATGGGTGTCATATGCTTTAGAGCAGTGGGTTTCTAATTGGGGTACACATACCCCTAAGGGCTGCCAAGCTCTCATCAGAGGCTAAGGGAGAAAAATCCTTCAATGACAGACATGCCACAGTGGGGAGGAGAGCTTGTCCTGTGGGACCCACGGGATCCTAGTCCTGCTACAGAGCTCTAAAATGGCCTCACCACTGATTGGACGTGCTGCTTTCAGCAGATGTCTCCACATCAGCACCCACCCACTCTCTGCATCCCCGTGCAAGGGGACTGGATGGGAGCCGCCCAACCCTCCCTGCTCACCCATGCAGAGGGATGGAGTCTTCATGCAAATGGGATGAGCCGACTGGAATCCTCAGACTCCCCCAGGTCATAAAAGTGGGAGCAAGATCAAAATTCCAGAAACAATGCCGGAATAGATGGGAACGGGAGCGGGATCAAAAAAAAAAATAGTGCTCGAACACCCAGCCCGCATCCACTGTTCTCTGGCCGCCTAGCTCTGAATGCAGCACCGCCCCCAGCAGCAGTGAAGAACTTCTTGGGGTACGCAATAGGCTACATTATTTGGAAAGGGGTACGCAGCCTAAAAAGTATGAAAACTACTGCATTAGAGGAAGGTGTAAAAACCCCATAACGAACAACAACAGAGGAAGAAAGAGCACCAGCTCCACCGTTGTCCAAGTTAGAGAGTGCCAGATTCCTCGGTTGGGCAATCAATGGCATATGCTAATATTGTTTCAACAGCTGTTGTGACGAAGACTATTCTAATAGTGGTAAGAGATCTTGGCATATATTTACTGAGTCATATTTGAAAAAGTTCCATACAATAGATATGGACTTCTGGGGTGAAAGGCTGGCCTCATGGAAACCAAATGGAAAATTCCTATTGGCCCCAACATGACCAAGATTTCATTCCTGGAGCTGTTTCAGAATGTTCAAACAGTCTTTTAAACTGACCAGACACACACATCTTTCAGTTAGCGCCAGAGTCATGATGGTCACTGAGTATGAGGAAGCAATCGTCACATATATTGCATCTGCAGGTTCTTCTGATGCTCCAATACCAGGATGATAAGTGACACAGAAGTGCCTACAAATGACATTGAGCTTCCCAAGAAGTTCTTCATTTTCTCTTCAATTCATATACTCCATTGGGATTATTAAATAGACACAAGCACTAAAACATTTGTAATGACAAACTAATGCAAGTGCAACATAATCCAATGTTGTAGGCCTGCAGTGGTCAAGCCAGAAAGGAGTATTTTTCCTTCCGGCTCAGCATTGCATAACTGCATAGACACAGTTTTGTTCTTGTTGTTTTCCTCTAAAGCATCACTTATTCACCACCTCTGAAATTTAGGATAATAGACTTGGTCAATAAATGGTCTTATCAAGTACGGGCATTCCTATGTTTCTATAGTTCTCTTAACATTTTACAGGTCGAATCCCAGGAGGAGAGAGAGAGCAGAAATGTTATACAAGGACTGTAAAGCTGGTTTTCAGGAGCAATGTCCACAAGTTCCAGTCTTGCCAGGCCCAAATGTTAAAATTAAACTTGAGTCCGGCCCCAAACAATGTTGACATTGTCTTAAAAATATTTAGGGTTTTAGAAAAATAAGTCAGGCTCTTTGTCGTCTGGTTTCTGCACCTTTAGTGCATACTTGAGTCACTTTTTCAAACTTTTCCCTGCAACCATGACGGCTAGAAACTTATTCTTAAAAAAACCAAACCAAAACCCCCCTAAGATTCTCAAGTAATTACACATCTCCAGGAGCTCTAAGTAAAACACCAAATATCACGAGACCCGCAATAAAATCACAAGAGCTAGCAATAGTGGGGAGTGTTTTCTTTCTGAAATCAATGTCTTAATAATGGGCAAAAGGGAGCAGGTAACAGAGGGGGAGACAAGCTCCTACAGAGGACGCTGGTTAATGGCATTTAACCTGATAGTCTTAGGCCTGGTATATCCTAGAAACTTTTTCCTGTAGAGCAATTAGGTCAGGGGTCTGTGGGCTTTTTTGCAACATTTCTAGACTGGCAAGTGCAGGTGCAGCTATAAAGCATGAAAAGTGCTTTGCTGGTATAGCTTGAGGAACGGATATAAATTATGGTGGCAAAAGCTGCATCTTCACTAGAAGGGTTTGCCTACACAGTATAGCCATACTGGCAAACCTTCTCTAGTACAGAGCTGGCCCTAGGGGCAGGACTCACATGGGTGGGTGGCAAGCAAGCTGCAGACAGCTTCAGTAACAACGGGCTAGTGAGGGGTTCCCAGGGCAGGCTTTGCTCAGCCTGTTTGGAATCAGATACAAAGAAACTGAGCGCGGCTCGTCCACATTTCACCCCCAGCTGGCCGAAAGCAGGGCAGGAGAGAGGGCACAGCAACTCCTTTTCTGCCAGGATAGGAACAGAGCTGCTCTGCACAGCCCAGAGAGTGGGCACAGGCAACTGGGGAGGACACAGAACCAGGCCACAGACAAAATGGACACTGCATCTCTGCATCAGCCTCCGAGGGAGGCCTGGATGGAGCATAAAGCTGCCCCTCTCCTCCTCCTCCAACACCCTTACCCGAGAAGGATAAGACGTATTACCCCCATCTGCTGGCCCTGGGGTGAATCCCGTCTGTGGCACAGCTGTCTTGCTGCACTTTGTACCTGTGGGGGTTGAATGAAGGCCAACAGCTGTAGACTGCATTGCCTGTAAATTGTTTTATTATATTATAAATCCCACTGCCATACATTGGCTTTGACCATGCATGCCTTTATGTATCCATTTTGTCTAGGTATATTCACATCACCAGGCTCTGCTGCCACAGCTCTGACTTTAGAGGATTCATTTTTCTAAAGTAGAAAATATCCACTCTTTTCCAGTATGTTACTCCATCTATCAGGCCCAAGTTACTCTGAAATGTTTTCATGAACTTGAGATCAGCCTGTTTTAAAGTCATCACAGAGGACTCACTGAATGCTCAGATGAAGGGGCACTCTAAGAGCAAAATCAGCTCTGCCTGTGCTAGTAAAACTCTCGTCAAACCACGGTCAGCTTTCTTCAGCTCTGATTGAAGTCTCTGAATTCCAAGTCACAGACCAGTATTGTCTTCCTCACTGGTCTCAAATATGAATTATAAAGCGCAGTACATCTCAAAAGTGAAAAAAACTGGTCTGAGCTCCCAATCTGACTGAACTGTCCGATCCAATGGCCTCCCCAAACCATTACTATAGAATAAAAAACACAGGAGATATACATGCCTCTTGATTTGTGTTGAATTCCCATTGGCTCAAGGGTCAGATATGGGGCTTAGAGGGCTGTTTTCTTGTGCTCCAAATATTAGAAATCTCTCTGGAGGTGCTCTTTGTTTCTGTAAGTTCCTAGAACATAAATCAGCCAGAAAATAAGAGATACTGTTTCAGTCAAGCTTGGATATTTTTAAGTAGAGAGACAATCTCAAAGGGATAGTCTTGGGTCAGTTCCAGCAGGTATTCCCATTCCTCAGTCTAAACCTCCTTTGCTCCAAGTCACTGAGGTCAGGCAGGCATTTTTGCTTGTGCAGGGAGCGTGGCTGGGCAGAGAGGGCCCACTACCTGCAGCACTGTTTCCGCTCCAAGCTTTTGGCGATACAGCAGCACAAGCTAACATTCCTCCTGTCTGCAGGCCTCCTCCGCTGCTTTGGGAACACCCAAGGGTCATTGGTAAAGTGTGACACTTCCTGGGGGTGCCCAGAGTCGTGAGGCACCTCTGCTACCCATCCGTAGCATGAGGAAACCTGGTCTGCGCCTGCTGTAAGTCAGCTCCCCAACTCCACTGGCCACAGCCAACACAAGCACTGTGCTCTCTCTACAGGTTATCGACAGGCCGACTTCAACCCCCGAGCCCTCTGAGCGTCTCCTTGCAGCATCCAGCCCATTTCACTGGACACTTGCCGCATTCACAGATTATTTGCTTCCAAAGAGGCCGTACATTCGAGTTCAACAACCACAACTGATATTGCTGCTCTGCTTAACACACTGCTCTTAGGTATGTGAAAACAACTAAACCTTCATTTAACAAAGTAAAGAGATTCAAGGGATAAAGAGAAGAGAAGAACTGGAAACACATGGTCACCTATAAAATAAAATCATAACACGCATTCTAGAAACTAGACATTTTTCATGTCTTACACAGCAATGCTCAGCCAAAGTCCTTCAAGCATTTTACAGCCAGAAGATCACGGTCAAGTCACACTGTCAGATTGCCTCTTTGGTGAAAGATCCAGAGTGTGTCTTGGAACCCTTCTATATATCCGGACAGGCCTTTGTTCTTCTCCATAAACTGGATACCAATGATGACTATTTTTTCCCATGGCTTCCCTCTTTGACAATTTCACAATCTTTTGCTTGGCATCAGACTCAGGACACAAATATACCATCATGAAGTGAACAATATACAATGACTGGAAAGAAAGAAATGTCTGCGATCCCCTGGCCTGAAAGGAACCTGTCCAAGACGTGTCACCTCCTGGTGTGCTTTAAGATCATAATTTTCAATATACACAACTCTTCAAATATTATCCGTATGTACATTTTGCAATGACAATGATGACCAGTGGGGCTACTGGCTCCAGTAGAAACAGGGAGCTGTTATGCATGTCTGATCTAGGAAATCACTATAAAGCTCTGGGCACTCTGCCAGTTAGCACCAAGAAGTTCCTGGGTCACAGACAGCCATGAGGCAAACGGGTCCTATCGAGATGTGCAAAAGCTCCAGGCCCTGCTGGTGTCTGAGATCTGTGGGATTTCCTTGGAGATCTCAGGACATCTGAGGTCAAAGTCCCCTACCTCTTATCTGGAAGGGGAGGGGCAAGCCATGCAATCTCACGTCTACCAATGAGAAGACTGGAAGGAAACTGACCTGAAACTTGATCAGTTTCCTGGCCCATATGTATTTTTTGAAGGAAACAATCTTGGCCAGGAAGCATTCTCCACTCTTTATATCACATTCTGCCTTAGTATCTGCACTACATACGGTTTCTCTGCTTTCTGTTGTGGACCGAGGAAGTACGAATCCTTGCTTACTAATGAATCTTCTTTCTTTCTTCCTGAACTCACTTGCCCTCCAAAACATCCACAAGGTCAGAGCTGCCTGTTGCTGACCGACATTGTGTGGTGGCGACTCCTGCAGATGGCCATTTTAACAAGAAATAGGTGGGTTGAGCAAATAGTAAATAGCTAAGCAAAACACTTAAGTCCTTCATAAGCGCCTACCTTGACCAAGAAAATGTGGGCTTGTTTCAAGTCATGCAGGGCAAGACTGTCAAACAGAGATGCATGGATTCTGTTTCATGATGCAAAATTATGCATGCAATTATCCAATACATGCACATAATGTAGTCACAAGCAACTGGACTTGAAAAATCTGGTCTTAAAACCCCCCTTTTTTCTTTTGCTCATTTATTTTCCAAGTAAACTTGCACTTTTGATTCCCCTTAGGTGATTCAGATCTCTAGGCAATAGGGTGATGTCTACCTACGTGTATTTTGGAAGTCTCCAAGCTATTGCCAACACAAAGTTGTCAATTGTCCATATGATTTGATTGTGTATAATAAATGACCACAAGATTTATCCTTTGCTGATATAACCTCATCCTTTGTGTGTTAAACTCATTGTGTAATGGTTTACACCCCATGTTGGAAATCAACTACCAGCGGCAAAAATGCCGCAATATTGCTGTAAAGATTCTTCTCAAATATAGCAGCTAAAGTCTGACATACTGAAGACATCGAACTCTGTTAGCTTAAGATCTCTCATTGTCTTCAACAGGAACAGTAGGAGGCCTTAATTTTGTAGGTTCAAAGGTTCAGTTAACGTTTTATGGGAGCTTCAAAACTGCTCAACATTGTTCTCTCTCATATATGTTGATGGTAAAACTCCCATTGATTTCCATGGGAGAAAAGTTAGGCTAGCAAGGAGGACCTCTGACCAACCCCACCCTCTTACTTTTTAATGGTTTAATTCAACTAAACATCCAAACTTTTTAACATCTGACTATTACCAATCCTAAAGCTGGCCTAGCACATATTAAAAATGAGCCCAGGAGGGGCCATGAATCCTCTGGCTATCTTTAATTCATTTTCGTAAGCCTTTCCTTAGGAAAAATAGACTTTTTGGGGGGTATCAATGGTGAGAGTGGTTTTGTTTCTCTGGCTCATTCTTCACCATAACTGCTTTTGATTCCCTATTTTAACAACAACACATTAATAATACATCTCACAACGACGCATAGAATGAAGTTTCATTAATGCTAACAAGTTGGCTATGGTCTTACAACGTGAAAATACCATAAGTAATACAAACTGAAAGGTGACTTTGATGTCAGATCTTGGGCTTACTACATATGAAATCATTTTGTTCAAAGCAACCGTCAAAGTTCCATTAGTTAGTGATAAATCAAACATACTTAAATGATGCAGCAAATCATCTCCTCTCTTTTGGTGCACATGCAGTCTCTTTGGGACCGGCCTATTTACAGCTGCTATGATGTTTCACAGGCTTTGAGAAGAACATGGGATTCCCCCCCAAAATAAAAATAACCAAATGTGCAGAAGTAGGAGGGGAAGTATGATTTTTTTTAGTTATTCTTTTCCAACATTTTTCATCTCAAGCTCTTCATCTATTTTTCTTTTTATCTAAATTTGGGGTGTGTCTACACTACAGACTGAAGTCGATTTACTTGAAATCGACTTTCACGTGCCCAATTTTAGAAGTTGCAAGAGCGTGATCACACAACACTTCTTGCGCCGAGCTCCTGCATCCCCACTCGCCACGCTTGGGTCGACATTCAAAGCAGTGCACCATGGGTCTCTATCCCACAGTGCAACTAGCCACAGAGGCTTTTGGGAAGCTTGTCCTCCCATGATGCAACGTGCTCCCTCCCTCTCCCTTCTTGTCCCAAACAAACTGCAAATGCTTTTTTCGTGCCGTTTTTCTATGCGTATGTGCACACGCTGTTGCCAGAGAGACATGGAGCCCACTCAGCTCTGCACTATCATTGTGAGCATCACAAATACCTCATGGCTTATCCTGAAGTATTTTCAAAGGCAAGAGAGGAGCCACAGTACGGAAAACAGCAGTGTTACTGAAGCTGCCCTGCTACAAGCCATAGAGTGGAACAATTCGTTTGTTGCAGGCTTCATCTTCAGTCCGTGGAGCGCCGGTTCTGGTCCCGGGAAACAAGCACAAACGGGTGGGATTGTATCGTTATGAAGGTGTGGGATGATGAGCAGTGGCTGCAGAACTTTTGTATGTGAAAGACCACTTTCTTTGAGCTTTGTGCGGAGCTGTCCCCAGCCCTGAAGCGTACAAATACTCATTTGAGACCAGCTCTGACAGTGGAGGAGTGAGTGGCCATCACTCTGTGGAAGCTGGCAACCCCAGACTTCTACCGGTCAGTTGGGAATCGATTCAGAGTTGGTAAATCTACCATTGGAGCTGCTGTGATGCAAGTGTGCAGGGCCATCAATAGACTGTTAGGAAGGTCAGTGACTTTGGGAAACGTGTAGGACATAAGCAAAGCACAAAGTTGTCACTGTTAGCTGACCCAGGGTAGTAAAGGAAACGTTACAATGTAAGAAGTACTCCCCTTCACGTTCACAAAGCTAAGCCAGACCCGCATTCCAGTCTGTACATCTCGGAAGGGTTGGACTGCCGTTACAGGCGTTACAGCAAGGGGCCGTTGCATCTGTTATAAAGAGGCTTCATTAGCACTAAAATCCACCCCCCCCCCCGTGTCTGGTCCAGGAAGGATCAGAGTCTATTGCAGCTGTCAGCTCAAGAGGCTGGATCTTTGGTTCAAGCTGTACAGACTTGCGCTTCAGGTTCAGAGGGACCCCAATTCCATTGCACGTGCTGACCACCACCAGGCAGCCACCACCATAGGATTCCCTGCAGTCTCAGTGAGTCCTATGATAAAGAGGGTGGATCTTTGCATGGGTGAGCAGAAGCATGGGTGATCTATGTAAAATACACGACAGGACATGTTTATCCAGCAGTTACAAAGAGGTTTCAAAAGATTAAATCTGCCTTCAAAAGTAGGTGGGTTTTTCAAAGTAAAGTCTGGTTCAACGTGAAATACGAAAATAAATAAGAGAATTACAACCAGTCTTTGGAACTGATTCTAAAGTGTCTAAGATGCAAGTGTCATGAATATTTATGACATCAAATATTAGCTATATCTGATATCTAACGGAGACTCGTGTTTCAGTGGAAATAGCTTTCTTATTTTGTCATGAATATAGATCTAGCCTTATTAATAAAACAAAATATCACAAAGGAAAACAAAATAGAGACAGAAGGTTCTGCTATTTCTTTTAGGGTTTGCGTTCTGCCATCTTATTTATTTTTGATGCTCTTTCCTTAAATTAAGAGCTTTGGGAAAGGGAAGAAAAAAACTTGAGTGTCAAATTTAAACCGAGTACAAATAAGAGGTGGTGTTTGAAGCTGGATTGCCTTGTTTTATTACTTCCATGGATTTGGAAAAAACCCCAATTGAGCTACCATACAACACATTTTAGGATCATATACATACTTGATCCATGTTTACAACTTCCAGAGTCATGAAGTGGAGTATCACTCTTAATATGGGCAGGGTCCTGTTTATTCCACAAAGCGTGGCTGCAGAATTTCAAATGGCATCTGCCATTTGGCATCCCTTTGCCACAGAAGTGCTCCAAAATTTAAGACTTCTCTTCTTCACCCTTCCTCCTCCCCCCACTAATATCTGTTTCTAGACTTCAAGGTTAAAAAGAAGGATGGTGCAGTTGTTAAGGTGCTACCCTGCAATGTAGGAGACTGGGGTTTAAGTCCCTACTCTGCCACAGACTTCCTGTGTGACGTTGTGCCTCAGTTCCCCAGCGGTAAAATAGTTGCCCTTCCCTACTTCTCAGTGGTGTTGTGAGGCTAAATGTGTTAAGGACTGTGATGTTCTCAGTCACTACAGTAACATGGGCCATATAAACATCTACGATTGTGAGGATAACTCATTGAAAACGTGAACCAAGCAATGTGCAAGCAGACAAACAACCTGAAATGATGTAGACTATTCCATGCATCTTAACGGGCTCGCAACTCTGAAACCTAAACGTCACAGTGTAAGTGTTAACTCTTTCACTACTGATTATTTTAGCAGAAACATCCATTCATGTGTATGATTTCACATAGACATTTTCACCAAACGACGTACGAACGCTGATTCACTTACTCTACATATAACTCTACCTTCAGGGTGTATTGAATCAGCCAAGCGCTGACAGCGATTGTGTCACATATCACACACCCTTTCTGGAAGGAGCTACAGGACACTCAAGGAAGCTGTTATCATGGAACAACTTTGCCCCAGTACAACAATGAATAGTCTAGGACTTCATCCTCTTTTATAGGGACTGGGCAGTTAGTTGGATGTCCAGGCTATCTTTGGGCCATGCTGGAGAGATGATCTGTATAGCTACAAAAATGGTCAAGAGCGTGTTAGTGACTCATTTTCTTCTCTCTCTCTTTCATGCACCATTTCCCCCCAGTCCTCTTAAACTTTCTCTAAAATTGCTTTTCACCTGAAATTTGTAATTTGTGGCTACTAGCAAGTGAAGAATATTTTTATCTATCTGTATTACCAGAGCACCTAGCAGCCCTAGTCCTAGATGAGGACCCCATCGTGCTAGGCACTGTACAAACAAAGAACAAAAGAGACATTCCTTGCCTGAAAAAGCTTACACTCTAAGACATGCCATAGGTGGATCCAGGGTGAATGGGGAGTACAAGGGAACAATGAAACAATATTGATTTCTGTGCGTGTAGAACATGTGAGGCTATGGTCAGATATATGGGACCCTAGAAATCAAAGATCTTTTCCACTTCTGGAAAAGTTTAAGGGGGAAAAAAAAAGTTAAGCCATAAATGTAAGGAATGCTCATGAAGGCAGAGGTTCTTGTGATTCCCATAAGCTAAGCAATTCATGTTTACAGAACTTACAAGCCTTTGGATGAAATCCACTGCATTGCAGTGGGACTGAGCAAAGATCTATGTACCACACAAGCCCAAGAAAAGGCCAAATTCTCACCTTGAGTCAAGCCCTGGAGAGATGAGCTAACGCAGGATGGGGGGAGATAGGTACAAGAAGGTATCACACTCATGGAGTAGTTCTGCAGAGGTTATTTCAGAATTTGTGCTTCCCTAATACAACCGCATCACAGGGAGAGTAAACCGAGGAAGATCTTCCAGTTTCACTCACACCCTGTCTTAGGAACCCATCCCACGCTAAACTTCATGCTGCACAGAGGTGTATTTATTAGTGATGTATTATTAGCATTACAGTAATTTCTAGAGGTCCCCAAATGAGATCGGGGTTCTCATGCAAACACAGTAAGAAAAGCCAGGAGGAGCTCAGAAAAATACCCTTGAGCCGCCTTCTCCCCTTTGTCCTACCCAGAACAGTTCTTTCCGTGCTATGGTTGAGGTCTAGATTTATTATTGCACGTATTTTATATCTTCTGTCTGTGTGTGCACAGAGATTTTTTTTTTTTGATAGGCACACTATGTAAATTGGAATGAATAAATAAATAAATAGAAGAGCTTATTTAATTATCCAGGCACAGAGGAAGCATGACAGTTGTTTTATAAGTCATTTTATGAATGAAGTAAAATTCCGGTAACAAAAGGTCACACCTGCCATCTACTTACAATACACTTAGGCTGATGACTTCACCAAGAGTTTATTATCCATTATCCATATTATAGTCCTTAAAACATATGTAACTGGTTAGTTACATAATGCCAGCAATGTGGTACAAACAGAACACATATAGGTCCTGAGGTCAAATGTGGTGTAATGGCAATTAGTTACAAAAAAGGATGTTATGTTGTTAGATGAAAATAGGCCACCCTTTGGTACCTGAATTTTCTCTATATTTTCATAACTATGGGCATGATTCTGACACTGGGCGAAATTTACCCCCCCGTGTAGAGGCCACAAAAGTCCTAGGTGCCACTTAAGAACTATTTTGAGGGGTCATGAGGCTCTGAAGTGAGGCACAGGCCTTGTGTAGCTTCTCTGCCTGGGAACAAACGTCTCCCTGTAGAAATAAAGGGGGGATGGGTGGAGGAAGAATCCGGTGCTATTGTTTTTAATGCTTACGGTTCTGGGCGGCACAGTGATATAGTTTTATCCTGAAAGCTCTTCCCATTTTGTTTGCAAGAAGGTTAAAAGTTTACAGCAAAACCTGCAGTATTATTTTCCCTTCTTATCATTTTTTCCCTGTTGCAGAAACCCCAGTGGAAATGTGCTGTTAAGTATAACTGATTGGCATGAATCATTAGAAGACACCCTAATGTAAATGAAGCCATCTATGTACTAACAGGGCTACAGAGTAATATGCAATCTGAATAGGGTAAATATCTAACACCTGCTTTTCATCTTTGCATTACTTTGGTTATCTCGAAAGTCATGAACTACGTAGGACTGATCTAAAGCAACTTGCTGGGTTTCTTGATTTGAAAGGGCAGAATTCTTACCTCACAAACACACAAAGGGAAGAAAATCAGAGAAGAGATTGAAGCTGGATATGTGTCAGGAGATTCTGAACGCCCATTGGCTGCAACAGGAGTTTCTGGTGTTGAGCACCTCTGAAAATTGAACACTACGAGCCTGAACTTACATTCCTTGCGCACCAGAAACTCCTACTGCAATCACTGGGCGGGTTCACAGACACAGCCAGGATAAATGGAGCAAACCCAAGCAATCTATGGAAATAACATGCAGGCTACAGCCAGGACACTCAGTCGTCAGAACAAGCTGTAAAAGCCTAGCGTTTGAGACATGACCAACAAGAGAATTTGAGCTTCGAGGTCACAGGGGAACAAGCCTGAATAGCTCAGGCCAAGCAGGTGGCTTCTCTCAGCTCACAACCCTTCCTCCCTTGATGATGGTCCAGAGACCCACATTTCGCGTTGATCATTAAAAGAAAAAAAAGAAAGCTAAAAAATTAAGTAAAAAATCAGAACAAATGTATTGCAGATACAGAATTAAAGCAGAAGAACGTCTATCCAATGGAAGTGGTTACTGAGCTCAGTTACACTAAAGGGTTTTTTAATGTGAAAATTAGTTCTCTACCTGCGGCGAAGCAGCTTTGGGTCATGCGGACACACGTCCCACATTCTAGCGATGATATCAGTGGCGGGGAAATCGGAAGTTGCTCCAGTGACGACTTCAGCACCTCTAGTGCCAGAAAATGTGCAAGACTAAGGCTTAGTCCCCAAAAAAATCAATGGGAATTTGTCATTGACTTTGGTGGAGTCAGGATGTGTTGCACAGGAAATAAGCTGCACCCAAAGCTGTGTCCGAGCTAGAAGAGTTAACTTGTCCTTACCTATGCAGACCGGAGTAGCTAGGATTGACGTGTCCTTTAATTACGCATCCAATGGGAAATTCACCCTTCCCCACATGACAGCTATGACTGACTCCGCAGCCATTATTTCACTGGCCTGTCACAAAGACCCTCTGGCACCAGGCACAGTGAATTTGGGGGGTCCTCGGCACAGCAGCCACACCTACATGCAGAGCTTATGTGATCCTTCTGCACCCGAGCAAACAACTCCATTACGGATGAAGATGTTGACCAAAAGGTGTCACGTATGGACCTGATCCTACCTTTGCTGGGCTGAAGACAAACTTGGGGTTCAAAAGCAATGCCCATGGGGTGCAAAGGAATTGGGCACTTGCAATTTGTTTTGTTTTATACTGGAAAAATAACTGAACTCCCACACTGAATCAATTTAAAACAAAACCCTGGATGTAGTTTTACTGGTGTCTCTTTCTTGTGCATTTGACCAATCAAAATGATAATGTAGACAGACTGCGGATTGCAAAATGCACTATCCAGCAATAGCTCATTATTATGCAAAAAAATCATATTCACAGCAACTGTCTCATCTATTTATTGTTTGGTTACTCATCCGGAAATTTTAATACTTTCTTCAGGGGCAGGGGCTGGCAATAAAAAAATAGATCTATATATCAAACCTTTAACTTCCAGCCATCATTGTGTGCCATAATACAGATGGAGTGGCTATCAGCTCTCTTTACTGTGTTGGTTTATTTACTTCAACAGAGAATATAGATTTAAAGAGGATAAACTACCAAAGTCTACTTAAAGCTACAGTTTCCCATTCCAAAGTCCAATTTATTGCAAAAATGGACGGCGCATACAAATAAGTGTGTCTAATGTATAACTAATTAATCCAGAGATTAAAACACAGTACTACCAATAAAGCATAAAGATATTTTACACCCTGCTCCAGCAAAGCACTTAAGTACATGAGTAAGTTGAAGCATGTGAGCAGGCCCATGGAAGTTTTCACTAGGAATACTTGTGTGGTCCAGGTTAGACAGGTGCTTACATGGATTGGTGCCTCAAGGTTGTGACTAGGAGGAGCTGGAGATCTAGGAATGTGAAATATTTGGGTTCTGTCTACACCAGACTTTATTCCCCCCATTGCTGCCAGGAGTAATTACTGCAATAACAGTAAGAAGGCTCGTGCAGACAGGCCTCCAAGCAGCCCCTGTCATTTTAACCCCTGTCATCTGTCTACTGTTCCATGTCCCGCGTGCTGGGTAATAATGCGAGAGGACTCCACGTTTCTAAAGCTAAACTGATTCTGTAGCAAGAGAACTACTGCAGCTAGCATTCCAGAGACTGGCTTTCTGGTGCCTCCTCCACATTCTTCCCTCCTGCAGCCTTCACTCCTCCCTCCAAGTTCCAAACAGGTTTCTACAGATACCGAGACCTTCGCAAAGCATGCAGCAGGTCCCAAGAGCCCTTGGCACAGCACCTCTGTAGCTCACAATGATGCACAGGGATTAAAGAGCTCCTATGGATGCCTTGACTCTCTTAAGGCATCCGTGCCTCGTTTTTCATGGTGCAGCTAAATCAGATATGCACACCTAAATGTGTCATTTTCCTTAGTTGCACACTTTATGCACATAGGGCCCCAATCCTGCAAGCAGACAGACAAATCCCTGCGTTCAATACAGATGGGTCAGTAGGACTCAGAGTGTTTCCTCTGCATGGAGCTCTTTGTAGGGTTGGGTCTTAGTGAGAAACGACATGCAGCATCCATGGCCAAGCACTGCACACGGCTGCCAAAGGCTCATAAGGCAGTCAGATCAAAATATTTTTTTTTCCAAGAATACCCAGACACTTTTCTTGAATGAGGGCTATTTCCCTGATACTGATCAACTCTCTACACTGATGCAATTCTGATGGAAGAGATGTTTAAACAAAAAAAAGTCACAAGAATTCTTTTTTACAATGGGCAACGAGAACATTCCCCCACCCCCGGTCAGCTCTGACACAAACACAGCGTAATCATTTTGACTCAAACTTCTAGAAAACAAAACCAGGAAAAACAATCATGTTTTGGCAAAAACAAATAAATAAATAAATTAAAAAAAAAAAAAGCATGGAAAGTTCAAACATGAAAAGCAAACACTTCGGAAAGTTATGAGCAAATGAAGATCACGAGGTACAATGGAAACTGTTGTGCAGCCTTAATTTCAGCAGATGATGCTGCTCTTTTAGCAGTCATGGTACAGACCTGTATATAAGGAGCACAAGGCCTTGTATTCTGTTCCTCAAGCTACACACGTGTGGTTTAAAATGATCACTGTGTAGTGTTTGAATAGATGCTACCCCAAGTCTTCACAGCCCTCACGAACACACACCCTCATTTTATTGCAATAGTATTTTAGCATGGCCATGTGGCCAATGGGGAATTTGAAATTTTATAAGCAGATTTGGAAGATTTCCTTTTTAAAGTACATTTCAGTGGACATTCCATGTAATTCTTCTTTTAAAATCAATTTAAATTTTTCTACTAAGATAAAGCAAGGGGAAAAAAGCTCTTAATTGTTATCCACTCAAAAGTAACTGACTGTAGAAATTGAAATGTGCATAAAATCCAGAAACAAAATCAAACTCGCAGCATTGCAGAAAATTAAGTGCTTGATCCCTTCATCTGCAACTTATGGTTAACATAAGGTCAAGATTTTATCATGGTTATTTTTAGTAAAAGTCAGGGGCAGGTCACGGGCAATAAACAAAAATTCATAGCAGCCCGTGACCTGCCCCTGACTTTTACTAAAAGTAACGGTGGCAAAATGGGGCTGACTGGGTGATGAGAGTCCAAGGCCTAACCCCACTGGTGGGGGGCGAGAGGGTAGGGCAGGGTCCAGCACCTGCTGCTGCTGGGGCTGACAGCTCTAGGGTCCCCCAGTGGCGGGGCCCAGGCTGGGAACTTGGAGTCTGTGGGCCCCCACCACACTGTGGGGCTGTTACCTCGAATTCCCTTTCCGCACTGCCTATGGCAGCCCCGAGCTCCTGGGAGTCTGTATCTGCAGGGCCCACTCCATAGTGGCTGACAGCTCTGGCCCTGCCGCCTCAGCAGGGCTGAAGCGGAACGCATCCTGGAGGTTTCTGGAAGTCACAGACCCCGTGACTCCATGACATAATTTTATCCTTAGCCATGCAAGATGATCCCTGTGTCCACACACATCCCCAGGGACAGGAATAAGGCTCCAGGCAGGCAGAGGATTCTGTTGGCATGGAGCAACTTGCAGCTGTAGTTTTTAAACTCTGAAGCAGGGCCCAGGTCTTCCTCTGTGTTTGGAAGGTGGTTAGCCCATTTTGGATGCTACTGCAACGTAAATTAGTGGTAATGATTCCTAGGCAGAAGCAGCAGCACAGAATATTCCTTACTAGAGTCACTGGCACACACGTCCGACCGCCAAGCAACTTTTAAAGAGAGACTTTCACTTTCTGCAGTTTCAATTCCTAATAAACCAGACAATCGCGACATTCTCAAACACACTCACAGAGAAAAGTGATAGACGACAAACACCCTATCACCCCCGGGAGAACACTTCTGACAAAACGATCGCTCCATATCGGACTTCTCCATCCTCGACCTCAGAGGAAACCTGCACAACCCTTCAAAAGACGAGCTTGGGAGTTTAAATTCATAACTTTGCTAGGAACTAAAAACCATGCTCTCAGTAGAGCGGCTGGCTTTATGTCTCATTACAGTAACTTGAGCCAGATTCGGCTGGGTGTGGTGCATAAGGCGATTGAAGTTACGTGCTGAGGAGGAAGTTCAAGGGGGTGTCATTTCCATACGAGAGAGGGACGAAGTGGGAAGGGCTATTTCAAACCACACACTCACTCACCTTCCTCTGAGCTGCTTTTCCTACTACATGCTTTCCATTTGTGAATTACACCACCTCGTCCAATTTACTCTCTGTTACTGACAGGGAGCTTCCACCACCGTGTCTCCCGTCTGACCATGGCTCCCAGGAGCAGCCCAGAGCTGTAAGAGTGGTGACTCTTCAAGCCCAGGCCCCTGTCCAACGACCCCTCCGGAGCCCTGCCAGGCCCTGTGTCTGACTGAGGCCCCAGCCCTTCCTGCAGTCTTGTTGGGATTTGGAAGAGTGAGAGGGGCCGGGACAATGAAGTCATTATCTTACCCCAACCAGCCACCACTGGGCAGCTTTGAAAGTTCTCAGATTCCTTGTGCTCCAGATGTGTCTGGGTCCAGCACAGGGGCCCAAAGGATGGGAGAAAGTCTCTCAGAGCCTCTCACCTGACCCCATGCACCCTACTGCAGAGGTAGGCAGTGCTGGATACCACTGAGTTACTCCAAATCTTTCATCATTTCTAGAGAGTCTGTAAGGTCACATTTTTTGAAACTGTGTTTCTCACTTCCTTTGAACAGACCAGTCCTTTTCCTTCTGACACTGAGTCTAGACTCCTATCGCTGGCCTATTTTGTCAACTTTTAGACAATTTTCTTAGCCATATCTGCCAGGCCTTCTAAGGAGAGCAAAAAAGGGGAGTGTGTCTGGAGTCATCTCACTCGCCATCTTCCCAATTCAACCCCAACACCTTCTTTTGGGAATTGCAGCTGTGACATACCCCTTTCACCATTAGATGCATAAGCACAAGGCTCTGAGCCATTTCCGTATTCCCTGCTGACAATCTGCTCTCCAAATAGCTTTGATGTTCATACCGTGTATTGATTCTTGGCTGCCTACACTCAGACCCTTATGTTAGCATGGCATCATGCCCAGTCAGAAGGGACTAAACCAGTTTCACTTGGTCCTGTATACCAAACAGGTACCAACATGAAATGTACTAAACACTTCGGCGGGAAGTCCCCCTCTGACGGTTCTACCACATTGGGTCCACATGCTTCTTTACACAGTCACACCTGTTAACACTCATCTGCTACAAGAAGAATCTTTGACCCAGAGAGAAAGACAGAAAAAGGGTTTGCGGGCACTTGTAGCTGCCAGAAAGGTAGGATGTAATGCAGCAGTCACTTGGGAAACCTATTAAGACCAGATGGTGTATCAAAACATATGTTACATAAGAGCACAGCCTGCAGGCACTGTGTGTAAGGGAAGCCCACGGCAGACAATGGGATTAAGAAACCAGCTCAGATCGCAGAGGAATCCAAATGATGCAGCCCAAAACATAAGTTGTGAATTCACCAAGGGAACATGCATATTTGATTAACTCTATTGCATGCAAATAGGAAATATACATATATGCGTTATTTACATGCCGACAAAATATACTTCATTCTATTCCAATCTGTCTTTCGCTATATGGGATGGCGCTAATTATATATTTTTAAATTAAATCATTTTAGCTCCTTTCACAATACCATAGGGCCAAATGCAAACTCTTACAATTGTGGTACTCAACGGAAGGACACAGGGAAAACTAAAGACAGAATTGGTCCCTACATGACCTTAAAAATTATTTTATTTTATTTTATTAGACCATATTATATTGGACCAATTCTGTTTAAGGTATTTACAGTATTTAACATTGTATTTCACATGTATGTATAATCTAGTTGGAAAAATACATTGTTTCCTTATTACACAGTCTTTGCCAGAGGTCGTTCCCTATAACGTTATTGTAGAAGCTGGTACTGTGGACGAATTCGATGGAGGAAAATGGAGCAGCATTAAACACTCATTTGGGGGGAGTGTTCCATTCATAAGTGGCGACACCAAAGAAATCACAAAGGTGGGAGAAGCAGACAAACTGATGGAATAGAGGACGTACATGATGGTGGTGCATGACGGAAACACTCCCATGGACTTCAATGGGCTTTGGCTCAGGACCTAAGTGCAGACAAGTAAAGAGGTGCTAAGTTGTGAAGGGCTTTGGAGATTAGTGCAAGAAATCTGTATTTGGTGTAGTGGAGAAGGGGGAGCTGATGGAGGGATTCAGGTGTGGTGACATGGTCAATGATTGACCAGGAAGGCGGTTCCAGCAATAGTGTTTTGCATAGACCCAAGGGGCAGGTGAGGTGTGCATGAAGAAAGTCAGGAGGCAGCTGCAGAAGTCAAGATGGGAACTAATGAGTACTTTGTTTAATAAATATTGTAAATCTATCACAGCAATTTGCGCTGCTCTCCAACTGAGTGACCAGCTTGCCTGTCAATCGCCAACTCCTGCAATGATTTCAAGTTTTTAAATCCTTAAACAATGGGAAGGCACAAACGTCCTGAGGCTGACGACCAAAAGGTAGATAAACAGTCAAGCAAACTACAATGGGGGGCACGAACATATTCCCTCGCTGGATGACTGGGGCCTGAGATCAGACAGTTGAAATGAGGGAAATTCCATGTCTTTCCCTTGTTTAAAACAATTTTTTTTTAAATCACTGGATCTGTGCTGCTATTCTGAGTTGCAAGTTGTCACTGTTGTTAATATGGACAGACTCCTCCCACCCCAGTTATAACTGACTATGATGCATTTGATTTAATGGACTGATCATTTTTATTGCTACTAAAATCACTTTTAAACATTTATATATTTTAGGAACCCATTTGTCTAAAGTGAAATGTAGAGTGAGCAGCCCTGCAGGATCTACTTGTATGTGTTTTGAAAATTGACAATATTAAATAAATCTCTAATTTCATACTCTGCCGCCTCCTCCCTCCTTTTTCTATGTGTTGCCCTTTGCTTTCCTGGCAGAATCGTAACTTTTCATTGAAACATCTAATTTCTTAGAGTTGCAACAGAACACAAACATTTTTCAAATTTCCCAGGGATAGTGAAGGCAGGTTGCTCGATGTGTGTGTTTAAATGAATTAAACGAAGTTGAATGTGTGTTCTCCCCAGACAAAGATGAAGGTTAACATAGTTTAAGGATGAAATATCGACCATCCTGTGCAAAACCACTGTGTTGCAGTTTAATTAAAAGAATTCATTAAAGTGGTGCCCCATCCAAGGTAATTAGTATGCGTAATTTATGCTTTGCCTAATACACAAGGGCAGAAGCCTGAATAATAAACTCACGTTAACCTTAAGTGGAAGAGATTGAATGGTCAGATGTTTATTTAGCTCAGGTTTGCTCAAGAGCTAAGGTTAAAGAGGTGAAATTCAGTTACAGTTCATTTTTTTCTATTTTCTTCATAAAAGTGCTGCCTGCCCAATGGGGTACAAGTCTTTTGGAAGAGACAAATCTCTCTCTTCTCCTTTTATTGGTTGTCAGGAGAGACAGTCTACAATGACACATGTGCAGTTTGCAGAGAGTAAATAAGGGTTTGATTTAAAGATGGTGCAGGTTTCCTGGGGGACCAAGTGGCAAACATTTAAATAAGAGGTTCCAAAAAAAGAACATTCCGTTCAATTCATTCTACCAAACAAGCAGCCCCAACAAATCCTTCTAGCTCAAAAGAGCTAACAGAACCAGCTTTTAAAAACAAAAACAAATCAGATTGTGAAGCAAGAGCTGCCTCTTTGCACTTCTTCAGTACCAGCCCTCCCCAGCCTCATGGGACTTACTGCGCTACACCTTCTCAGTGATAGCTGTACATCAAAGCAGAAATTCAAATGTACATGACTCAAAGCAGAATTTGCCACGTCAGGGCCAGACCCCAAGGTTTGTGGGTCCTGTGCATGTGCATGGATGAGAGGCAGACTTGCGCTAAGAGATCTCAGTTGTGTTTGGGGTGGGGTGGCGGGAGGAGAATGAGACAACTAAATGAAGGGAGGGAATCTTAGGAGGGATGTGTTACTTGGGAGAGGAATACTTATGCTTAATGCTAGATAGGGAGAGAAGGCCAAAGAGCTTCAGGGAGGATTTGGTTGGTGAGGAAAAGGGCAGTTGGAGCCTAGGATTGGTGTGTTTGCATCTGCGATAGGCTGGATCCTGAGTTCATCTCTTAAGGGATAGAGGAAGGAGGCCGTGTGGGCTGGTGTGCCTCGGGAGCTCATGGTGCATGTTAGAAGCCAGTGCTGATGGAGCAGGGTTCTAAAAACTGTGGGACTTACAGAGCATTTGCTTACGGTCAAATTGATTCAAGCCCTGGGCTGCTTTTCTGCCTTGTGGCTTCATTTCTAAGTGTCAGACAGACATGCTGGTTACAGCCCGGTCAGCAAAAAGAGCGCTAGAAACAAGCGTCCACATCACAGAACAGCACGGCCAGCGGCAGGACCCACGTGCCTGTGTGCAGATTTCAGATAGGAACACACGGGCCTCTCTTCACCCCCGTTCCTCGCTTGCTGCTATATGGGGACCGTTACCCCACAGCTTTTTTTCTTGCTGGAAGTGTCCCTCTTAACCGCTTGACTCCTTGTTTTCCCAGACCTCCACCCATGCTCCAAAGTCTCCTTCATTCCCAGTCTGAACATGCTGTGGATTCCTTAATTACTCCAACTAAAGACTGCTCCAAAGGCTATTGAAGTCAGTGGAAAGACTCCCGCTGACCTTCATGGCCTTAAGGCGAGATGTTGGACAGTACTCCATCTTTTGTTTGAAGTCCACGCTTGTCTACACTTGAAGCGGCGCTGCTGTAGTGCTTAAATGAAGAGACGACCTATGCCGATGGGAGGGTTTCTGCCATTGGCAATCGTAATCCACCTCCCCGAGAGGCAGTAACTAAGGCGATGGGAGAGTTCTTCTGTCGACAGTGCTGTCTGCATTGAGGGGTAGGCTGGTTTAACTGTGTCATCCAGCGGTGTGGATTTTTCACACTCCCGTGTGATAAAGCTATATCAACCTAATTTCCTAGTGTAGACCGGGCCTCAGATTTCTTTTCTTTCTATTTTCTCTCTCTTGAAACCTCTGATATAAAAAAACCATTGCTCTACATACTTACATGGCTCCTGTCTCCATAGTATCTGAACGCCTCAAACATTAACCAACCCTCAAACTCCTGTGACGCTGGCAAGTGTTGCTATCTCCCTTTTACAGATTGGACACAGAAAACTTAAATGCCATATCCAAGGTCACACAAGAAGTCTGTGGCAGAGGTAGGAACTGAATCCCGCTCTCCCGAGTCCCAGTCCAGTGCCTTAACCACAGACAATCCTTTTGCTTAAATATGTGTACGGGAAAACTCAATTCAGTATTCTAAACATACTTATGGTCGCATATACATCTCTGAACTGGCATGCAATGTATAAAGCCGTTCTAAGGCATTATATGCAGGAATATTAGGGTCTTCTCTCTCCCGCTTCTATGCAGAAGATCCACAGAAAAGCTCTCAAGTGCAGGGAATATATTCAATTAAATGCACTGTATCGGGCATGTGCCTCTTCATTCTGTTGTCTTACAATAGCATCTTTATCCATTTTCAGTTTTATTTACAGACAACACCAAACAGTCTTCCTCTAAGAGAATGGGTGAACTACTGCTCAGGAAGCCCATTTCACAGCTCTAAATGACAATCAAAATGTAGGCTTAAATAATTTTAACCTCTGGATTCACACTGGGAAGGAGACGAATTAATAAAACTCGTCTTATAGAAACTAATGAATGTAATATAGAAGGCCAGGGCTCAATCTTTATGAAAGGCTACATTTTGCTCTTAAAGAAATTGAATCTATGTTGATTGAAGGGAGTTCATTAGAAAAGAAAAATCTCTTGCCTGTTTTAGGATCTGAATACCCAGTTTGTACAGGAATCCTCCAGCTCCTGCTAATATCACTCAGCCAGTGTTTGGTCCAATAATCCTCAAGCTGAGGAGGACGCTGATCTCTGGGGGTCAGTAGGGTTTTTGCATCCCTTTGGATTTAGTGCAAGGAAGACGTGCTCGAAAGCATGGCAAATAAAAGACGTTTCCATGTTAATGGTCTTGCCTTTGTGGGTGTGTTAGGAGTTTTGTCCCAAGGATGTTAGTGGAAAATTAATCTCAGTCATATGTGCACTTACGTGCATAAAATGCATTTTTCAATTAACATGTGAATTTTGCTGAGAGTTCTCACTTTCCAACCAGGGGACAGAAAGAGCATAATGTAACTTGTGACCATCACAATTAATCAACAAACTACTTGATATTAGAAATACAAGATGAATAGTTGGGTATTAATCCATGAAGATAAAATAATTCTGTGGGAAAAGTTGTTGGGTGATTTGAACAAGTACATTCACAGAAATATTCCATGACAAACAAAAGTGGTTATAGGTCATTGAACAAATTATTCACAGTCAACTCTTCATTCATCTATACTACTAATAGTAAATTGAAATCCTCCTCTGTACTTCAGAAGCTACAGAAATTGGTGCATTAGAGATACAAATTTATCTCACTAGGCTTAAAATTTTCTACTAGACTGTTTTGTAAGCCAGAAGTGTTCTAATTCCATATAAGATTTGTTATCAGAGCAAGTTGAATAATTAAAATATTAAATGGAAGTAAACGTTGAATTGCATATTCAATAGTAATATCTGACATTCAAAATCTGCATTATGGCCATGATCTAAAGCCCATGTCAGTGGGAAGGCCCCAGATTGTTATGGTAAAAAACCATTTGACCATCACAGCATAGAGTTCATAGTTTTAATATTGAACCTTTGCAATTGTTTGCAAGACACTCATATGGAAGGAGGGAAATGCTGTAAAAAATTAACCAAATCTTTGTATAATGAATACATTTTACAATTTTGTGATCTACCCATAACCTTTGAGCTTACATTTTGTGAGAGAGTGTAAAGGTAATTCAAGCAAAGTGAATTCACAAGGAGCTCAAGCAGGATTGCATGGTGATTAATTTTTAAATCAAAGGAGTATTTGCAGAATCTCTCCTTGGGCCCCTCTCCCTCACTATTAAGCTCTAGTAGTTACTGTTTCTTGATACTAAAGACCAGAATTTTATTAGGAAATGTTCCATCCATCCATATTTACTATGCTCATGTTTATTTATATGACCCAAATAACTTTTTGTCCAAGATTTACATGAAACGTCTGTCTCACTCAACTGGCTGGCAAAAGCAGATGCATGCTTATTACAAAACAAAACACTTAATAATGTTTCTAGACTTAAGGGGGCCAGATTTACTTGTGTAAATCAGCCCAGTCCCACTGATTTAAGTGGAGCTATGCCAGTTCACAATAAATGAAGATCTAGCCCCTTCCTCCTTTTTATTTTTAAATTAATTCTTAAAAACATTTTTAAAGGTATTAACTCGAGAAAAGGAGCACTGAGTTTCTCGTCTCTAGCAGTCCCCTAGCAATGACATTTAGTTCATTATTTTTAACAATGTGGCATGTATCCAAAGCTTGATCAGTGTCACTTCACTGGGCTTCACTGTGTCAAAGGGTGCTCAGTGTATTATGCCATATATTTCTACCTCTTTCTTGGAATCTATTTTTAAGTTTAATTAAAAAGGTTGCACAAATAGAGGCCTCTGTGTATTCTGTTTAATCAACGTATTAACGCTTTAGCGGTAATGAAGTAGTAACTGATACAGCTTCATTAAAATTGTAGAAGTGTACTTCATCCTCTGAATTTTAGAATTGAAGTACAACCCACAGTATCGAATGGGCCTCATCCTGAAAATACTTATGCATGTGCTTAACGTCAAGCCTGTGAGCAGTCTCACTGAATTCAATGCTTAGAGTTAAGCACACATGTATGTTTTTCCAGGATCAGGGCCAACTTTATTTACAAACCCTGCACAATGGGAGAAATTCACAACAATTTAATTCACACCAGCTTAAAGCCAAACTTAATGTCATATTTACCCATACATTTAGCATTCAGTAATGCAAAGTTGAGCTGATTTGAGAAAGTGAAGAATAAATATTGATATATTATAACAGAGTCTATTATTCATTTTCTAAGCAAACCACTGATTTTAATTTACTTACAATTTTGCAATAGCTTCAGTCCACACAGAAAATTAGATTTTTACATATCATAGCAAATCACAAAGCCAAAATGTCAACTTCATATATCAGGCAATTACTTGTACTGTTTATTTTGGGGGAAAAATTCTACATATATTTACTCAGAAAGCCAACTGGGTCCCTCCAAAATAAATAGGGGCTATAATTCTTGCCAAAAAAATCCACAGTTCCAGAAATCTGCTCATCAATTTCCTGCAGCATTAATGAGGAAAGGCGCTGAGACAGTCATTCATACTGTCTTTATGATAAGACTAACCTACAGGGCATATCAAGATTAAGGACAAAGAGAAGACAAATGGATAGGAAGCAGATCTAGGTCCGTTTTAATCCATCACTTGAAATTTTTGTTTATCATCTTAAGTTTGAATGCTATGCTCAAAGTACATATAGAAATTAGATAAACTCTTCAGGCAAGAAGCTATATAAAGGAAAGATGGAAAGTTTTTGCAGCCCCAGGATTTATCATCTTTAGCACAGATTTTATTTGGTCTGCACAAAGAGAAATTTTTCTGGGTAGTCAAAAATCACGGTTTCCATTTTATCTGACTCACATTGAGGTTTCTCAGTGAGATCTTCTGAATTTGTAAATACAAAGTAATCGAATCAACTGTTGGACTTAAACTTCTATGTGGTCAGGATGGTACTTCATCCCCAGGTAGTGTGGTCACAAGAGAACAGAGATGGAACTTGTGAGTTATCAAAGAAAAGATCGCCCGCAAATAATTCATCTGAGCTTTTACCCAGGACGAGCTGAGTAAAGATGAGAGTATTCTAAAATCAATATTTGGATAATAGCTATACTCGGAGATCTATTACTCAGATATTTGAAAATATTTGGATCGGGAAAAACTTCAGGTGGTAAGAGGAATAAAGCATAGGTTGTGATGGATACGGACATGAGGAGACAGCAGCACAGCTCTCTATGTACTTATTATGTGGTCCCCATCTCCTGTATCTGAGGATGCCTCAAAGACTTAGATATCTCGCTCTAACCAAATATTTGCACAAGTACCCCTGAAGCCTTCTGTCGTATATTTGGCTCACCAACATTCATGTTTTTTGGGAAATTTATTTGCTGGCTCACCTATCCCTAATGCACATTCGCATCCTGGGAAGTAGATATACTTAATGAAGCGGATGGTTATTAATTTTGGTCTCTGTTCTGCTCCGTACAACCCTGTTGGCACTAAAGTTTGGGCACAATTTAGTCCTTTGTTATACCTTCTCTCTGCTATTTTGAAGAGAGAAATCACCACAGCATCTAGGCATGGCTCTTCTAAGTCTAGTGAAATTGGAGATATCACAATATGTCCTTTACCCCCTTGAGTACTTTCTCCAGATAAAAAGCTTCCCCATTCCTAGAAAAGATGTTTCAGCATCAGCAAAATACCTATTTGCTGGACATACAGCATCGCTTCCAGTCTCATCACCACTAAGAGGGGCTACTTCGGAACATAAGGTTTAACTGCTGTGGGTTAACAGATGTTCATGAGCTTATACAGATAGACTATGATATTATGCACTGCTCTATGCTTGGGTTTGGTTTTCTGTAGTAATACCAGTAATATCTTTCACTTCTAATATTATAACATACTTGACAAACAGCAAAACATTAATCCGCCTAACTTTCTGGTGAGACAGGTAATTATTGTCCCCATAAGAAATATATGGAAACTGAGGTACAGAAAGGTTATGTGAATTACCCAGCGTAACACAGGATATCTATGGGAAAGCTTGGAATAAATCCCATATATATCTTTTACCTCTCAGTCCTGCAGTTTGCTTAAATGCCTTGTCACTGCCTTCTGCCACCTCTGCTGCATTATCAAATCTTTCTCATTCTTAGCTATCTGCCAGTACAATGGAAATTTCTCACAAAGAAGAACATTTATCACTAAGCCCCTCTAAATGTAACACTAAGCCCTTCAAGCCCTTACGAAATTAGCAGATTGGCCCAACTGATAACATTTCCTAATCCACATATTGCACATTTGACCTAATGGAATATCATCATTGAAAAAGATTTAGAACATACTTAATCTGATTCTCAGGTTTCACTTGCTCGAACCCTATTGCCAGTGTCTCTGTCAAGGCTCTTTCTCCTGTGCGTGTGCCCACACGCGACCCAGAGCAGACGGCATACCACTGCTAGCTTCTTTGCAGGAAAGCGGCCTGCTAAGCTATCCATTTGGGCCAACTCAGCAGTATAGCAACAGTGCATTTTTTAAACCCTCCTCTCTTAGTTTCCTTATTCCAAGCAGGTGGAAATCCTTCAACTACAACCACTTCGGTTTTTTAGTTCAGACTCTGAAACCTCACTGCTAATTATTTTGGTTGCAGGTGGGTGACCCACTTGCCAGCACTGGGAACCACACAGCAGATTGTCAACTGACGTAAGGCTTCTATGAGAGATGCTAGCCCTCTGGCTCATACAGCCCTCTGCCAGGTTCTCATTATCCTAAAACAGAAATCAAAACAAAGCAAAACAAAAATCTTCCTTCCAGCCCTCTTCAACTTCTGGCCTAACCAGATGGCAAAGAGGAAAAAAAAAAAAAAAAGCAAAGGCCTTTTTCACTTAGTCAAATGTGGATAAAATTTACTGCCGCTATGAGAGCAGAACAGGTCCCTAGGCCTCACTGAACACTGACAAACGAATATCTGGAAATCAGTTTGGCTCACCTGTGTTAGTCTTGTTAAAATAGGTATTAGGGTTATGAAAATGTGTTTAGACTTTATGAAATGCTTGTAAGTTGCAGCCTGCAGTAGTCTCCTTTACAAATAACTGTATCCCAGCTTATCAGGTAACATGCAAGTGTTTGCGCTGAACCTGGAAACCTCCCCAGTCAGGAGAGAAGTATTACCAAGTGTGAAATATTAGTTTACTGCAGGAAATGTTATCTCCTGCCCAGCAAAAAGAGGACCATAGACACCAAACAAATCATTGTGGAAAATCAGAGGACAATCTACTTTGTTGATTGCTCCTCCCACACCCATGAAGAAGAGACGTGCATGGGGACTCATCCCATCAGCTTGAATTGTGAGAGAAAGGAATAAAAATCCCTGACAGGAAGAAACTGCATCTCTATGCTGCCTGGACTTGGAGAGAGCAAGGTTTCTAAGCATACGCAAGGGATCCCCAGCTGCTTACCCTGGGTTAGCCCTAGAGGACATAAAGAGCTTGCATATTACAGCTGCCTCTATTACCTTTTAGAATTGAGGACTAAGTGTGTGTATGTTTAGCTGCTTTAACATTGTAAATAACTCTTTTGTTTCTTAGTTAATAAATATTTAGTTAATTTATTATAGGATTGGCTACAAGTGTTGTCTTTGGTATAGGATCTAAGGTGAAAATGAGCTGGGGTATGTGATTGGTCCTTTGGGACTGGGAGTAACCTGACTATATTTCAGATTTTTGGTGTAAGGAACCATCTATCACAAAGGCAAGTTTATGAAGGTGGCAAGATAAATTAGAGTACCCAAAGGGACTGTCTGTGACTCCATGTTTAGGCTATTATTGTGCCTGACGGGTTCACACTTGATACGTTGTTGGTGAACTCTAAGTATAGAACTCACACCCAATTTGGGGTATGTACCCTGCTTCTTAACAGTCTGCCCTGAGCGTGGTCCTCACACTCCTGAGCCACTGCAAACAGCTTGACAGATGCACAAGACAATAGAATCCTGCTCAAAGTTGCCCAGCATTAACAGAAATAAAACCATGGCTGGAACGTTAAAGGAAGCTAAGCTAGCAGATATCCATGCCAACTGTCCCAGTTAGAGGGCACCCCCTAGCGTTTGGGCACTTTACTTCCTATTTTTCCACTCTGGAAAGCTCTCTATACCCATTGTATTTCAATGACTCAGATTTTCAGAGGCCACGTGCTCAGCATTTTTGGGAGAAAAAACAGACACTTTTAAGCTGTTTCGAGGTAGGCTCCCCCAGTAGCAGGGGTACCCAAAAGACCAATCCCTTTTTTTAACCTGAGGTCCAGGAGCACATATGTTAAGTAAGAAGGCACTTTTTTCATTTTTAACCCTAATTCCTTTTGTGATAACCACACTAAGGATTATGTATAACTATGCAGCATGCCACTCTCTAGCTACCCACTTTTCACAGTGTCCTGGTTTATCTTTTTTTTTTTTTTGGGCGGGGGGGGGGAGGGAGGTGCCTCTATTCTTGGGAGCCCAACTTGAAACAGCTAAAAAAAGCTGGTTTTCTCCCAGAAGTACTGAGATCTGCCCCCACCTTAAACATAAGTGTAATTGTATGTGTCGGGGGGGGGAGGAGGGTTGCCCAACCAACTGCAGGCCTTGGTCAGGTGCGGAATTTGTCCCCCCTCTCCCACGCAGCTCCATTGGCTTCATTGGAGCTGCTCCCACAAATATAGAAGTCAAACTTTGCCTATGCCTTCAAGGTGGCGGGACTTTTTTGTTGTTACTTTTCATGGAAACAAAAGGCAGCCTCAAAAGCCAAGGAAACCTGCCATTTCACTATGAAAGGGCGCTCTATAAGTGAAAATGGAGACCTCTCTGGGGAAATTGGTACAACTTGGTCTTGGGCCAAAGTCAGGAAAATCCATGGTTTTGTCCTTTGCAAGGTTTCAACTATATTTATAGCGAAAAGCTGGGTTTACTGATGGAAATCGGCTTTCTTGAGCATATACTAGATAATGCACTAAGAATTCCATCTGAGTATTTTGCAAAAAGAGAGTACTTTGACAGAGACCTATTAATAAAATGAAACTAGCTGTGGGCCCTGCTTTGAACTACCTTGAGAAAGATGGGTTATTGTAAAATGGAAGCCAGGAAAGCTGGACTGATAATGGAATAGAAAGCTTACAAATCTTGAACATGGCCCTAGTGAATAGTAACCATGTATCATTTCACCATCTGATGGGAGGCTGGTGGCCTTTGCTTAAGGCTGATGGCCTCTCTTCAGTTCCTAGTAGGCGGGTGTCCACATCCCTAAGTCTCCTGTTGGCAGTAGCTGGTCTCAGCAGCATGGCCAAAGACGAGATGGGTACACAGTCTGAATTATCATCTCACCATTCAAGGCGGCTGATTTTGGTCAGAGCTGCGGCGCATTAGTGAGGTAGAATAATATATTTTCACCAATGTTACCCAGGCTTTATGTGTTCTATAGATAAATAAAAGCCTTTAGTTTCTAGGACCAGAGCCGAACAGCTAACCCAGCACTAAATTCACATAAAGCATTTTTAGAGAAATGCTAAAATAAAAGGTATTAAAGCAAGACTATTCTGTGCAGTGATTAGCAGAAAAACGGTGAGGTAAAAAGTTGTCTCTAGAAGACACATTTATACTAACTTGGAAACACAGTCTTTTTTAATACTGTCTTCTCCTCCAACACTTCAGTTTAGCTCAATCCACTCCTGGGATTTAGGATTTGCTAGGGGAAAATAAAGGACAGTATACCTTTAAATAGTCCCAAGTACTCTTGAAAGAAGGTAGCAACTTCCTCTTTAGGCTGTTGTGAAAACTGCCTTGTCTCCCTGATTTACACAGGTACGGAGTGAATGGTTCAGAAGCTGAGGCCTGCTCAGCCAAACACCCATGTGTGCATGAAATTAGAATGTCAACATTTGATTCATGCTGCCGGGCTGTGACTGTGAAACAAATTATGTCAGTGGGTGGCAATTGCAATATTAGTCTAAGCAGATAACATTTAGCTAAAAGGAGGGGCTCACTCTGCAGTCTTCTCCCTACCAATATATCAACATCATTAGACCTAGAAGGCTGGGAATTTTCTCAGAATAGATCAAATGAAGAAGCAAACAAAGATGTTACATGTTTAAAAAGGGTTTGTCATAAACAACAAACAGCGTACTTCTGATAAAGGCCACGACTCTCATTGCAATTCCTTCACCCATGCCCTCTCTCCACACAGTAGAAAGCCCCTAAACTTCCCCAAAACAAAAAACTTTGCTTTAATGAAGGGCTGGTTTAAAAAACAATATCCTCCTTGATTGAACACACTTGTGTGTAATTTACAGCAGCATCACCTCAAGTAAGTTAAAAAAAATCTGCTAGAGAGAAATGCAATTTACTAATTAAATTTTCATAAAGAAAGCCATGGAAATATTTGAATTGAAATATCAAACTAACAGAAAGAAAGAAAAAAAAAGAAGCTAAATTTGGCTTCTTTTCAATTAAAGTTACAAAATTAGTCTCTCTCTCTTCCAAACAAAATAAGTTTTCACAAGCATCTCCTGGTATTTTCAAGCCAAAGTCATTTCACTCCCCACAGATCAACAGCGATGTTTTTGAGACAACTCCACTCTGGCACAACGGGTAGGAATTTCACATGAAACAAAAGTTATTTTTCCCCCCAACTTTCTCAATTAAACCACATCAGGCCTTTAACTATAACTGACCATTTTACCATGAAATCTGTCACATATCTAGCTCCATTTTATATTATTGCTAGTTAAAAGAAGCAAGAAGGGAAATCATCAATTTCAAGTTTTTATTCCATTCCAAACATCAACATTATTAAAGTTAATGCTGTGAAAAATCTAACTTGTAACAGGGAAATGTTTATGGAAGCAGCCATTCATTTAGTTGTAGTACTAGTCAACAGCCATTAGCCACATAGTTAATGTTCAGAAAGACGGTATTTTTATGAGATTCTGCTAAAACCTAATCTATCAATTTTACTTTCCAGCATATAAAAAAATAGGTTTATTTTAGGAATAACTGAAAGCCCTTTGCAGGGACCTGGCTGGCATGCTCCTCCCCTACTTGTTAGCCAATACTATACATAACCTAGGGCAGGGGCTCTTAACCTTTCCAGACTACTGTACCCTTTCAGCAGTCTGTCTCATTGTCTTGCGTACCCCAAGCTTCACCTCACTTAACTACTTGCTTATAACATCAGACATAAAAATACAAAAAAGTGTCTCAGCACACTATTACTGAAAGATTGTTTACTTTTTCATTTTTACCATATAATTATAAAATAAATAGATTGGAATAAAAATATTGTACTTGCATTTCAGTGTATAGTATATAGAGTAGCATACACAAGTCATTGTCTGTATGAAATGGTAGTTTGTACTGACTTCACTAGTGCTTTTTATGTAGCCTGTTATAAAACTAGGCAAATATCTAGATGAATGATGTACCTCTGGAAGATCTCTGCATACCCTCAGGGGTACATGTACCTCTGGTTGAGAACCACTGACCTAGGGTATTTATACACCTTCACCAGAACTCTTCTTTACTCTTTATTCTGATAGTAACGCTTATTCCAATTTGGGGACCACATGATTTGATGTTGCTCCCACTAAAGACAATGAGTTTCATCAATGGATCAAATTCTCATCGCCCTTACTCACTTGAGTAAGACATTGACATTAACAGGCCAAATTAATTTTCGGTGTAACTTGACAAAGGATGAGTTTGGTCCAATGGGAGAGTGAGGTTGGTGTGCTCACTTCAGTGAGAACACAATAGGGCACATAAAGAGAAGTTGGAATGATTTACTCTTTGCAAGGATGTAGATTACTGGACTTCAGAACACACATTGTAATAAGATGTGTACGTGTGCGTGGCCTAACTTCCAATTCACAACCCCAACATACTGAAGTTGTGCTGCAAATGTAGCGATGGTATGGTGTAAAGAAGGTCTGGTGTAAAGCAGTCAAGAGGTTGACCATGGACCAAATTCAGAATGCCAGGCACTTTTGAATAGACCCCAAAATCTTTTTATTTACTTATTATTGTTAGTTTATCATCATCATGTCCTCCTCTGGTGGCTGGACCTCGGCTATACCTTGACCAAGGAATTTGGACCAGGACAAAACATAATTGACTCTCCTGGTGAAAAGTGCCCTTTAAAGCTTCAGGTCACGTCTTGCTTTCCTTACTCATGTGAGTATCTTATGAAATCACTGGGCTTGTTCACGTGAAAGGAGTGCAAGATTTGGCCTTCAAGCTCTGGCTGAATATAAATAGCTTTAAGAACTCTCATAGCATGGATTAGATTTGCCACCTAATCGAGTCAGGTGATACGACATGGACTTTAAAAATAAAGATCATCTCAAAAAAATTCAGATGTAAAAAATTCCAGGTAATAGATTGCAATATCTACCTATTTTAGGGTAGACCTTTTTGGAATCTTTTCAAACGACAGGTTTTTTTTCCTTCCAACTCTCTCAGATGGAGTAAAAAGATTTTTAAAAATTTTTTTTAAAAATCAAGACTATTGAAATCCTCTATTAAACTTCCAAAGCTCTAGCAAAAACACTAATTCACATAGAGGATTAAAAAATACAGCTTTGTGAGAAGTTAATGAAAAGGTCTTTTTTCAGCTCAGTAAAAACACCATGAACATGACAAGCAAAAAGTGAGTGATTTAGAACATAATTTTCTTGTATTTGGACAACTCTATTAATAGCAAAAAAAATCTCTTGGGAGAATCCCACAGCTTAAAGAGCTTTGTTTCAAATGTTTTTAAAAGCGCAACTTTTTAGCACTCTATAAAAATAATTGTATAAGCCATCCAAAACTTTTCAGAAAGTAATTTGGTAATATTGCTTACTAAAAGAGAAAAGAAAAAAAGATTGTGCTAAGACTGCAGGAAAGATTCTTTCTTTATGGAGTAGTGACAGCCTTGTAACTTCTCTATTATGATGAAAACCATAGCATAAAGATTGCATTATCATCTGTGGTTAACTGTCAAATGCATTTCAATGCTTTATCTGGGAGAGCTAAGCTTTAAAAAAAAAAAAAAACAACCCTCTTCTTCCTAATCTACCTACCTTTGAGAAAGTAAATACAGCTCATACTTGTGGGTCAGAGTGTTGGGAGTTAACTGTACTCTTTCAGCTTCATGTAAATTCTTGAAGATCAGAGAGCTGAGTAAACAATATTTTGATGTAAACAGATTATCAACATGAGAGGAATGACCGTCTGGTCACCCGTAGGGGTTTATTCACTTAACACTTCCACCCCATAAAGACAATTGTGTGCAATCAATGCATATAAGGCCATTCACTGAGTTGCTAAGTGACATGTAGTGTCAACAGAAAAATGCCTGATGTACAGAGAGACTGCTCCACAGCCAAGAGAAAACAACACACACAGATGATATTTTAAACTTAATTCAGTTCGTTATGAAGATTGTGACAGGCTCAGTGGCTGACCAGAAAGCCATTCGCACTTCAAAAATTTGACTTTATAAAGTTCGATCTCCATGTACGTGAAGAGTTTAATTTGGTAACAAGTGAATCATGGTGCAGCTCAAACAGGAAAAGCCAGCTCAGCAGGGAAGCACTGAATATTCATTCAATGGACAGCACAGCAGTCATTTTACAATCCAGGCTTCAATATATGAGCAGCTCATTTGTCTAAGATTGTATATGCATTCTCTCATTTTCCTCATCTCTGGAAACTATTTTAGTAAAAGCCCAGAAGCCGTTTTCAACAGTTTCTTCAGAATTTCTAAAGAAAGGAAAGAAACTTGAATGGCATCACATTGCCCCATACAACCATGAAAACCCATTTTGTGGGGCATTCTTGAAACCAACCCAGAAAAAACCCTTAAGAGGTTTTGTATTTATTTACCCATTCTTTCCCCACTGATCACTGGATGGGTTTTTATATTCAAATGCAAAATATTTCTGCCCTTGTTCAAAGGATTCATTCTGATTTTCATTAGATTCACAGAAAAATCTTGAGAAATCCAACCTGCTGCCAAATTTTATTGTAAAATAAAATCATATAAAACAGAAAAGCTACAATCCCCAAAATCCATCTTGTCCGCTTTCAACTGAGCACAGTGTTCTTTGATTTCTAAAAGCCTACTAAGGCTTGATCAAATATATTGCTCATTGGTCAATCATGCTATTGTCTATGGACCAAACCTCCTAAACTTGTAAAATGTTTCTCCTAACAAGAAGCTGGTCATTTCTGCATTCCTCAGAGGTTACTCTTGACAATCTATGGGCATGCCAGGCTTTGTAGTAGCACTCTGGGCAGAATGATGACACTGAGTGTATTGACCACAATGTAGTTAATTTTATCAGACAAGCTTAGCCAAAGTTGTGAAACACCCAGAAGACTCAATGGGGCAGGATTTTATTGCATCACTTACAAACATTTGTTTTGAAAAGCATCATGCACTTACAATTTGATATTTTGTAATCAGGATTTTAGATGAGAATCTGAAGGAAAAAATGTTGGCAGGGTTATTTCCTGTTGCATGGATACAAGGTTATGGGTTTGTTATTGTGGTTTCTAAAATTACAGGTAGTCACTCTCTGAGCTGTGTGGGAGACAAAGCTTCACAACAGGATTCTTAAGCCCTAAGCCTGCAAACATATGTGCTTAACTGTAAGCATGCGAGCAGTTTACTAAATCCAGTGGGACAAGGTAAACACATTATTATTCTGGTAGTCCTTAGTGGTCAACCAAAAACAGGGCACAATTGTGCTAGATACCGTACAAAGAGGATAAGACAGTCTCTGCCCCAAACAACTTACAATCTAAATAGAGAAGACAGACAAAACGATAGGATGGGGGGAGAGAGTTAACAAGCAGAGAACTTGCAGGATAAGGGAACCTGTCAGCATTCCCTTAATAAAATAAAGATAAATCTTTCCTTATGGAGTCATAAAAACACTGACAAGAGAATGAAGAATCAAACTATTGAGCAAAGAAGGATACGTATGTATGGGACCCTTTTCACTCAGTTGACTGGAAACAATTATACTGATGGATTTCTGCAAATCAAAAACATGATGAATCAATAAGGAAATGTTTGCAAAAGATATCCGGACACTTCTTTGGATGAATAGGTCAGATCTGATTCTTGACTGAGTTTTATTCTCATCCTTGAAGTGAGCTCAAAATGAATATTCAGTGCTAAGAACCTGTAGGGGACAGGCAACCCTACTCCTAAGAATTTTCTACAGGGGTCACAGATGGTCACTTGCCAAAATGTACAACAGGAGAGGCTTGGCTTCCACACAGGGATTGCCCACTGATGTCAAAGGGAGTTTTGTCTGAAGACGGAGGTTAGACTATCCCTCATGTATTTTTTAAAAAATATGCTTTGTTAGTTTTCTACAATATTAAATATGAACAGCCAACAGAAAAAAAGTGACGGATGCCCAATTGTGAGAGTTCCAAAGCGCTTGCCTTGTGCACAGCAGTGAAGTAAATAGGACTACTCCAAAGAGTAAGAGTCAAGAAAGCAGATTTTCCCTTGGACTCATTAAGTGTCTTATTCACATTTCCACTGATAAAGTTACATACATGCAAAACCTTCCTGGACTGACAGCTACAGAAGTTCTTCTAAAGGGGTTTAAATACATACTTACTTTAACTAGAGATGAAAAATCCGTATAAAATATTAGGCTAGATTTTCCGTATTCCATCCCTCTTTCACTGCTTGGTTTGGGGGACATATCAGGGAAGGGGCTCTCAACTGGCACATCATCCTTTACCAGCAATCGCCAGTTGTCCAAAATTGTAGGCTGCTCTAGATTACCTCAGGGCGAGGACAGTTTGAAGCTGAGTGAAAAGTAACCAGCTCCCTGAGGGTCCCTCCCCCCCTGCTCCAAATCTGTTTTTAGGGATAAGGGTTGTTTTCCTCAAGTAAATAAAGTTCCTTGTCGGTATTAGAAGAAAGCAACTATCTGTGCGGCTTGACCTTGGTCACATGACACCTTCCAGTCACTCAGAGTATTTGTGCTTGGGAAAGATTGCGTTGCAAGGACTGTTCCATTGGGCGTGGCATATTGAACTATATATGTTTTAAAGAAACAACCTACCTGAAATGTAGTCGCTTTACCATTAAAATAGAGCGTTAAGTAGTTTCAGGCTCTGCTTCCGGCCCTGTATCAAAGCACCCTGTTCATTTTGACAGTTTACTAACCACATCTTCCTAGTCTTAAAAATCTCTGCCTTGTCCCTGTGGCTGTGTGAAAGAAACATTCAAACAGGCTGCAACGTGCAGCTCTGCACAGGGATCCAGACCCCTCCAGCTCTCTGGCAGCATGACGCCGGCACAGCTGTGCTCTCATGTTACCTCCATGGTGCCCCAGAACGCCTTACCAGTGACTCCCATCAGTGCAGGGGGAGGCAGATAACCAATCTAGTCACAGTAGGCCAAAGTTATTGGAAGGTAAAGGGAACGATGTTTATACACCGCATTCGCTCAGTCCCAGACCCACAGCCCAAACCCCATGGTTGGATTGGTTCTATGTGACCCGCAGAAGGGGGAAAGATATCATGGAGGTGGCACTTGACAGTCAGAACTGGAGCTGGTCAACCGTTCTTGTCTGAAATGTTTTTGATGAAAAAAATGCAGGGCGAGGTTCAAAAAATGAAAATTCACAACTTTTTTTTTAAACCACTGAAAACCAACTATTTTCTTTCTTTTTTTTTTTAAACCAAAACCCAAACAAACATTCTTTTAAAATTTTTCTTCCCATTTCATCCCTGAAAAGGGAGAGCAGGGGAGGAGGGAGAGAGAAAAGGGGACGGGCCCAAGAGAAAACAACAGTCAGCTAAATTTTTTTTTTGAAAAAAAACCGACATCTTTGAAAGTTTTCTTGAAACATATTTGCCATGTTTCCTTCAGCTATAACCAGTCACAGCTCAACAGCTGCTTTTGTTTTTGTGAAACAAAAGAATGTGCATCCCATTGGTAAAATAAATATTTTTATTTGCTGTTGAACAAGCAGTAATCAGGATGTCGTCTTTTTTTTCTTTTTTAATTTGAAAACAGGCGCTCGCAATGGCACAGTAAATAAGCAAACAGCCTTATCACCTCTATTACAGTAGGATCTGCCATCCTGTTAGCTAAGAATTAAGCCCACAGATGTCCCTTACCTTAGGAGTTATACAGCAAATAAAGGGCCTGATTCTGCTTCCATTTAAGTCAATGGTGGTTTTGCCACTCACAGGAGCAGAAACAGAACTGGGTTAAAAAAATCAGGTTAAAAATGCACTTGATCTTTAATTTGATGAGTTCAGCAGTTGATTTCTGTAAATGCGCAACTTTGTGTTATTGCATAATCAGGTGGCTATGCACACAGGATTGATTTCAATTGTGAGACTGCACGACTATAACCAATGTAATCTTTGCAGCACACATTATAGTCTTTGTTTAAAATATCAATACTGAAGAAAATGAAAGAGCAGCATTTAGATATTCTGTTCAGAGGCTCAGTGTAAGCAGCCTGTTGATCTCTGGAACTGTCTCAGAGACTCAAGACAAAGAGCAAAAGCTAATCAGCTGTGAGCTTCAAAGGACTTGCTCCCTTGAAAACACTGACAGGGTCAGCAATTTGCTGCTGCATCTCCTGCCACACATTCTGTGGCTGCAGAAGGCCTGACGGACAGCAGCATCCACTGAGGTTCCACTTCATGTCAGAGGAGGTCCTTAACAACAGCTCACGAGCAGAGTTTTGTGGAAATTCTCAGCACCAACATGCTAAGGGTAAGGCTGTAGGATTCAGGACTACACCACCATCCCTTCTGTCTGCCTCCCCCCTCCTCCCCACACACACAGCCCTGAGGTGCAGCTCGACTGCCCAATGAATGATTCTGTTCCACAACTCTATGGATCTTCCCAGCCCATCTAGTCAAGCTGTGCACTGTCTCCTTAGTCATTCCCAGGGAAGAAATGCCTGACTAAGGGATGGAGGATTTGACCGATTGCTTTCTGAAGGAGACTTAGCAATAAAATACTGAGAGTCAAATTAAGTGGAACTAAATTCAGGTTGAATTAAATACTGACCAAATCCAACAGTAATCCCAACAAATACGGAGGGACAGATTCTAATCTGGAATACACCAATGTGTATTTGGGAAAATCCACCTGTAACAGAGTTAGGAATTCTTAGCTCCCAGATGCCATGCACCTCCACTCAGAATCTGACCATTATAGCCTAGCTCTGCTCATTTCACAGAGGTCCATTCCAGCTAGACTGAGGACATTGGTGCCCAAAACATTTTCACTCTGCTGTCACAGGATGCACTGCTGAAAATGTGCAATCAGCAGGAAACAAAAGCAATGTTTGCTACAAGCTTCCCTCTATGTCTATAGACAGAGAGGGGACACCACCAGGTAGGCTCCATCAGTACTTAAGAGCTTGAAAAGTCTTACATCTATAGTAGCCAATTTACTGTTATGGTTACACTTAAGTCAATTAAAAAGTTTTATTAGCAAGGGTTTGAATCTCTTCCCTTCATTAACATTTAACAGTAAATGGGAGAAAAAAGGTAAATAAAATATTATCGGGCTTTTTAAAGGTCATTCCAGACGGAGCATTATAGAAAGCTAGCTAGGAACACAGAATATGGCCCTTTGTGTGGGTATAACACCACTAGCCAGTGCAAAATATTAGTAGGAAAAAGCCAGCAAATGAACATTCAGTAGCAGGTGAGTCTAAACTGCTAGCGTTTAAAATATGCTTTATTGTGGCCACCCTTTTTTTGATCCGACTTAGGAGAAGATCCTTCCCCGCTGCCGTTAAATCTGACATCATAAACCATTCTGTTCATACTGCACTTTCACAGATGCTCCTGTTCTCAGCACCTGCTTTTGAACAACCCTAGGCTAGTAATCCAAACTGATGAAATTACATACCTAATAGTGTGCATGCCTTTACCAGCAGAATAGTTAGGGTCTTCTGGAATCTGGGCCCTCACTAGACTAGAGAAGGTGCTGAAGGGGCAACCTCCCACTTATAATTAAAAAGTTATTTTTGGTTATTGCATAAAGCCTATTAGCACCGCCATAGTTAAGGGTCTGCCAACATTTCTATTCATAAAAATAAAAACATTAAGGGATGGCAATACAAAGAATTTTGAGATGTATTTTGTTTTACAAGGATTTTTATTAGAAGTTTTATTTTTAAATGACTATTTCAGAAGTTGGCCATAAAAGCAAAGATGACAAAGTTTTTTTTAGTTTAGAATTCACCATGACCTAAAGAAATATGGAGTATTTCAGATTACATTTTTGCATTTGTATTTAACATACTGCTCTCCTTTACCCCTTTAAAATAATGCTTTCCTAGCTTTTAAGATTAAAGGGATAAATAAATAAAATATGTGAACCACAGAATTGCCATAGCATAATTACATACAATAAACCAGCAACTAGTCCCCTCATACACATAAAAGTACTCAGTACATTATCCTCTGCATTGCAAACCTATGTATAAAAGCACACAGTAAATCAGTTCATCAACCACAACGTTTCATATACCATGCACGATACATAGCAAAACTACATTATAAAAGTGCACTGAAAACCAATGTCAATACTGGGAAAAGTAATAGCTTGGGAACTTTACAGGTATGGAGTATGATTGAGGTAAGTATTCAGATAGGTTAGGGTAGGTTTAGCCAATCAGGGATCTTGATGAAATAACATGCAACCCAAATCATTTGATGTAATCTAAAGAACTGCTTGAAACTAACACACAAAATACATAAATAATAGACAAATTAAGCTAGCCTTTGTAGACTAATACAAAAATGTGTTCTAAAATTTGGTCATTCAAATTGGGCAATTAGTTTTCTTCCTAAATTTAAATTCAATTTGCACTGCTACAAATGCTTTAACAGGAATTGCCACATTTTCATGGACGTCAAACCCAAAAATGTGAAGTGTTTTCAAATTTACAGTGAGTATTTCAAGCAGCTCTTCTCCCAGCTATGCAGATTTTATAGTATATCTATATATTGTTTGAATGTGCAGAACTATCTTTATGAAATAATATAAATAAATAATTAAAATAATAAGGAAGGGTTTTCAGTATTTTTCCACGTGTTTCCTTCTAATAATTTTTCATGGTAGCTGGTATTTATGGCAAAGATATGTAAGTTAATGTACCAGTAGAGTGAATGACACACACTTTCATTGACTAATAAAACACTACAGTGGCATCAATAAAAGTGATGACCCTAGAAACAGTGGCTTTGTTTTGAAAATGGTATGACAGCAGTGGCTTATGTTATCAAACACTTGAAAATAAAGCTACTATTTTCTCAGTTCATCACTTTCAGTGATGTCACAGAAGTACTAGGGGATGAATATGTGCGTTCTGGCCAGCCAGATGTCTATGGCCAGAGTAGTTGTTATAAAGGGCAAGATTGCGTTCTGTGCTCTCTTTTAAATAATTCTTGCACAGGGTCTAGCCACCGTTGCTACAGGTACCATGAAAGGCCCCAGTACTGTAAATTAAAAGGGATCAATACAGGTGCAGCACTTCACCCATGTGCATTGCTCCTTGCAAAAACAGGGACATAGTCAATAAATATATAAATAAAGAGCTCATGTTCACCTGCACATTTTTAATAAGAAACATGGAGTTTTCCATTGGCTTAAGTTTTGAGGGGGGGGGGCAGGTACTGTGATTTGTTAACTTATTAGGGAAATCTCTAATGTACTGGTTCTTTGCACACAACACAGTTTTACCATGCTTGAAATCAATGCAAAGCATGCAGTTTTTCAAAATTGTTACATTTCTGTTAAGTAAATAATTGTCTGCATTGAGTAAGTGCATTGAACTCTCCAGTCTTGCAAAGCAAATGCTTCTCACACACACACAGAGAACACATAGAATAAAATAAATTAATTATAAATAAATATGGTTAATCAACAGCATTTGTATGGCAACTTAGAAGTACAGTAAGTAAATATGAAAACCAAGAGAAGGAAGAAAAATAGACATTTCCATATAGATACAGGAACTATACATCTAGGGTGACATTCTGGCCTCTGACTCCCACAGCTCTAGGATTTCCCCTGTAGTGTCGGTTCTTAAGAGAAAGTATTTTATTACTTTAAATAGTAGGAGGTGTTCCTCTCAGAACCCCCCAGTGCCATATACTAGTTATCAGCTGCAGAACAAGCTCTTCCCTTTCATCCATCTCTTACAATCTACTGACCCAGCTACAAAATTTTGGGTTTTTTTTTTAAAAGGTTTTTTTCCCCAGCCAAAACAATCTGATGAATTTGTGAAATGTTTCAGTCAGCATGAATCTACTCTTTTTTTGTTTTTTTTTAAATGGGAAAAGGTTTTGGCCAAAAAATGTTGACCAGCTCTACTCAAAACACACCTGGAGGTGGAGACCTAATTAAATGTTATCCAACACTTTACAGATGGGAAGACAGAGAGAGAAGGGTGCAGTGACTCACAGAAGGCCAAAGAGTGAGTCAGTGGCAGAACCAGGATTAGAAGGGGTAAAATCAGTGCATTCCCTTAACCCCAGGAGTCCAAGCTGAGGTCTTCATGTCATGCTTAGTTGTTGATGCACTATCCATTAGACATGGAAACAAAAAATAATCTGTTTTATGTCATAAATTGAGGGAGCAGAATACAGATACAATAGGATTTAAATCGCCATAACTATCTAGGCAAGTGATTCTCAACCAGGGGTACACATACGTTTGAGGTCTTCCAGGGGGTACATCAACTCATCTAGATATTTGCCTAGTTTTTCAACAGGCAATGAATGACTTGTTTATACTACTCAATATGCTATACACTGAAATATAAGTAATATATTTATATTCCAATCCATTTATTTTATATTATATGGTAAAAATGAGGAAGAAAGCAATTTTTCAGTAATAGTGTGTGGTGACACTTTTGTATTTTTATGTAGGATTTTGTAAACAAGTAGTTTTTAAATGAAGTGAAATCTGGGGTACGCAAGACAAAAATCAGACTCCTGAAAGGATACAGTAGTCCGGAAAGATTGAGAACCAATGTCTCAGAAGACATGTCTGGGATCATTAAATGAAAATACTATCAGAGATCATTGGCTGCTAGTTGAAACATACGGGATCAGTTCTCACTAAGTTTCAAAGGACAGAGCATGGAATATGTAAAGAAATAGCAGAGCAGGAACAGAGAATACTGCGTACGTTTAAAGAGCAGATGTCCTAGGCAGAACAAAATTAATACAAAACACCAGTTTCTACATGAAATGACCTCATTTTGAATGTCATAAGTGTATTACATTGCAGCTCATTAATTGCTGTGAGAAAAAGTCTCATGAAGGAGTTTCTGCTAGCTGAGATAGCATGACAGAACCACCGACTCATATGAAAAATGGGCTTTTGCAGAAGGAACCCCTCAGCGTGCATGACAACTGGTATCAACCGCCAGCTCAGAATCAAACCACAGAGAATTTGGCTCAATGCAATTAAGATTTTAACAGATCAGGAGCTGACCTGAACATCTAAGTGATGTCATTTCCTCCCCATCCTCCGCTGATCATGGGCTCAAAACTAGTATAAAATGCAATAACTTGGCAAACTGCTATTAGCTGGCTAACATGTTAGATATAAAGATTTTATCTGGTTTAGCATATTCAGTGCACATGTGTATGTCCTGGATCCCACCACAGCAAGCGTTCTGTGGAACAAAAATGAGATTTTGAGGGCAAATGAGGCATGAAACATATTGGCCAGTAAACAACACAGAAGGTCATACTAAATGTTGTTTACCCAACAATAGGCTAGAAAATGTTGGAGCCAAACACAGTCTTGAAACTGTTTTCTCAGATTGTGCCTTATCTCAGACATGTAACAGCTTTGCAAGTGGGATCACAGGTACTATCACTGCGGTTGCATCTTATCACTTGTGATCATAGTATGCAAAATAGATCTTAAATCTGGGGTCAAGAATTTAATTGCTGATTTAGGAAAACTGATTAATACAGCCAAAATAAAATAGAAATAGCATAAAACAGAGTGCTGGACGTGGATCTCTCTGTGCCAACACCAGATTAGCAGAAGCAGGTAATATTTTTAACGTTCTTATTACTGGTAGTACCTAAATGCCCCAGTCATGGACCAAGACCCTAAAGATCTTACACGCTCTGTATAAGACTAGAGACAACAGGTAGACAAAGAGGGAAGCACAAGGAAACTGCAGCTTACTTCAATGGGTGTTCCATGCTCATCACAGCAGAAAATAGGGTCCTGTAATGGGAGAGCTCTTGTCTATTAGAAAAAAAGAAAAAGATGATCTTCTACTTTTACCTCCAAACAAATGCTGGCTGTTTCTACTTTCTTACCATTAGTTTACACCCTTATGTTCTGACCGACCATGAGCCCACATGGAGGAAAAATTCCTCTTGCCAACAGAAGAGGTAATCTGAGTAGGAGATGTATGCCCAGTAGCTGCAGGTGGACTTTGAGGTGGGGTGGGGAGGGAGGGGAGTTCATAGGTGGGCCACAATGCTATGTCTGATGAAGCTCCTCTTAGCTCAATTTGTGGAGGGCCTGTGGTGTGTCAATTCTGTGGGCATGTGCGTGGACGCAGGAGAGTCAGGATCAGGGTACAAGAGATTAATCTCAGATATTTTCCCTCTTCTGTATATGTGGAAAGGCCAGACAGAATTTGGCCCAATATGAAGTTTAAATTGTTTAACAGTTTTATTCTTTTAACAATCAGAGAGAGGGAGAGGGGTAGCCCTGGATTATGCCAGCTTTTTATGGCAAACTTCCCTCTACAGGCGGGCTCTTGGCCAGCTAGTACAACCCTAAAATTGGGTGGGCCCTGGCCAGGGATTTTGGCCACCCCACCACAGTCTTCACCAGTGGAGCTCTCCATAAATATCTTCCCCCAGCATAATGCCCAAGTGAAAATCTCATTGCTGACCCTTGGGGGTGAAGAAAAAAGTGAGTCATCCAATCAGAATCAATACCACATGATTTACTTGGCCAACTAGAAAGCACAAATTCTTGATGCAAGAATGACAGCAAATAATTGGCAAGTAATCCACAGCCTGGAGAGTTCACCTAGGACAGACACTACCTTGAATATCCAGCAAATTAGCAAAAATTGCAGCCCTTTGGTCAATAAATGACCAGTAGAGATTAGAGTTAACATAGATAGAGTCCTTATCCTCTACAAAGAGTTCATCTAGCTCTACCCTCCACTGTACTGAATTGGTTCTCTAAGCCTGTTACCTGCTGCAAGCCCATGGACAGACACCTCGTAAGCCACCCACAAATGCAGCCAAATGAGGTTTTATCAGACTGACCGTTTTTCAGAAGAACAACATTGCAGCATTTTTACACGCAGCTCCTGAAAGCAGGAAGAATAGACGGGGCACCAGACTGGGAATCAAGAGATCTGGATTCACTTCCTGGCTCAGTCACAGACTTCCTGTGTGACCTTGAACCCATCGTTTGATTTACTCTATGCCTCATCTATGAAATGGAATTGTACTTCCCCACCTCACTGAGATGTTGTGAGTTTAAAAATCTAGCAGTGATTGGATACAGCAGCAAAACGAGGGCCTTATAGAGAGAGAGCTCATCCCTCTGTCAGTCAGTCAGTCAAGGTCTATATCTGGTCTATTTAGGTTCTTGTATTGCTCCTATCACCCCGGTTTGTACCATACAGTATGTGGATTACTCCACTGCCTGTTATCTCTACCTACGTTACCTTGCCACAGAGAAGACACTGGCTCTCTCAGGCGTTAGTAACGTACTAACTATGTTTGGAAACTAGATTTCTTTACGACCCTGTATCTCAGCAGCAGGCAGAATGAAAGCCCCCAAATAATGTCTTGGAGATACAATAGTCTGGTCCTTCCTGTATGAGGGGCAGAACTAATATTTCAGATGAGTTCTCTGTGTTTAATATTCCACTTGTAAGCATGTTTATATCTAACATAAGACAGACTTTGGACCAAATTCAGTCCAGTTTCATAAACAAAGGACACGATCAGTGAAGGATAATGGGAGTTGCACTGGGTTACACCACATCTTCACTGAGGCCCATGCATGTTGTGCATTGGTAAGCTCTTGAATTCACAGAGAAATCTGGGTAGAGGAACTATCTTAAAAGAGTTATTTGAGTCACACCTACGTTCACCAGTCATCAGGGTCCACAAAGCTGGATACAGACTTTCTAGTTCTTTCTAGCCAGGACCATCCTGAGACTATCTACCAACTGTCTCAGAGTTCAAACCATACATACTGGCAAAGACTCCAGGGACCAAGGTGCAGGATGGTTTTCTAATAGTGCCCTTTAGTCCTATTTTCCATTGTAGTAAACCCTCAGGAACGAAAATGTGAGAGACCCACATGTGAAGATGTGGTAACCTGAATCTTACACAGGGGTTTGTGGCGAGAGCGAACTATTAGAAAACCAGCCTCCTCTGAACCCAAATCTTTCTGAAGCTCAGCAGCTACAAAAGCTCAAGAAAAACAGCTCGGGCTCAGAAACATTTGTAAACATGTTCCACGCTGAACTTGGGAGGCTTTTCTACTCTAATTTGAGGAACTTTTTCTCAGGAGCTCAGGTGTTATAGGAACCAATTCCCAGCTCTCGCGTGTTATGACTTTGACAAGCTGGACCTAATCAAGTCTTCAAAACACATGAAAGTTCAAAGACTAAACCTGGAGTAAATCAAGGCTCACCACACTAGGCAATAAGTGTGTGGCATGTACAGACACGGCTATTTTGCTTCAGTTGCTCAGTTTCATTACTACTAACATTTATCATGCAAAAGAGCTAGACAGAACGTTAGGGATTCTCCAATTTTTAACAATATTGACAAACAGCAATAACACTTGACTTGACCTCAGTTTTACCTTCTCTTTACTTGCAGCAATAAGCAAGATCAAACAGAGCAGCAGCAATTTCTTTCAAAATTAAACCTATCATTAATACACAGTAAACATGAAGGAGAACAATTTTAGGTTAAAAACCTCTAACAGTTCGTTGACAACTTAGCACAATTTCGCCAAGCCATATGGCTCCCTTGATGAACTCAGCTTTAAAGTGCTTTACGAACGTTCATTAAGCCTCCCAATATCGCTCTGAGGTATGTTCTGTTATTAGGCCCATTTCATAGACAGACTCAGGCTTAGGCTTACCTAAGAAAGATTAAGGGAATTGAAAATAAATTTAGAGGCATTATTCCCAGGCTTCTGCTTTAACTGGTGGGCAACATTGTTTCCCAAAAGCGTGGGTTTTTGTAATCTCATATTGCCTGCTTTGGTTTAAAATATACTATACATTTTTCTTTATTCAGTCATTTCTGTGTTTGTTTTTGAGACGCAGTTAGAAAGGATGGATGGTACGTGGATTACACATAATCATTTTATTCCTATTTAAAGAAAAAAACAAAATGACGACATAAAACCGGAGGTGAGATAATCCCAGAAGCATAATACAGAACCACAGCCAAAATCCTGATGAGGGAGGAATATTTCAGTAAAAGGAACGATCCGAACTTTGTACTTTTCCATCATATTACAGGGTTGTTTGCAAGACTGAAATCAACTTCTCTCTCAAACTTACTGTACCCCTTCCAAGCAACATGGAGCCCGTCTCATCTATCAGGTTTCGGAAGAGGACTTCAACTGGACTTCCTTTTTTCACCACTCATTTATAATTCATAGCCTCAGAACATTAAGTTCTCATTGTGAATATGGGATTTTATTAAGAAATCCTCTTCAGTTTGCTCTGGCACCCCAATGCTAATACAATACAAGAAGTGGAATTTTCCTTTGTCCAGCTTATCTGTATTATGTATGTCCTAGGAAATTTCACAAACTCTCTCACTATTTTAATTTGAAAGATGTCTGGTTATATTCATATCCATACACTCCACTGAACCAACATGCTTGGCTCAGGGTTTTGAAGTGGTATTCAATGACATTACTAAAGCACAGTGGGCCACATCCTCCTGTCATACTGGTATAAACAAGGAGTAATTCTAGTATGGTCAGTGAAGTAAAAAAAAGCAGTGCAAGCGAAAGGAGAATCAGGCCTTGATATCCTTCTGTATGCTACATAATCAGGCACTCTCTCAAACCCTCTCTTCACTATGATGGCTCTATGTAAAGTGTCCTCACAAGAACCCAGGTAACGTTTTTTGTTTTTAAAAAAGGTACAAGTTCTTCTGAGGCCTGGCTATCAGAGGCAATGGATGAAACACATCATCAGATTCTAGCATTAATACTTCCTAGGTACCTATATCTGTGAAAAGATAGTTGATTTAACAGTTACAAAACATGGATCCAGACTGGATGCTCCAAAATTCATAATCTGGGGGCTTTGATTTTGCCCATTGTAATCAGAACAGTCTGTTGCAAAATTTCTATCTAGAATTGCTACAACAATTACATCTGGGGTTTTGTGTCAGGCTCTGTTTTGCAGGTAGGGTGACCAGATAGGAAGTGTGAAAAATTGGGACAGAGGGTGTGTGCGTGCACGTGGGGATGGGAGATAATAGAGCTATATAAAATAAGCCTTGAATAACAGAACTGTCCCTATAAAATCAGGATATCTGGTCACCCTATTTGCAGATCATTCAAAGAGAACAGACTTTCCCAAAGGCCTTACTGGAAACAATGTAATCTTTACTGACACAACAAAAACCAAGCTCTATTTCATTTGCAAAAATGTGTTGGAAACAGAATAGTCTAATTCATATTGACATAGCACCCGAGCTTTAGGACCCATGGTGAAGCACAGAGAGGGAAGAGAACATTTTACATCTGCAACTTCCTATCCCTTATTCTACAAGGTGATGAGGGATCAAGAGCTATGAGGAATTGAAGAGCTACTCTCCTGACTCATCTAGACATTTGAATCAATTGGGTCTTATTAGCTCCCACTTAGCAGGTATAAGAGGCTGATAACCTCTCTCAAAAGAGAAAATCTAAAGGCAGATTCTGTTGATTCAAGAATTTATAAAACAATTTATTGGGTTTTCCAGCTTCACCTCTTACATCGATCATGTAAGCCATGGTGTCTAGTATGCGTCAGGTAGTTCTCTCTCACTTAGATTATGAGCTCCTAACAAAGAGCAGGCTACTTGAGGCAGGGACTGCACCTTTTCTAATTTTTGTATACCACTGACAATATGAGTGATCAGCAATTTAATAAGATAAAGGGTGCTTTGTTCAAGCAAAATGCATTCAAGACAAAGACCACCACTAAAAAGAAGTCTGACAGCAAATGATTTGACAACCCCATTCAGAGCTCTTTTCAGGACCTTGTGAGCCTTCCCAGGAGGAAACAAGCATTTCAATATGTGGCTCATTAATGTCTTTTGCATTTTGTTTACACTACCCCAGTCTAACCTTTCTAATGATACAGAGTCCCATGACACTCTGAAATAGTTTGCCTTTCTCTAGATAAAACAACAAAGTTACCACTTCATCCCACATGCTGTACTATACAATTGCATAACCATTTGTTAGGTCCTGCCTTAAAGTAAATTTCAAACCTTTTCTATGATCTCTTTTCAGAAGTGTCAAAGTCCTACCAATCTAACTTTTTCAATCTCTTTTAACAATGCATTCTGCCTTCTATAGCAAACTAACTATCCACAGGTTATGGGATCCTTTGCTCCTCAAATGTACTGTACCTGACCTGCTAATGATCTGTCAAAAGTATGGATAAGGCACAAATCAAACTGGCAAAGAGAATTTGATCTAATCTTTTATTTTCCAATTTCTCACTGTGTGTGTGTGTGTGACATACATCAAGATGTATTTCGTTCTGGGACATCACAGCACATTGGCACATAGCAGCAATTCAAGGCAATGGATCAGAAAGGCTTTAAAAAGCTTTTTACACTGGACAGCCGCCCACTCGCCAAAGAGTAAAAATAATTAAGTCTCAATTTAGCAGTGCACAGACTGCCTGGTATCTTTGTGCAAGTGATTATCCAGATATTTCTCAGGTTCGACATCTTTCATTCCAGCTTTTTCCTCTTAATTTCTCTGAACATTTCAATAGAAAAGATTCAAAATGTTATTGACTATTAACATTGTCATAGTGCCCAGGCCTCCACCAGAATGGAGACTCATTATACTAGGCATTAGTAAAACCATTGTCTCTGATTTCAAAGGGAGTTAGGTGCCTAAATACCTTTACAAATCTGGCTTAGCCTCAGTGCAAGAATTGCCTCAATAACAGGCATTGGAAGTGCTGCTCCAATCTAACCCTTTATGTAGGCAGGCCAAGATACTGTTTTCACTGGAATAACACCACCAATATCTATAAACTGGGGTAAGGCCTAAGAATGGCAATTTACAGCAGATCAGAAAATTCCATCTCCCATGAAAAATCTGTTGACTGTTTGCAAAAAATTCATCTAAAAACCTTCCAACTGAAAACTGAAAAATTCAATATGGAAATGTCACTGCAGTGCCTTATGGGAGTTATAGTTTGGATGACTCCTAGTCCCATTCTCTGGTATGGGTTGAGCTCCCTGGCCAGACTACATCTCCTGTGATGCACGACAGCTTCCCCTCTTACTAAACAACCAGGGTGCACCATGGCAGTTCTTCGTTGTGGTGCATCATGGGAGATGTACTCTGGCTGAGGAACCTGGTTCAGAGAGAAGATGGGGCATGAGGCAACTGAACTACAACTCCCATTAAGCACTACCAGCAGCATTTCTGAATGTTTCTGGTGGTTAGTTTTTCTGAATAAAAAACTTAACATTTTCCAAGGAAAGTAGACACTTTTCATGGAAAACTGTCTATTTGAAAACCAAAATTTCCCTTAAAAAAAAAAAAAAAAAAAAAAAAAAGTGTTTGTGGAACAAACCTCACCATTTTCCTGTCCAAATGCAAGACTCACTTTTTTCAACCTTTTTTCTCCCCCACATAACACAGCATTAAGGGCGTGAATTTGATTTCATACTAGGAACCGTATTTTTGTGAAATCCTGCAGAGTCCCTGAGAATCCCAACTCCAACTTCTTCATTAAGCCAAATGATCCTCAAAATTGATTAAATTCATGCGAAGCCAAGATATGCCCTTACTCTCCAGTTCTATTTTTGCCTCCAAGCCACTTACTCCCGTGTATGAGAAGGCCAGGATTTGGCCTTTGTCATTTTCACAAACACTAAGCTTACTTTTGAAAGAAGGAACTAAAAAAATTAATTAGATGTTACATAAAACAACTAAATACTCCCATTTTTCTGTGGCTTCCAAACATGGATGATCATCTGAATGTTACTATGTGCATTTCTACACCAGTTCTGAGAATTTACTACAGCTCCATTTCATTTTATGCTCCCAGGATAGAGTATGCACAAGGAATTTCAAATCCTAGCCTATTTCATGCTGCCATCAAGGAACCTGCCAATGTATAATTTTGGCCAATTATTTGCCATGCTAGAAATGTGTTAGGATAATCACACACTGAAGGATTTCAACACATTACCGTTTCCCCAGAAGCCTTTGTCTAACAAGGTAATTTATGACCTGTTCTGGAATCCCGGCTTTACAAAACAATAAATTCACACTTGTACTCAACTTCAAAGCAACCATTATCAGGAAAGGTGGCAGAAGGCATCAGGCTGCTGAGAGCTAGATCAACAGATAAGTGAGACTTTAATGATTTTCTCCTTTAGGTCTGCTATCAGGACAAAGGCACCTCAGCTGCAGCTGCAGTTCAGCGTTTGGCCCTGTTAATTGCCAAAGTTCACCGCTGAATGTGCTACATCCCCTTTTGTGATGTGACGAAGGCTTTACTCACTCCACTGCAAAAAATCACAGCATTAACCGAGCTTTGAAAGCTATATCAACAACATATCAATGCCCATTAAACGCTTTTCTCGGAAACCACTGATATGTAAAAAGCGACAGGCAGTATCTGTGTCCCAGAAAAAAATTCAGCAGAGCAGCACGGTTCCAACTTTAAAAAACATGAATTCCAAACTGTAAAATGCATCTAGATTCTTGTATTTGTCACCCATCTCAGCAGCAGTCAAAAGAAAGAATGAAAAGTAAACCTGACACTTGCCAAATTCTGTCTGGCTCCTCCCCTCTATAGTCACTAACTGAAGTCAGGGGGATTGCACAGGATGTAAAAATAAAGCTGGATTTATTCCTGCTGCCTTTAAAATAAAATCCTTGAGATTTTTTTTTAAAAAAAATCATCGTTCTGGCCACTATGGGAATTCGCTACCTGGCGTGACTGGCATTTTTCAAATGATGCCAATTTACTGGAGCAATAGGGGGGAGGGGAGAAAGCAGGCAGCTGTCCTGGGGTGATTAACTGTTTTGGATATCACCAATCTGCCTGATTAGCCACCCAGACAGCATGGGTTAGATAAGTAGCTGCTGACAAGGGGCAGTTCCTCTGACGTGCTCCCTTTTTGACAGTTAAGAGCTCCCTACCAAGCCTTCCATCTCCTTTGGATTAATTAGTGAATGTTTGCATGGTGCTTTGAAGATTTAAAGTGCTGGGTGTGATAGGGATGCAATGGGTGGAGCCTAGAATTTTTGTTAATATTTGCACTTAGGACATACATGCCGCGAGTATGGGAGGATGCAAGTATGGCTGAGTTTAAAAAATGATAGCGTCTCACCTTTCCAGCAGCAATAGGGCCACCTGGCAGAGGAATATGGACGAGTTTGAAAACTGGTAGAGGTCTTGGAAAGGGATTAGGAAAAAGATAGCTGCTCCTGGACACAGGTACGTGCACTGAGGGGCACCATTTGGGTTCCCTAGACTCAATGTAATCGATTGTGGAAGTCCTATGTTGAGGCTGTGGTGGAAGTGAAGGTCTCTTCTCTTACACCAATGCATGTGAGTAATCCCAACCAGCAGGTGATCTGGAATATTTAAGATGCCTTAACTCAGGACCAGGATTGAATGTTTTCCCCTGTGAGGAACTGACAGTCTACTTTGCAGACAAAACCAATGGGATTCATACCAGACTGGCTGCCTCCATAATGGCAGAACCACCTTCTAAGGCAGAAATATAATCCTCTTCTAGGTTGAGTTTTGAGTAGTCCTGCTCCCTGAAGCTCTCTTTGTGCTGAAGGAAAATCACATTGGACTTCTAGCCCCAGTGGGCAATATCATCCAGCAGAAGACGCTGAGTGTCTGCAGAGATTATTAATGAGTCACACATTGATGGGCTGGGTGTCAGGTTCAGTAAAATGAGCAGTTGTCATAACCTTGCTCAAGAAACCATCTCTTGACACTCAATTATTACCATCAATGCAACCTTCCCTCTTTGGGTAAGGCTCTAAAGAAATTTGTAGCAGAAATGAACAAATAATGGATATTTTGTTCCGGGGCAAAATGGGAAAAAGATTGTTTTGATTTGCACTAAAAACTGATTGGTTGCTTTTTCTCACCGAAACAAAATTTTAAAAAAATTGTTTCAAGTGGAACTATATGTTTTGTTTGACTAAGCAAAACTTGTTCTTTTTTTGTTGTGGGTGCTCTCCCCTTCCCCCCCTTTTAAAAAATATTTGCAAAAAAAATTTAAAATAATTAAGTTTCTAAACAAATAATACATGTTTTGTTTTGGAAATGTCAAAGTGTTGCTACACTTCCAATTTCTCTCTCTTTCCATCTGAAACTACTTGCACTTTGACCCAAATTCATAATAGTTTCAGTGACTTGAAAAATGCATTTTTCTCTGAACTTGCTATTTGCCAGAATTTCTTTGCCCAGTTCTAGTTTGCAGCCAAATAACTCTGGGTGTCACTTTGAGACCTCAAGAATCCTTGATGACCTGGGCGGGGGAAGGAGCCTGCATTGTCTTTGTTCATGGATGAAGACTAAGGGTAGAATCCTGGCCTTTACTGAAGTCAATGGGAGGTTTGCCATTGACTTAAATGGGAACAGTACTTTACCGTGGGCGTCTAGGCTAATTCTGTTAGATCTGTCACCATCTTTTATATCACTGAGCATCAAGTTCTGTTCATTCACCTGAGACCACCTGGTAAGGGCTAAGCTTTATCTCTGAATGTTCCACACTGCCAGAAGAGATACTGTACTTAATGGAATGACATCACATAACCAGTTCGTGGTAAATGGCTGCCCGCAGTATTGATATCGTTGCCTGAGATATGGTGGCACATGAAAGAATGATGGCTGAAATGTTCGATATCGCTGTTGAGCAAGAAGTATATCTGAAAAATGCACAAGTGCAGCAACTCGGTGGGGGTCTGGCCTTTCAGTCATAGCTCATCTCACAGCAGAACACAACTGTGTGTGAAGTTAGGGCAGGTCTACACTAAAAATGCTGCATCAACACAGCTGCACTGATGCAGCTATGCCACTGTAGCACTTAAATGAAGACACTCATATGTGGACAGGAGAGTTTCTCCCATCAGCATAGCCACTGCCTCTTGGGGAGGTGGATGAACTATGTCGAAAGAAGCTCTCCCACAGATATAGCACCGTCTACACATGGGGTTAAGTTTGTATAACTACATCACTCATGGGTGTAGATTTTTCACACCCTCTCCCCTCCAAGAAACATAATTATACCTATATAGATCTGTAGTAGATCTGGCCTCACTCTTCCCCAGAACTCAGTTGCAGTTTTTCCCCTTCACAGTTTATTTAAAACAAACAAATATAATAAAGTAGGTGTCCTGTAAGTGACCCAAGCGCCCTGATGCCCCAAGAAAAAATACCAAGTATGGACAGATGTTAATGATGGTGAGCACCAGTAATCCACCAACAGTCAACAGTTCTCTGCATCACAAACGCCTTTAAGCTTAAGTACCTGCCTTTGCCTTCTACCCAGGGCTAAATGACATACAATTCAAGAGAAAATGGCTACTGTGATCTGGAGCACACCTGCAGCAGGCAAGGAGCTGTAACACTTACTAGTGCTGAAATAGACATGCCAAGGTGATTTGGCCAGTGATCCTTCAGTTTAGAGAGAATTGTTATTTAGAGCCAAACAAAGAGACCACGATGAGATGCAACAACACAGCCACAAGAATCAGAGACCAGTTAGTTGTTCCTTGGATAGGCATTAAAACTGTTTAGGCCCAAGAGATAAGCTACACTGCTATATTTCCAGTCCTCATTGCCTACTAACCATGTAACTTAGCAAAAGACTATGGAATCACAGAAGTTACAGGCTGGAAAGGCCTGCTTGATCATAATTCACACAAAAGCCAGGAGATGATTACTTCCTATATCATATTTTCTTTGTTTTTATTCAATTAATAGTGTTCACATCACCTATACCCTCGTTTTTTAATTTTTGGTGGTCTTGTGTGTACTATTTTTAATTATTTTTAAGATGACAAAGGTTTGAGCTGGTCAAAACAAGGGAAGAATTTCATTAAATTAACAAAACATCCCCTTCTCTAAATTTGACATTAAAATATTGATTAGTGGGAAGAAGGGGATTTAGGGAAGTGGGAGGATATTTCATAAAAATTTAAATTTGTACCCTTTTCATTGAATTATGAATTTGACCAACTCTAAGAAGTGTATTTCACAGTTAGTTGCAGATCATATATTATCTGACTTTGAGACAGATCAAACACTTAATTCCCATGATCTTCTCCATGGAGATCCTCATAAATTCTCTTTCCACTGGCAGACTTCTTTGGACTTCGTAAAACCCACCTTGTCCCTAGCTTCTGTGAAAAAGTCGTGTCAGTTGTGCACCAGAGCTAGAACGTGTTTCAATATCTTCTCTTATCAGCTCATTTACAAAATATTTCATTAGGTTCAGACAACAAAGTATTAATTATCAGACAGCAAAAATTAGGCCCAATCCTAGCAACAGCAAATTTGTCATTCATTTTCATGGGAGCAGGATTGAACCAAAGGTTCATAATTTACAATCTGAATTTTAACTATCCCACCATAGATGGTCTCTGTGACTGCCCCTTGCCACAGATTTAGAAGAGTATCCACCAAAGATTTTTTTGTAGTTTAGAACATAGGTCATTATAGCTAACGTTGCTGCAATGGTCACAATCGCCACTTTTTTTTTTTTGGATAACATGTACACTGCAATGACTCACTTCTATCTTATTTACAGTCTTTCAGATCTGTATTTCCCATACTCTATCTTTTGTTCTTTACTGTTTTGCTTTACTTGTACAGTCCTTCAATTCTGGAACTTCATACAGCATTCTTAGCCCTTCACCCTTCCAGTGGACAGGCCTCAGGATTGGCGCTTGAAATGCAGGTAAAATAACTATTTTAAAACTAATATATGGCTATAGAAGGGGCGAGGTGATGAAGATTTCTTTGACTTGGGTTTTTTGGAAGGAATATTACCTGACCAAGAAAAAGAATAACTCGTCGACTGATTTACCCTTTCTCAATGAATTGATGTAGTAAGTGTAACAACAACATGAACTTGGGACAGACTGATGTTTAAACAGGCATGATCATAACGAATACATACATATCATGACAAAGCAGTTTTATACACTTGTATCCATGTATAAAACAATCTGCTTATGAGTATTATGTGAGCTTTCCTGGCATACATGAATAGGCAAGACACAATTGCCTCTTCTACTGTACGTCATCCTTCCACCATGACAGTAATATCGTAGATGTGCATATGCTACATGCTTCCCAGAGAATGGTGATAATGTATGAGAAAGAGCACAAGACTTTTGAAACATCGATAATTTAATTTTCCTTTTCAAATGAAAGCTGGGTTTTAGTTTCATGGCACCCATAATACAACTGAAGTTGAGAAACTGCTAGTTGATTCCTGTTCTCTTATGGAGAAGCATGGTCTAAAGCCCAGGACTGAGATAGCATGAACTTGAAGTTCCCTTCTGTGATCGCAAGATCATCTCAGGTTTCACCCACCCAGACCTTACCATCTAAACAAACCAGACTCTGAATCAAATAATCCCCCATTTCTGTCAGGAGAGAAAGAGCTGTCCCAAGACAATATTGGGGAGCCTCTATCAGTGGGTTTCACAACTTTCTGTAGCTTTAAATTGTTCTCTACTTCCCAAGTAAGCAAGACAGAAATCCTCTCTGTTTCAACCTAATTTTACACTTCTGGAAGGTTCCAGCTCTTTATAATAACTATCGTTGTTTCTTTGTGCAGTGCCATCTCTTTCTTATAACCACTTGTTTTTTCTCAGATTGTAGGTCATAGGTGCTGTTGGACATGGACTATCTTTAAATTACATGTTTGTACAATGTCTAGCATCATAATAATAATGGAAAATTTCTCCATTACAAGTCAAAACCCTAACACTAGAGCAAACACAGACCCACAACTGTATAATTATCCAGTGTGTCAGATACTGAAAGGAATTGGTACATAGTTGTATCACTGCTCACAAATAAGCTTTGCAACACAAACAGCACATCAAGAATTATAGATTTATAATATTGCTTGACAAGTCATTGCTCCAGCACAACAAACTGTGGATCAGTGGAAATGTCTTAGTCGGCAGACTCATGCAGGTCCTATACTCATGGGTATTATATGGCAACCAGTCCATAAAGGTCCATTTTCATGGTCAACAGGGAGAAGTGAATGGACTGCTTCTGAAAAGGGAGTTAGCTTTCCATACATCATCCCTCTGCCACCCACATCCAATCACACTGTTAATATTGGCCTGGCACACATCTTAACGGAGAGTGCAGTGGACAAAGCAGTCTAACTGTTCTCACATTCTGAATTGCATATTTCAACTAGTAATGGGTGAACTCAGATGGCTTCGTTTCAAGCTTGCTCTGATATTGATTGGAAATGTGGATTTAAAGGTTACTGGGTATGTGTTCTGTGTAAGGAGAGAAGGACAAAAGTGGCAGAGTAAAGAAAAAGCTTACAAAACTGGAATGAAATTAAGCAGAAAGAGAAAATGAAATATGCAGAGAATTTTGTGGATGGGTAGAAATGGCATAGAATAGTCCTATGCTCCCATTCTGAGAAAAACAGCATAGGATAAAGGAAATTGAGTTGTTATATATGACATTTCCTTTATTTCTTCCATTGAAGTAGAAAGAGGAAAGGCAGTCGATAGGGAATGGAAGAAAGGGTGTGTGATCTCTTTGTTCAATGGGAGCTGAGAACCAGGTCCTTTAAGTTTCGTATATAAATATTATACACTTTTAAATATGCAATTACCGCCTTATCCAAAGCATGCTGGTGTCAACAGGAGTCTTCCAACTGACTTCAGGGATCTTGGATTGGGCCCATACATTAGAGATGGGCCAAAATGGGAGGCCAAACTCACTCCCCCCACAAACTTGGGGAGAGTTCAATCCTGGAACCAGATCCACCCCGTGTAGCTCAAACCCAGTAGTAATGCACAGATGCATTTATCATATGAGCAGAGATTTTGGTCCTTATAGCACTCTCCATATTCCTGCATAAGTTTCCTTTTAAAATTTTTTTTTGTATTTTTAACACATTCACAGATTTGTAGGTTTTCAGACTAGAAGAGACAGTTATGATAATCTGACCTCCTGTATAACACAGGCCACAGAATTTCATCTATAAGCCATGCCCATGATGCAAAGTTAGCAAGGTTGCAGTGCAAAAAATGCTTAAAAAAACACCCTAACATCTCTTCCAGCCACCACACCTCCATCTATTTTAAATTATTACAGCCCTATTCAGCACAAAAAGCCCTGCCCAGATTCTGTCCCGTGCAAACCTGCTGCACATGCTGATTTATTGATTTACTTTGCTGAATTGGGTCCCTGATGCTGTCTCCAGGCTGCCCCCTGCACATCCTTTCAGTCTCTGAAGTCTTTAGGGAGAAGGAAAGAGCAGTGTTAACACTCATAAAATGAATGAGTGAGTAAACCTGAAACTTGCAAAGCAACATAAAAATCACAGGATCTGATAATTTATTGTCTGTCATTTTCCAGTGGCCCAAGCTTATGATAAATAATTGATTTTACTAGGCTTGCACTTCAGAATGAAACTCCTGATGTAGGATATCCACTTTTAAGGGTGCTCAGGGGATAGGTGGGTGAGTATAAACCTTACATTCCTACCATAATGCTACTGGAACCATGAACTGTAGTTTAGCTAAATACAATAAATGTCATAATAAATAGAAACGGTTGTCTAGTTACATTCAGTTAAATATATATATTTTCCCCATCCCTCGTAGTCTTATAACAAAGATTTCTTTTTCTTTTCATTCCTGCCCTGCTCGTGCCTGACGTCTCAGGCTGTGATTGAAGTTTATTTATAAAAATAAAAAGGCATTTCACCATTTTCAGTTTTGGCTTTGTGTGTTTGTGAAGCCCAAACTACTGTGTTATAAATAGCTGTGATTAGTGCAAACATCGTCCATCTCTCTTGATGTGCAGTTTTTGTTGGCTTGGTTGGTTTGGTTCAATTCTTTTGGTGAAGGGAATCACCCTGATAGATTCTAGCTTTTATTGAATGGCAATTTTAAAAAGGGTCCTGTCCAATCCTGCCCTTCTCAATGAGGCAAAACTTCCTTTTCATGTCAACTGGTGTTTCGCTTGTGTCAAACATGGAAGATTAAGATAATAGGGAGCAACCATTTGCCACAAGGGCTGCCAGGAATTTTAGCATAAATAAGGCACAGACTAAGTAACTGCCAGACTGAATCAGACCCTAAGGTCCATTTAGTCCAGTAACTTGTCTCTGATAGTGGCCAACCCAGATACTTCAGAGGAAAATGCAAGGAACCTGGCAATAGGCAGATGTGGGAATATCTGGCCCTGCCATGAAGGTCTCATCCTCACCCTTAACTGGCTATTTCTACACTTGGAGCTAGGGGAGTGTTCCCAGCTCACATAGGCTTACTCATGCTAGCTCTCATCTATAGCCATGGTAGGATGCGCAGCAGTGGCACTGTGCTAGCGGCCCGGATTAAAAACTTGCCTGAACCCCACTGGTACATACTCAGGTCTGCTAGCACACGCTGCCACTGCCCAGATCTGCTCACATGTGCCTGGGCCTGCACTGCTCTTTTAATGTGCTAGCTCAGAGGAGCACTAGCAAAAGCATGTCTATGTGCGCTGAGAATCACGCCCCCCCAGCTCGTAGTATCGATGTTGCCTTAGTGAGACATAGATTTAAGTCCTGAAGCATGGCAGGTTTGGGGAGGTTTTTGGGGGGTTGGTTTTATCATCAATAACTAGAACAAATCTGAATATTTTTGATATCCAGTGGCACTGCTAAAGTGAGTCAAGTTACATGCAAACCGAAGTGTTTGCATGTTCGGTATCTATAGGCCTGATCCTGCAAACTCATACAAACGGGCAGAACCTTGTGCCCAGGCACAGCTGGCTGAAGTCCCTGGGCCTCTGTGCGGGCACAGGCATCCTAAACTTGTACTTATTACACCACAGGATCTCATGAAGACGACTTTTGACCTTCACCTACAAGAGTAGAATGGCTTCTCAAAAGTCATTAGGCAGTCATATGTACAGACTTTTTTTTTTTAAACAAAAACAAACCCAAATTTATCCCAAGCAATAAGATCAACTGCCCTTGAAACATTGCCTGCCCTTATAAAATAGTGCACATTTTACCCCCATTCAGGAAAGGGCTTTTTGTTGTTGGTTGGTTGTTTTTTTTAAGGTACATTAAGTTGTTTTTAAATGTTAACATTGAAGTAAGTGAGCAAATCCCAGGCAAAATTCAATGGTAACAAGACTTCAATCTGAACATAAGCCGTTGTGCTTTTTCTTTTCACAAAGAAATGAGTTAAGGTATGTCACCCTTTACATTACATTTCCCTTGGTTCGTTTCACAGTTAAAAACCATTTGTATATTTAAATTTAATGGTAATTATTTCATTCTGGTCTGCACATAACAAAATACATTGAAACACTAACAGTGGCAACTGCCTAGAATTATTTTTTAAAATACCCTTTAAAAATAGTCAGTTTTACTCCAAAAACTGCAAAGGAGGAGAGTGGGAAACAGCCTATTAAAAATTCCTAGGCAATGGGTTCATGCCTAGCTATAGCACAGAGCAAAAAATAAAATATATAAGCGTATACAAACTCACAAAAGTTCTAAATGCCGAGAGCCAGCATTCAAAGGGCATGAGTGAGAAAAAAGGACCTGAGTAGCGTTGTTCTCCTCAAAGAAGTGGGGAAGTTAAGTCTGTTTCTCATGGTTAAAAGAGAAAGACGTTTTGGCCTTTCCCCTGGGAGCAGCTGTGATCTGATCCCCACCACCAGGTATAATACCAATATCCACAGAATCCCCATTAACACGCCAATGCATCAGTGCTTCCCACATCTTGTCTGTTAGCTGATCCAGGCAGGGGTTGCACGCTAAGTGCCACAAATCACATGCTAAAATGGTCTTGCCTCTTCAAAGGGGAAGGAAGAAGAAGATGAGGGTGGAGGGGGTAAGAGGGAGGAGAGATGCTTCAAGTGATTTACGACCCCCCTTTGAGAACAAGCCAGACGTGGGCAAAGCTTTTTGCACCTGGGCCATTATGAGGCAACAAGGATGATCTCCAAGGAGCAAAAGACATTCAAATGTACAAGTGGAAGATTAGGATGATTCAATCTTCCCTGGGATCAGTCAGCCTTTAATCAAAGAGAAAAACATAGAGCGATATAGCTAGATCTATCTAGAGAGCGATATATATCTAGATCTATATATCTACCATCTCTCTTTCAAAAGAGTGAAAGGGAATGAAGATTAAAAAAGGAGGTCTTGTGTATTCAAAGTGCTAATTCAGAACTTCTCTCTCTAATACACTCATGAAACATTTTAATTGTCTGACTTTGCATTCAAAAGCCTTGTTTGCAACTCTTAATTGCAGGCGGCTTTGAACAAATAATTGAAATGCATGACTTGTGGGGCTGCTTAAACAATTATAATGTGCTTTGCCAATAGATGCTTGGTCCCACTACCCTACCCCCACCTTTTTCCATAATGAAAAGAGCTAGCATGATATTTGGAGCCAAGTTAAAACCTTGCTAATTTGCAGAGCTGAGATCTGGGACTGTGACAGTGGCCTTACCTGTATTACTGCTTGCATCAGCGAAATATAGCTCTAATAGTTCAACTGAATGTTAAGAAGACCTTTTCATTTTCTGCTGAGAGCGCCCCTCTGGGAGATTCTTTTCTAAATACAAATCCTTCATATGTCTGTTAGTTTTGCATCTGCATAAGATTTATGGAGCTGTTTTCCTGAACATTCTCTTTGTATGATTTTAGCAGAGTCTCCCCAGCACACTTAGAAAAAGAATTTCAGGGAAACCATATAATTTTCAAACACACTAAAGTAATCTGTGTCTGTGTTGACATAAAACTCTAGTGGGCAACATACTCTATTTGTAAATTGGCAGTAATCTGCCAAGATGTGAGGTTTTTGTTGGGGCGGGAGGGGGTAGTTCTGATGGGGGAGAGAGACAAGGACCAAACAGGCAAGCTCATGTAAGTGTGCATGTGCATATCCCTAATGTTAACAATGATCCAATAAGAAAAGCGGACAATTCAGATTCTCTTTGCTACAAGGCCCAACCAGAATAATTGCTATATTTTGCACAGCTAGGTTTGACAGTATCTTTTCCATTTATTGCTGGATGTGAGATCGGAGTTACATTTTGACCCTGCCTACAACAATCCTTAAACCACGTTTAAGAACAGAGGTTAAACTCATTTTAAATATTGCCCTACATCAACTGCCTTTTGACGATCAGTATGGACTGGGCCAAATCATTTACAAAAAAGAAATTTGTGCTTAGATGCCTACTTTCACTGGGTTTGTGGCGTTAAGGACTTGTGCTGCAACCCTCGTCAGTGTCACAGTCAGCAGCGCAGGCCATCTCCTCCACTTTAGCAAACAGACTGGGAAACCTTTAGTTTTGGGGAAACATTCACCTTTCAGAGCATCACATCTAATTGCATACGTTAGAACCGGCCTTTGTGTCTGAACTCCTGCAACCGTGAAAGCTGTCATGAACACCACAACTTGAGAAGATATACAGATATGGAGCATCCAGCCACCTGCCTTTCTCTAGCTACTGTAAGATCAAGACCAAAGTTCCAGGCAAGAATTTTGGCAAGATGTTCCTCATGAGACCAGTTCTGAATTCTTTACTCTAGCCATGATTCTGCAAGATGCAGACTCTTCTCATTTCCCATGGGCATTAATGGGATCCACCACTTTGTAGAAATGAATTTACATAGGTAAATCTCTCTGACTTCAACAGGAGTTTTTACCTTGGTAAGGGCATTATACTGTATTGTATGGCCAACGTGAGATGCTAAGTATGTTTACACCTCTAGCTTAGTTTATTTTCTTGCTGAGCTCACATGGCTGAACTAGCTAGGAACTCATCTCCAGTAAGATCACTCAGAAGTTCTGGAATTAGACTGGAAAATCTTGGTGTAGGGAACATGTGGTATCTATGGAAAACACGTGTAACTTTTCTCAGATGAATAGTCTCCTAGACAGGTATGGGACCGCTCACATGAAGAAAATTAGACAAGTATTTCAGGCTTGGGGCCTAAGCTTGTAAATCACCATGTAAATTTATGGCACTGTATAAAGTTTCTATGATAAATGCAATCGCTGTCAGGAGTTTAATAACTCATTCTGAAAACATTGCCCATGTTCTCTGTATGGTTCAGGGACTACTCCATTAGTGACCCCAGTTATCTGAGGACAAGGATAGCCTAGCAACCAAAAAAACTTGAACAGATATTGAGATGATCAAACTATTAAAGCAGACTGGTGTCGGATAACAACAACAGAAAATCACACACCTGGAACCCATTCTCTGAACAAAAACAGTAATAGAACAAAACTACACCATAGTCAGTCACTTCTGAAGTTCTTTCAATGTGTCATGCAGTATGTGCCTGTCAGTGTTGCATTTCATTTGTGGCTTAATCAGCCAACAAGGAGCACTCTCTGAACAAAGTAGCTATCATCTCCCTCCACAATAAGTATTGTAATTGCATCATTTCCATAACAAACTCATCCTTCACCAGCAGGAGATCTGGAAACTTGAGTTCACACTCTCATTCTGAGCCAGATCTTTGAGCCAGCTATGCTTAGTGCAAAACGTCGTAGCAGGTTGAAAAAGGGGCACTTTCGTGAGATTTTGAGATTATCCACTGGACAAAGGACTATAAATATTAATTTGACAATTTTTATAATGTACATCACATCAGTTAGTGAAATTTACCATTCACAAACGAAAACTCTAAACCTAATAAATAAGATTTAACACATACTTTAGCACAGAAACTGTGGTCAAATTCTCTTCTGGCGTAACTCAAATGAGGTAAATGAAGTTAATGCCAGCAGGTATCTTACCTCTGTCTCTCGGGTTACAAACAGATCTAGTTCTTTCTATACTATCTATATTTTAATACATCACACTAGGGGTAGCCTCATGGGCAAAACAAAATTGGGATGTTCTGACATCTGAGCCCCATGACGTTAACACACCAGGTATCTGTGTGTGTTACAAAAATGTATAAGTGAACCAGGAAATAGATGGAAGTGTGAAGTAGAACTGCTGTGTTGGAATATTCTATAAGCAACAATCTTATCAATCAATATTCTCAAGTCACTTTCAGAGTTCAGTTCATGGCCTCCTTAAAAACCAAGTCCTTTTGGTGGCTTCCTTCTCTCCAATGCACACATTGGCTCTAGCTGCAGTTTCAGAAAGGCTAGAATTACACAATAGTACAAGCAGCTGGAGGGTTTTCACTTAAGAAAATAATTTTTTTCAGTTTTAGGATAATTAAATAGATTAAACTGAAAGCATTAAAAGGATTACCATATGAATTACTTGGTATATACCCAAATTTTCAAAATTATTTGTACCCAATTTCACGTGAAATTACATGATTGCACACAGGTAATTTACCTCATACAGTTATAACAGAGCATTCAATTCTGAACATTTGGGCCTCCCATTTCATCTTCACCTTCCCTAGCAGGGGCTGAATCAAGCCACTGATAAATTTCAAGATTTTAAAATGTGAAAGAGTTCAATACACAGACTTGGGTACTTCAGGAGGTAGGAGAAACAGAAAGAGCAGAACACAAATGGACAGAATCACATCATTGCCCACTATTCAGCTCTCAGACTTCTTACAAAGAACATGACACAGTCCAGACGTTAGGAGAGAAGCATAAGTGAGTTTAAAAAAATAGAGCGATGCAAAATCAACTAGTTTGATATGCATGCAGCCACCAATATACATTCTATAACATAGATTATTGGTCATTTGATATTAGAAACATTAGTGTATCTATTGTGTTATACACTTATTCCAAGTGTACCTCTGACATGTGCAGCTGGGAATAAATGATATTGTTGTTCTACGTACAGAGGAGGGCAGAAGGCAGATAGACCAATCAACTCACTGTCACTTGCTTCCTGCCACCTATCTATTGCAGTTGGCTGCACTGGAGGAATTTTGCCTAAGTGCTAACTTTTCACTCCATATCCTTGCTACTGAAGCTTTAGCTTCATGGCAATTAAAGTGACTGTTTTAAACACCTCAAAAATTAGGTTTAGAACTGAAATGCCAACACATACATAACTACTCAGGTGCCTACAGCAACAGAGTTATTGCTGAGGTGTTGAAATGGCTTGAGATTTTCTGTTTGATTTTCATATAGGAGTGTGATTTTTGGAAGTAACTGGTGCACTTGATGTGTAAATTTTGACACATTTTATGTGACAAGAAAGCAGTATATCTGCAGATCAGTAATAGCACATCTTGGCCACTTTACCAGGCTGTGTGTGGGAGGAGAAGGCTTGAGATCAAGCTCACAAGCAAAATGATTCCCAGATACTTTTGTTCCCTGCTTTGTCAAACTCCTGTATTATTTGTAAGTAACAAACTCAGTAGCAATTCCCTGGTATGAAAGGTTTGGGTGCATAAAACAAGAGTCAGAATATAAAAAGTGGATAAGAGATTTTACACTGTTCACGGATTAGCTAGTGGTTTCCATACTCCAATAGGAAAAACATTTCTAACTAATTTGATATGCAGCCTTATATGTTAACATCTGATTTCAACATCTGAGCAATTTCAGTTCACACAGAAGTTATTGGTAGATGCAGGATCTCAACATTGTTGAAAAAAATCATTCAAGAGCAGGAAACAAACACAGAGCACTAAATTCTCTAGAACCCGATCTTTTAGGAATGGAATAGGCAAAGCACTGAAAAGTATACTGCTGCAGAGCTGAGATAAGACAAACCACACAGGTCCTTTCCATGTGTAAGGGCCAAATTGTTCCTACCCCCAGAAATCCACTGGAGTCTAGGAAACTTTGCAAGTCTGGTCTTGTAGAGTTTCCACTCTTCTCCTTGTGGGAACCTTTCCCCTTAGAGACCAGAGTAAAGGCAGAGGATGAAACTTTCCCAAAAAACTCCTGGGATTTTGTGCACCAGAGAGCTCCGAATCCCAAAGGGCTCCATGCTTTAAAAAAAAAAGTGAGCAGAGCAGAGATGAGGATCTCACCCAGAGAGTCTACAACAGTAAGGAAGGATCGAGATAAAAGGATGGTTACAGCACTGGCCTAGGAGTTGGGAAACTGGTTCAATTCTCTGCTCTCCCCCAGACATCCTGTGAGACCCGGCATAAATCACTCAGCTTCTCTGTGCCTCTTCTTTAAAATGGGGATAATAGTACTTCTCTGCCTCAGAGGGGGTTATTCACATTAAAATACTGTGAGTCACAGAGATACTATAGTGATGGGAGCCGTATAAGTACTTAAGATAAACAGACAATTTTAGCATCCAAAACATGGTTTCACTATCATTTAAAAAGCTACAGGAGTCAGGAAAATGCAAGGATAATCAACGGCCACTTGATGTAGCCATGCTTCCATTCCCCTCCTTTCTTACCTCTCTCCAGTCTGTACCCAACATTGGTTTGTGTCTGACTAGGGTAACCAACCTAAACAGACACTCTGAACTCCTGTTATTAGCTGCGTTCTTCCCCTTCGTTCAAATTTAATATCGCCAAATGTACTGCTTAAATTCTGGCACGCGGCTGATTTGATCAGTGTGAATCAAATATACATTAAGGATAGAGATGGTTGAAATGTTTTGACAAAACAGTTTTCTGTCAGAAAATGCAGTTTCACTGAAATTGAAATGTTTCACAGGAGCTTGTCAGTTTTGTCAACATTTTCAACAGAAGAAAGTTGAAGTGAGTTTAGTCTCATTTCCTTTTGATGTTGAAACGTTTCAATAAAGTAAAAGTGCTTCCTTTTGACCATTTTGTTTAGATGTTTATATTGTTTTAATTTTAACACTGCATTGCATTTAATAATGCATACAATTTTATAATGTTGCAACATCATCAAAATGAATCATTTTGATGGTCCTGAATCAACAGGTTTCGGACTTTTCATTCTGTGGGAAATTTGGTTGTTTGGTCCAATTAGGACTGGAAATTTTTTTGAAATGTTTAAGTTTTCCATGGAATGGAAATTCCAGATTCTGATCAGCTCTAATTAAAGACTCAGCTAATATACACTTAACTCATGACCAAAGTTACATGAAAAAAATATTTTTTCTCTTGCAAAATTCAGACCCCAAATTCTGCTTCTTGTTTTTAATTTCTCTCTCAACTAAAATACCTGAGTATAGTTTAAAAAAAAAAAATCACAGTTTGAATGGAATATTAATTTTAACAGGTAAAGAGTTTGCTCAGTACGCCACATCTGCACAGAATTATTTACCTAGACAGAACTGGTTGAGAGTGAGACACAGGCTTAGAGGTTTCCAATACAAGTGCCCCATAGCATTAACAGTAATTGTCACAGCAAATAACCTGCAAAGCTGAACTATATTTGCATAAAACCAACCAAATAAATGTAAAAGAAACAAATAAAGTCCTAGATAGTTCAGAAACAGATATAAGGTCACCTTGTTCCAGTCCTATTTAAAAATCACCAAAAAAATCCAGAGCACATATTTTATTTTGTTTGGCAGAAAACAGATTGTTTAGAGGGAGATTTTTGTAGGCACAACTACCACTTGTGCATTTAAAAATCACCTATATAATTTTGAACTCTGAAAGTTTCCTATTTCCACTGCGTGTCTCCAAATTCATGAGAGGAAGAATTGCCTAGTGGTTAAGGTGCTGGTTTGGGACTCCAGGGACCAAGGTTCAGTTCTCTGTGTTGCCAGATGTCCTGTACGATCTTGGGCAAGTTACAATCTCTCAGAGTCAATTCCCCATTTATACTTCACCGGGACGCTGTGAGGATGAATACATTAAAAATTATAAGGCACTATGCTAGTGGGAGACATAGGAGTCTAGGCCTACGGAGGACCTAGGATAAATACCAAGGGAAGTGTCCATCTAATGATGAGCAGCAGAGAGATAAATGAGAATGAGCCCTTTAACTTTTAACAAGGTGATGGCTAATTTCCGTTTCAGTAGTGTGAAGAGGACAGAAATCTGACAAGTGGATCAGTAAGGGAGTTTGAAGGAAGGAAATGATGGAACCAAGATTAAATGGCACAATTCAAGGAATTTGGAGGCGAAAGGAAAGCAACTGGGCAACAGCTCGGGGGGGGGGGGTGTCACAGAAGAGTTTTCTTTGGGACAGGAACCAAATGAATGCTTAAAGGTGGAGGGAAAGGAGACCGTGGACAGAGAAGGAGATGATGGGTGCAACAAAAGAACAGGGCATCAAGGAGATCCAGATGGAAGAAGATCTGCAAGTCTAGACTAACGCTGGACACAATCAAAACAGGAGGAGGGGTGTGGAGAGAAGAGGAAGGGAAGGACAGCTCCTGTTGGTAAATTCAGTGTAAAAATCGGGTGTAAGAGGAGGATGTAGTGGTAGCCAGGGAGCAAAGTCTGATCAGTCAAGAAGTAAGGGGGGAGGGAGAGAGGGAGGGAGAGGGAGAGAGAGAACTGAAGGAAGACAGCATGAGCTTCCAGACCCTAATAAGAGATCTACTGAATCATGCAGAGAGACATGATATAGTCTATGTTAAAATCTCCCTTTATGAAGTGTTTTGGAGCAGGTTTTTATAACATCATGGCTAAGGATGTTCGTATTATTGGATGATACCTCTCCAGCATCCCAAAACACAACAATTTGTTAGGAAAGAAGCAATGCATGTTACTATTAATAATTATTTAGGTACCATTGTAAATATGCACAAAGATTTACAAAACAAATAAGGCAAGTTCCTGCCCCGAAGAGCTTTATTAATTATTAAAGTCTTTAAACTTAGTTCCCTAATTTATTTTAATGCCGATTTTTTTCAGAAGGAACAATAAGATCAAAATAGAACACACAGAAAAAAATTGATTGTGAAACACCTGCCAAAATAGCATAAGTGAAATCAGAAAGTGGATTGTTCTGATATGGCAGTCTCCAGTATTACCTTTTTTTGTGAAAATAGAGACATTTTATGGAGATCAAAGTTCTGAACACTCAAACAAAAATCTAGAGTGCATTTCATTGTGTTTATATGTGATACTCCCTTCCCTCACCCCATGTCTGTCCTGTCTATTTATATTGTAAACTCTTTCCAGGCAGGGACTGTCTGCTATTTTTGTACAGTACATAGCACAATAGGGCACTCTTCTTGGTTGATCCTTAGGCACTGCTCTAATAAACATGGCTAATAACAAAGCAGCTGAAATGATACAGTCTTTAATTAGATGATTACATATAAGACTGCATCATAATGCATACGCACAAGGGTTGCCAGGGCAATCAATTTTAGCATTTCTTAACTTTCGAGTGCTTGACTTTGCAATCTTAATAATGTTGTTTTAGGTGCACGGCCATCAGGAATGCTAGATTCCAAGACAAAAAAGCCTTGCATAAGTAATGGAAGCAAGAACTGAGTCTGTATATGCAGTCTGACCATGGGAGTTAAAGACACAAAGATGAAGGTAAAACTCGTGTGTGTAATTACATACAAACTGGTTCAAAAACCTGTGTCTTGCTAATCAAACTTTTTCACTCACGTGATCCCTCAACCCCTTCTAGTTAAGAAAATTTAAAAACATTATAAAAACTTAGAGAAGAAGAGATCACATGGCCTCACTGACCTCTCCCTGCTTTGTCACTGTTCTTTACATCCTCCCCTTGTCCGTCTTTTTCTCCATAAATGCCGAGCTGTCTCCATCTCACTGAGACTAATTGCTTCTCTGGCTTTATTTGGCACCCTATTTTCAGTGTTTATTAGTCTTTGCATTAAAAAGTTCTGCCTGAATCTGCTGTATACTTTTGACATTCCTCAGCCCCCTTCCCACCCCCCCCCTTTTAAAAATGGGAATCCGAGTTTTGAACTTGGAATATTATAATGTTGCAAAGATTATCAAAATGAAACAGTTTGATGAACATGAAAACTGTCTCAGCTCACTTCATCAAACTCCCAAGTCTGCATTTCCACCATTCAGAGACAAAAGAGATGGACCCCGACTACTCAATCACCTAAAAAATAAAAGAAATCAAACCCAGACAAGGAAAGCGGCAGATGACATGTTAGGTGTTGTGAGGTACTCACAACAAAGCACAAGGTTTTGTTTTTCATTTTTAGTCAGAAATATCTGAAATGAATCAGAGGAAAACAGCATGCTAATTATCTAGAGCCGCATCAAGCCAATGATACACATAGTGTTTGAGAACAACTCCTTCTTTCCTCTCTTCTAACTGCTGTCTGCCAAAGCCAACGCAGTGTAGCACTGTGCATGAACTTGGAAGGAGGAGCACAGACTGCAGGAGGGAAGTGTTTGGAGGAGGCAGTGGGAAGCCTGTCTCTACGCAGATGGTTTGAATGCTAGCTGCAGCTGCAGCACCTTGGTAAATAATTATCTAAGGGATGATCCAGTGAGTGTTACAAGCATGTACTTGCAGTAAAAGTCATGGGTTTACTGACTGTTCCTTGATTTTTTTTTAAATTACAAATGGCCTGACAAAACAAGGGGGCGCCAGCCACGCACAGCCGCATCCTTTGCGCCTGCACCACACCCTAATCCTGGCTGGCGTGGAGAGGGAGGCAGGAGTGGGGAGCTGGCCGCGTTGACTCGGGACGAAGACCCCAGGGTTGAGAGTGAGCCTGCCCCACACTCATCTCGGGCAGTAACAGCTCCTGCACCCCGTAGGGAGGGGCCTGACTCCCCGCTCCGGGCATGGTGACACTGGCTAAGCGGGTTGCCCTACTGCCCAGGTTGGGTGTCCCCCCATCATGACGACGGGGTAGCTTGGCCAAGCCTGACTGGCACTGGGACCCCACATGCCAGGTCACAACGCCTAGAGCAGGGAGCTGGGCCCAGCCCGATGGAACAGGAGCCAGGAGGACACAGACACGAACACACGTCACAGACAAAATTAGGAGGGAAGGGAGGGGCGGGGGAAATATCACACCAGGAATGGCTTTTTCCTCCCACCATGACAAACCTGCAGCCCAAACAATGACCTGTTCATATTAGGTACTTACATGGCCCCCAAAAACATAGTATCTGACGGCTTCCCACCTTTATGTATTTATCTTCACATGACCCTGTGAGGCAGGCCCCAAGTCCCATGCCAGCACCCTAGCCACTGGACCATTCACCCAGTGAGGGGAGCAGACACAGGGCCATGCATTGATAAAGGGACTGAAAAAAGTAACTAATTGGAATAGCTGCAACTGCTGCCATTATACCTGCCTTCTCCCTGTTTCTACTGGGTTCCACTGTTCTCCTCTCGCTTCTGAGAGTGGCCAGGAGGATTTGGAGGGTAAAGCTAGGAGAGTTAGACTCAATGACTGTTCTACCACTGATTTCCTGTGTGACGTTACTCATGTCCAGAGGCGATGCACGCGTGGGGGGCTCATGCAGGGCCATGTGTCCCCATCCCACCCCCCGCTTTCTCAGGTTGCTCTTAATGGGATGCCCAGCAGCAAGGAGGCAGCGGCTCCTCCAGCGACGGCACTCACCATGTGTCCTTGCAGCATGGGCAGGCAGAAAGCAGCTGGCTGCATGCTGAGTTCCTCCCTGCCCCCTGCTACATGGGGCCATTCCTCCGTCCCAGCTGCTCCAAGGACATGCCGCGATGCCCACTGAGATGAGTCGGGGGGGGGGGCAGCTTTGAGATCGTGAAGAGGAGCTGCGACGTGGTGCTCAGTGCCAGGCAGCTCAACCGGAGCTCTATCCAGCCCAAGAGCCCCATGGTGTGAAAGGGGAGTGGGCTGGAGTGGGGGAAGAGTGGGAAAAGAGGGGCGGACCCTGTTGCTGCTGTTTCAATGCTCCCCCAGCTTAACTGAAACAGCCACAGCCTCCCGTGTGCCTATCAAGGAAGAGGAGATTTGGGGGAGTCTCATTCCTCCTCCCCAACAAAAAGGGAGAGAGAATTTGCCAACTTCTCGTTGACCGAGACAATCCAGCCTCAAGCCCTATCCCACCTTGGTGCCACCCACCCTGCTGGCCCGGGGGGCGGCAGAGGGACTGTGCACTCCAGCTTGTTGCTGCCCCTTTTGGTGATTGTGTTTTGAACACTTGCTAAATTGATTGAGGATCAATAAGACAGGGAGGGACACTTGCAAACTTTGGGCAGCCATAGGACAGAGAGCAGGAGGAGGTAGTTTCTAGTGCATGTTGTCTACATACATGTCAAGTTTCAGGAGGTGGAGGCAAAAGCCATGTGTGGAGCAGTCACATGCTTGCACAGATCCTTTCAATTGTGCCCCCACATCCTCCCCCCCCCCAAGTATCCACAGTTACGTGTCGCCTCTGGTCAAGTCATTTAACCACACTTGCACAGAATGCTTCAGTGACAACGTAGTCACCAGCAGCAACCGTTGGCCATGCCGTGCTAAATACCAGGAAGAGAAACATAACCAGATGTAGGAAGGAGACCGGGGCAACAAGCTACTGTATATAGCCTCTTAGAAGTCAGGCCTAAGCAACACAAGTTACTGATGCTGGCGGAGTATTAGTGCATCATAAGAACCCTTTCAAGTATAATGGAACAATCAAGGACAAAAGCAGCAACAACGTTGGTGGTGCGGGGAAGAGGCCATGACAACTCTGCATCACAAGTCCTATTTCTAAGGGCACTTCTACACTCCAAATTTAGTCAACCTAAGTTACGTTAGCAAACAGCCAGCACAGTAATTAAATCACTTTTGCATATCCACACTGTGTTGGTGATGTGCCCCCTTGCCAGGAGGGCCTGTAGTGATTGTATGGTCAGTGTGGGATGGCTTCTGAAAGCCCAGTAACTTTCGATGTAACCAATACAGTGTTTACACTGACCTTGCGTCAACCTCATTACAGAACATTGACTCTATGCCTCTCATGGAGGTGGAGTTACAAAGGCCTGGTTTAACATTACATGGCTCCATCGATGCAAAGTACGTCACTTACATCATGTAAGTAACCTAACTGATGTCAACATTCCTCACACTGGAGTAGCCACACTGTCTTCACTATGCTATGTTGACGGAAGCTATATCCCATGGACATAGCTTGAGTTTCTTGTTCTGGTGGAGTACTAAATTCGACAGGAGAAGTACTCGGCAATTGATTGAGCATGTCTTCATCAAACTGCTAAAATTGATGCTGCTGCATCGATGGCTGCGACACAGACCAAACCACCCAGTGTAGACATGCCCTAAGTCGGCATAGCAGGGGAGTTATGTTGGCGTGAGCTAAATTTTAGTGTAGTCACCTGCATAGTTAGGTCACTGTAAGCTGCCTTGCATCAACCGAACTCTATAGTGTCCATACTTTAGAGGAGAACAGTGTGAAGAAGAAGATATGTCCAGTGATAGCTCATGTCAGTGATGCTAGTAGTTAGATCACTTGCATATCAGGAGAAGATAATAAAAGTTATTGATTAATCATGATAACAAACACCATAAACGTATGCCACCGTGAACAAAACAGACTAGAACCCCCTTGGGGTAGGGAATGTGTTTTAGTCTAAGGGCCTGATTCAATGCACATGGGAGTCTTTCCATTGACTTCAAAGAGCTTCAGATCAGGTCCTAATTGAAACATAGAACAAGGCTAAAAAGGAATATATGAGCAGCAAATTATAACAGCTACAGCCAGCTCTATATAAGCTAGTTGAAAAGACACCAGAACCCATTTTATATTAAAAATGATCATGAAACTAAATGCAGACAACAGTAACTTTCATACCAGAAGACAAATACCACTGGTATAATAATAATGTAATATTAAAATATTCGAATCAGCTACACTTAGAAGATAGTTAGATGGCAAAATGAATAATATATGCAAGTACAATCTAGAGTTCTGTTTTATGCATACAAGGGGAATAATTAACTGATCTGGAAACATGTAAATGAGAGCTTAAAAGCATTTTCAAAACAGCACATCCAATTTCAGTTACACACGCAGAAGTTGCTACATTATAATAATTACATTTTTTAACAAAAGATTTATTTTGAATAGGAGCATTAAATATTATACTAATTACTGGTTATTTTACTTTGTACCCAGGGAGAGGGAATGAATATTCATTAATTCCTAAAGCTACCAAACCTCAACAGGCCAGACAGATTCCAGCACTGCTACTAAGATAAGTATAGAAAACATTTGCTATGAAACCAGACTCTCTCCACAAATCACAGCTCTGATTGTTTTATGTGATTAAATGAACTACAGCAGTAATAGTCTATCTTTTGTCCAAGTCCAAATTTCTTGGTCAAGGGATAGTCAAGGTCCAGATTTCAGAGAAAAATAAACTTAAAAATTATAATAAATAAATAAAAAGATTCTGGGGTCCGTTCACAAGTGTCTGGCAGTCCAGATTTGGTCCACGGTCTGCCTATTGACTACCCCTGAACTACAGGATACAGACAACAAACCATAGCAGTTTTTAAAATGTGGATTCTTTTTATGTAATCCCTTCAGGAAGCACTTTCTATTAGTGTTATTTTGGGGAACGCAGTAACTATCTAACTATAGCACCAAAGATAAAATTTCAGTATCAGGGCTGGCCTTATTATGGGTGGGTGATGTGAGTGACCGCCCAGAGAACCGTGGTCAGGGGGGCTCCATGGTCAAGATGGAAGGAGTGGGGTGGACCTGGGGTGCATGGCTGTGGAAATGAGCTCGGAGCAATGGGGTGGGGAGGGGGGAGGCAGCTGGCCCTGTTTAGTATATTCTGTATATTCTGGAGATAATCAAACACCTTTCACTCATTTGTTACTTATTGGCTTCAGACTGCATCCTCTAGTAGCATTTATGCAGGCAAAACCTCTATTGGCTTCCCATTATTATAGTAACAACATGGAAATGATTTTCTTTCACTAATATAATGGCACATTGCATTCAAAACACAAACAATGTTCCAGGAATATTTCCACTTCACTTTCTATCCCCAGTACTTGGAATGTATCCAGATCCCATGCTTTATTTTAGGTTGGTTACTTATTAAATCTGGTGCGTGAATTGAGGCCAAGATTTTCAGAAGTTGCTAGTGATTTTGGGGTGCCCATGTTTTGGGACTCCAACCTGAGATATGGTAGAAGAGACTGATTTTTCAGAGAGTGGGTATGCAACAATTTCTGAACACTGGGTCCATTTAAAGCACTTCAAACTGTGTGCCAAAATCATTAGTCCCATTTGAAATTCTTGGCTTTAATATCCAGGAAAGTAACAGGCTACCAGCTCTGGCTAGTCTCAGCAAGGTAGATGCTTATACAAGCTATATCTTCCTGCTCCTCAGTTCTGCAGAGCAACTGACCTACAGCTTCTGTGATGGACATCATATGAACAGAAACTAACCCTCCTTGAGGTATGCCACATTGTGTGGTGATTTTGTCATGGGCAAACCAAGTCTTAATACTATGGAACAAAAAAAAAAAGGCGTTTTCATATTACCAGTCCTGGCAGTATGGCTGCAACACTGTAGCATGCTGCTCTGCTCTTAAGTGTGATATAAACCAACAGTTTAAGAAACTATCGAGTTAATTCTTCCACTAATGCTTGGAACTTTGATGGGGTGAACCCCACAGCTAATAGGGTAAATCATCATCAAATAGAATCGTACTGTTCTCATTTGTTGTGACCTTGTTTACTGAGAACTCCTTAAATCAAGGTAATTCAATCTGAAAGCAAAGTACATAATACTGTCACATCTGTGATTGTCAATACTTTGAGGATGCTCCTAAGCTCCCGAAGTCCCAAAGTCCCTGCTCTGGGTTCATATAGCACCTAGTACAATGAGGTCCACAACCAGCACCTAGTACAATGAGATCCTGGTCCAGGACACGTGAGCTCCTAGATGCTACAATACAACACAATAAAATAAAATTCATCTGGGTCAGTGCAAATGTATTCTCTAGGACACTTTTGCCCTTTTGGGAGAGGTTATTTAACAACATAGGTTTTTGAATTTCATTACATCCCATTTTTAATTACTATTTATTTATATTTTATTTATTTGGCATTAGTTTTTATAACAACGTGTTTTCAGTTTTAAGATTCTCAGAGGCTCCCAGACATGAGAAATTAGAAATTAAGTTATTCTAGCATTGCAATATTATTAGGTACATTCAAGGGCAAAGTGTTGTGTGGCTATGCAACTTATGATTTTGTCCCTATGTGTCATCTTTAAATTGGAGTATACCCATAGGTGGATAGTTCATTTCAGGCTCATCTCTAGATGCCAATCTGCCCGAAATCTTAGGATGGCCTAAAATAGGTAAACAAGAGAGAGTGAAAGTCACTGACTAACCAAATGATTTCATTTGATCATTGTGTAGCATTTCACTCTGATTTTGTTTCATTAGGTACCTACCATAGTACCTCTGGGTATATTGAACTAGATTACCAATTTCCCAAACAGCTGGAATGTAAATAGTTTGCAGAGACTGTCTCTATAAACAAAGTTATTACACTGTCATCCCTTCTTTAATGAGAAGTACAGCACTCTATGCCTCAGTTTGTGTATTTTCTAGTACTCCAAACCACCTCTGACCACTCAATTGTTCATTGTAAATCAGCTTTATTTTACAGTCACATATGGATTCTAACCAAATTTGGGATAAAGAGTCCAAGTCTTTAGTTCCTATATTTTGTTAATTAAAACATCATTAGACCATAAAGAGAATCTCAGCATGAATTTCTTGCAATACATTTCTAACATGGGTCAGATTTTACCAAGGAAAATCATGACCAGAGTTACTGCATAGCTCTAAATAATAATTTGCACTCTGAAACCAGACTATGAACTCCGTTTTCTTATTTGGATGCATTCAGAAGATGTTGACAGCCCTCATTTGAGCACTCAAACCGACAGACACATAAAAAGCCCATTTTATGCAACCTAAATACTGATCTACTCATCCAAATTCAAGATTTGGAAATTGATTTGTGGAGTATTTAGCTGCATCACTAAAACACCTTTGTTTTTTGTGCACTGCACCTTTAAATCTCCAGTTCTACAGAGACAAGCAGCCCATTTTTATTTCAGTGCAGATTGTCAGAAGAGTAACACACACACTACACTTTCTGACCACATATTTACTCCTCCTTACCGCTCTTAATCTAAAATAGCGTTTCTTCAAACTGAATGTACACAGTTGCTTCTCCTTGTGTATGCCTAAAATACACAGGTACAGTGCCCCGCATTTGAAAATTGGCCCCCATATTCCATAGTGAAAGCGCATTAAGGAAAAACAAAAGAATCCAAATTCCACACACTCCCTCCCAAAAAGAAACTAAATGTTTATGTACAAAAGCTACACACTGGCTCATCTGACATCAGCTCCATTTCCTTTACAGGAAATTGCACGTGTATTCCAAGGCCAAAACTAAGCCAGATTTGACTGTATTGAGCTCTTTTTTCCCTTGTATTGTTATTATTGCTAGAAATACTGACTCCTGTGTACCAATCGTACATTTTCATATCGAGCTCCAGCCATGTTTGAACCACCCTTAGTTCAACTCAAAGTCTGCACGGGTACAGATAAGTATTCTAATTTCACTCACTAGAACAACCTGACTACTGGTGTCCCTCAAGACAAAGCATTACCAAATTCTTTATAGCGAGCTATTAATCCTCAGAGACAAAGGTCTTGATTCAGGAAAGCTTTCCTAGTCCCAACAGCACTTAAGTGCATGCTTAAATTCTTCCCTGATTCAAGGACTGAGTACAGAAGTATATCGAAGTGTTAGCCAACTATTTCAACTTAGCCTTCTAGCAGATTCTGAAAACTTTGCTTGTTCTCTTTACCTGGGGTTGATATGGATTTATAGAGTGCCATGATTGGTAGGAAATTATTACATAAAATGCATCATTAATATTTTAAAACGCTGTATGATTTATACATATGGATAAACAAAAGAAGCTAATTAAACCAAACCCATTGAAGTGTAAATAGCATAAAAACATATTGTTCTGTAAGCTACTGAAATAAACTACTAATTAAGGTATTTGCCATAAATCTAAATCAATGTAGGTAGGATCGGATTAACCGGGTTGTGTGCACAGGGAACATGGGATAGAATTATTTCCGTTACTAATTTGTAAGGATTAGTACAAAACATGCATTGAAACCTTTTAAAGAAAAATGCCACTATATTAAATGTTAAATACTTGAGGGGAGGAGGTGGGGGGGAAGGGGGAGCAAGTATTTCCATTTTACAAGAATGACAAAGAGAAAGTCTTGATTCACACACTTGGTAATCAGACTAGGAGGATGTTTAAAATTCATTACAGTACATTAAACTTGCACTGAATAGTGAGCTTCATTGAAAAATAAATAAATAGCCAATTTGCTTTGATCAGCAGAAATTCTGATAAAATCAGCAAAACACCAATTAAAATGTGAAAAATGTCACCTACTGTAGTTATTCTAATGGAACGGGGACATACAGGAAGGAACTGATTCAATGTTTATTTTCATATCAACTCTGACTTCAAATTGTAAATCATTACAGCTCTTACTTCACAACCACAGCATTAATCCTATTGATGAATTTACTATATAGTACTAGAATAGCACTCTCTACAACCACCAAGGTAAAAAAGGACTTTCAGCATGTGTATTATAAATTCCTGTATTCCAGGGTTACAACTGATCATAAATGTGAGCTGGGATGAAAGTTGATAAGTAAGATTTTAGCCTGCAAATTTTAGTGAGGGGGCTGCGGGGGTGGAAAAAGATAGAGTAGTGGCAGTTTGTTACAGTTATAAAAATTCTATTGAGAATATTCTTCATCAAGCTTGCTGGTTTCCAAAATATTTTTTACACAATAAGACTCATCTCCTGCAAACATGCACATGCTTAACTTTACACACCTCTGTAGTCTCAGTAATTTCAATGAAATTACTCTGGTGCTAAGAGCATGTGCATAAACATTTGCAGAATCAGGGCCTTGTATCTGCAATACGGGTTCATTACAAATACACCACATTTCTTGATAGGGATAGGATGAAATTCTCACCACCTTAATCTATACAAGTTACCAAATGAGCTATATGTAGCAGAAGGAATGAAATTCTCCTTCATCTGAAAATCTGCAATGCAGATAGTGTTGTTTTGCAGAGATGTTCTTTGTTTGGGGCAGCTGCTGGGTTTAAGTCGAGATAGTCTAGATGAATCATCTGAACTTTTTGAGTTTGACCCACCAATCATTTGAAATACTGCATACCTCCTGCCAATCCTGGAAGCCTTTATGGCTGCCACCATAGATGTCAGCACTGAAAAAGCATCCTTATAGGCTAATCCCATTCACCCAGCTGTTCGGGATGGAAAACTGGAGAACATAAAGGCAAAACTTTGTGGTACATCAGAGGTAAGAGAGGATTAGTAGATATTCCCTGGGTGGATTTTCTTTGCCCTAATATTAACTGCATGTGTCTGGGAATGGTTTGACCCTACTATGTGCTACTTATTATTGCTGGACCAATCTTGAAGTACAAACTCAGCTTTATTAAGTACTTAATCAGGGAAGTCGTGAACAGAAACTGAGTCAGAACCTCAGGATTTGGCCTATTATAATTATTCATCTATTTATGGATTACCATCAGTGGTGCCAGCACTGTACCGACAGGCAAGACATGGAGTCATAACCTAAACTGGACACAACACAGTTCTGAAACATTACCCCTGGTAGTTCTAGATTGGAAGGTTTGGTCTCAGATGGGTGCAGATACCTCTCTTTAAAAGATCCTGTGATAGATTAACATTGGTTGGCTTTCTAGAAGATGCTTGTCTTACAGGAGGAATTTGAATGAACAGAAACCAATCATCTGGAATCCTATCACAGACAAAGAAGTCAGCATAGAGAAGGATGCCAACAGCTGGGTTAGGCAATATGGGAGAAGCGAAGGGACAGAGATGGGGAGGAAGTAGGAGTTTGTGTAGAAACATGAACCAAGGCAGAGTTGTGTAGGCAAGGATGAAAAACCTGAACGTGGAGAAAACTTGTGGAAGAGTCAGAGAAGTGATTGAAAGATAATGATCATTCATATGGTAAATCCAGAGAGCGAATTCTCCTCCTTTTCCCACTCAAGATCTCCCTTTTGTACTAGCAAAGAAAAGAAGCACTCCAACTCCTAAGGTGTAGATACACACGCACGCACACGCACAGAAACTTTGGCACAATGCTCTGTTTTTCCATGCCCAAGTGAAGTCTATAACCCTGTTCTGCAACTGAGCAGGAAATACAGTGGAGACCTACATTAGACAAGTGTCCCTGTTGATTTATTAGCAGAGATGCAGCATCTGCCTGCCCTAAACCCTGTAAGAGGTAGCAGAGAAGTCACCCTAGCATAAATCCAGCAAACAACTTTAAAATCCTTTAAGTAGTCTTCTGAAAGGCCATTAGCCCAAGAACTGACAGTCAACATTTTTCTACTGTAAAATCCAGTTGCTGACTGGAATCAATAGGAAACTTCTCTGCATGGTCAAAAAATAAATGAGTGTAGGGCAGATTTACACAGTCCCTTACAAGACATCACAGTGTGTTACAGGAATCCTCACAATGGCCTAGGTTCTAGATGAATTGTATCAACACAAATGCATTAATTTGGTAAAGAGCATTAACATTTGCCTGTTTTCCAGCTGGTGCCCATCCCCATGCGCTGCACAGTTCATTCCTGCCCAGAGAAAGCACCATTACAGGTTCAGGGATATTATGCACTCCAGAATTATCACCCATCCCCTCCGCCCACTACAGAATGCTTCTTCGTGGCCTTTGTTGCAGAGGAACCGTGAGGCTGTTTCTCTATAGGTTTTGGGTAGAACCAGAGAAGGGTGGAAAATCTTGACATCTTACATAACCTCCACTATACACTCAGTGTTTAAAGTGGTCTGAAAAAAGTATCTGTGAGGGGCCAGTCTATCAGTACCTAAGATCAGCAGCTTTCATAATACAATGCATAACATGTGCCACTCAGCAACCCAACTTAACCTGTATTTTTTATGCCAGGTGTGCAACCCCCTGTGGATCCCTCCGAGCACTACGCACTGTATATGCTTCTTTTCTTGCATGTAATGTTGTTGTAGCTGTGTTGTTCCCAGGATATTAGAGGGAAAAGGGGGGTGAGGTAATGTTTACTGGAGCAACTTCTGTTGGAAAGAGAGACAACCTTTCAAGCTTACACAGAGCTCTTAACTTAGGGCTTCTCTACACATAGAGCCACTGCAGTGCGTCTGGTGAAGACTCTCCAAGCCAATGGAAGAGAAGTCTCCTATCAGAACAATAAAATCAACTCTGCAAGCAGCAGTAATGATGTCGGTGGGAGAAACTCTCCACACTGGCGCTTATGTCAGTGTAACTTATATTGCTTAGAGGGGTGGTTTATTCACACCCCTTAGAGACAAATTATGCTGACATACGCTGTAGTGTAGACATAGCCTCCGAGTGTCACAGCTATATACAAGCTGGAATAGATTGTTTAGCATAAATAGTTAACACATATTTCAAGGTGAAGTGGCCCATGAACACTCCTCCAGTCATAGGAGGGAAAGGAAGGATGGGGGTGATGATAGTGGGTTACAGTTTGTTGTAATAAACCATAAATCCAGTGTCTCTTTTCAGTCTGTGTTTTCTAGTGTATAGCAAAGTTATGAATTTAAGCTCCAAGGCTCATCTTTTGAAAACCTTGCGCAGGTTTCCTTTGAGTTTGAGGACAAATAGGTCAGATAGAGAGTGATCGTTCTGTGAAGCATCCACCCACCGGTGATAAGGTGTTTTTGTCCTCTCTCATTTTCCTGTGCAAGTTCATTTGAGAGCATAATGATTGTCTGGATTTCACCCACATAGATGCTATTTTTCCTGAAAGAAATCTTTCCTGAACCCCCTCTTCTGGCCACTAAACTATCCTCCTCACCAACAGCCCCGCCAAACTAATCATCAGAAGCAAGCTCCCCACAGCCCAGGGTACATCAACTCAAGGCAGCACCCTGAAAGAACAACAGATGCAAAACCTGCAGACACATCTCCAGTGCTACAATGATCAACAGCCCCAAAACACACCTTTCAAGATCCATGGGTCCTACACACGCCTGCCACAACACGTGGTGGTTCCTCATCTAGTGCACTCAATGCCCCAATAGCAACAAGCCTGGGAATTCAATACATAACTTTTCTAGACACTAAAAATCAGACTGAATTTTAGACACTGGATTTATGGCCTCGTACAGCAATCTATAACCCACTAACACCCCTCCTAAGTGGCTTCCCCCTCTTTCCTTTCTTCCCTATGACTGGCAGGGTGTGTACAGGCCACTTCACCTTGCACGGTCCCTTCAAATGTGGGCTAATTATTTATGCTAAACAATCTGTTCCAACTTGTATTTAGCTGTGACACTCTGCCTTGTCTACACTTGCGGTTATGCTGGCAAAAGTTTGTTACTCTGGGATGTGAGCCCCCCCCCGAGCAATATAAGTTTTGCCAGCACAAGCATAAGTGTAGCCACTTTATGTTGGTAGGAGAGAGCTTCCACCTAAGCCACCTAAATGAGCAGTAGCCATTCCATTGAGAGAGTGTTTCCCACTGACAAAGCACTGTCCAGACTCCTGCTTATGCCGGCAAAATTTATGTCACTCAGGGGCGGTTTTTTCCTCCCATCCCAGAGCAACAAAGTTTTGCCGGCATAACTGCAAGTGTACCCAAGGCCTCAAGTTTCCCAGACCTGAAGAAGAGCTCTGTGTGAGCTCGAAAGCTTGTCTCTCTCACCAACAGAAGTTGGTCTAATAAATTATTACGTCACCCACCTGGTCTCTCTTTTCTGGCAGTCACCTATAAATAGCACATGACCAAGATGACTCCAAAGGATCTGAGTCCTTTCCACCCTGTCAGTTCTTCCAGGCAATTCTTAATTATGTTAACAAAAATAAAGGAAACTCATCCAGTTAGCATTAAAAAACACAAAAGGCATTATACTTTGAGGGGAAGCTAAAACTCAAGGCCAGATCTTTAACTTGTGTATATCATCACAACTCATTTAAAGTCAATGGTGCTTTGATAATTTACACCAGTTGAGGAGATGGTTCTTTATCTTTTACCAATTCCCAATTGTGCTTCAAGAAAATCTCTCTGCAGAGATTCAGTCTTATGATTCTGATAATAGTATCCAGATACCTGGTGAAATATATAGGCACAACAGGGAGATATTAAGGACAGAATCTGTCTTAACACTGAATTTCCTTGGGTTTGTGCCAGCTCTGTAACATTTCATTGTAGCTTCTGTGGTATAATAATTCACAAAAGATGCCATTGTTTACACCATCTTCCTCTTCCGAGACATTCTTACTCAACTAATTCAGTGTTTTCTACCAGCCAGAAAAAAAAAAGAAAGTACTCAAAATGCAATATTATTTTGAAGTTCAGCAATTTGGATGGAAAGCTGCAGATGAATTGGTAATCGCAAATGGTCTGAAATTTGAATGATTTTTCCACTCCAATTAAATATACTGAGAAGTACATTCAAATAATTAAGAAGTGCTGAAAATAAGCAGTATTTGGAATTAATGGAAGCTACATCTTCATCTTTTTACATTTATTATTTTTAAATTATATTTCCCACACATGAAGAAATGCAGTGAAGTTAAAGTGAAGCAATTTTGTTGCTAAATATTGTCATTTAGATTAAAATATATGTACCTACCGAATCCAAAAGCCGAACTTGCTGCTGCATTTACTATTTGTAAAATCTAAAATAAACTGCCAACAAGCAATGAGCAACAACAGGGAAGATAATGAAGTCAAAGATAGCAGGAACTACAATTTTTCACTCTTCTAATAAACATTTCATTTTCCTGGTGTGAAAAATACTTCATGTAAAATCGAGTATGAATGTGGCAAGAGAGATGGACAAGAATAGAAGTTAACTGTCTCAATTAACTGTTCATTTATAAATAGTTCATAAAGAGTTAATAAATGATTAATTTATTATTAACAAAATGTTAATAAATGGTCAACTAATTGTTAGAGAATGCAAAAGGTTAATAGGTTGCTACTGATATGCTAATTACCACCTATATCACTTAATACACATGTCTAACACACTTATACCTGCTGATAATTTATTAACCTTTTATAAACGGTTTTTAAATAGATCCATAAAATAAAATGTGACTATTACACATTAAAGGAAGACCATCATTCCTATCCGGCAGTGAGCTCCGTAGGAGCAGACCTTTGGGAGTGCATATTACAGGACTGGGACCTAAGGAGTCCCCGTGGGGATCCTTCTGAAAACCACATCAAAATCTGCATTGACTTGATGGGAACAGAACTGGGCCCACTATTTAATCCAATAAATAAAGGGCAATAGAACTTACTGTGAGCAGACAAACTCTTGGACAATTCTTAGGGCCCAATTCACTGAGAAGCTAAGCACTATTTGCAAGATGGTCCTGAGTACCACAGAGGATCAGATCCTGTCTGCAGAATGCATCATAGCTCCTAATCAGTGCCCAAACGTACCATCTTGGAGGGAAATATTAACGGTTTTAACATGAAGAAAAATAAGCCCTCACCCGTGGATGCTCAAGAGATTTGGATAAGCTTATGAATGTTCACAAACAAACCAACCTCAGGACACAGTGAGGGTTGCCCATCATCATTAGCAAGCAAATTCTCTTTTATACTCAGCTGATTAAAAAAGCATTTTCCGAAAGCACTAAACTTCCTTCTAAAAATGCCAGCACTTCAAGACATATAGCAAAAGTTTAACTGTGACTAGAGTCATTTCCCTCACATTTTGGAAACGTATAATCTTATGTAAATATATAAAACAGGAAGATTCTCGACATTTTTCTTCACAGCTCTATATGAATTCTTATAAGCATTTCAACCACCATTTTTCCTCACTTTTCCAGAACTTTGCTTCCAGACCTGTTATCCAGTACTTCACTACCGTTTTAAAATTGTTCCACCTGAGGCGACTATTTTATTAAATGAAAGTCACCATATTTTCCATGGATTTAAACAAATTGATGAGGATAGACTTATTTTATTTTTCCAAAAGCGGTCTTTGAACTTCCTCATTTGAACCAGAACTGGAAGAACCAAAACACCACCACAAGAAAGATGGTTCTTATGTGGTGTTTATGACCCAACAGGAAACAGAATTCCCATAGGAATTCCTGTTCTAAGGAGCCCTCCAGTGGCACAGACCAAATGATGTCTCAATAGTTTAGATGTGAATTTGGCGTGCTTACCTGAATTGAGATTGGTAGGGTTTGACCATCACTGTAGTCAGCACTGCATTTCCACTCCACTCTGCATGGTCATTGTTTTGTCTGATAGCAGCAGCTCCAAAGTAATATGCTGTTAGAGAAAATTAAAAAAAAACAAACAGTGAAATGACATTTAAAGAAGAACCCAGGAAAACAGAGCTGACTGTCCTTTTTGTAAAGAGAAAGGACATGCTGAAACATCTTTTTAAAAGTATCCGTAATTCTTCAACAAATCCAAATGCATGAACAATGGGAAAAATCTTTAAAGTCATATAATTCATAAGTCAAGAAACAAGTTTTCTTTTGATGTTACTCAGTCATTTTGCTTATTTCCTAATAGTTCTACATCCATAAAAGGCCAAAGGACTCTGACCTTGGCAAACTAACTAAGCAGAAAAAGGCAATCATGTGTACAAGGTTGTCACCTACCCCACAAATTATGATAAAATATATCTCAGCATTGGGAAAAAACAGCTGTATGTCTTCAGTGACATCCACTGTAGTACATTTAAGGATTTGAATAGGACAGCAATTTATTTTGTACTAAAATGTTTTATGGTTATCATAAAGCATTATGTCTTCAGAGACTGAAAGGTGATGTTTTTATGGACTCCCGATTCTTGTTGCATTATCTCCACAGCTCAGAAATTCTCTCTTTTTAAAAAAAGGCCCTTTACCCCCTGCTAATAAAGGATATCACACAATGGTTCAATTTAATAAAAGGAAACTCTGTGTTAAACAAAGGGTACAAGGAACATATTTCTAACACAGAAGAGTTTCACAATGAATAATTATCCGGCTAATTAGTGAAATAAATAATAATAATTGGCTGTCCCTCCTCATTAGAGTCTTTGAAAGAAAACTGAGCCCCAGAGCAGACTTCTAGCACTCTTTTGAGTTGAAAAATTGGACATTGTTAATTACATGATCACTTTGCCAGAAGGCTAATCCTCTTGCACAACGTAAGGGTGAGAGAAGGACATACAGACAGACTGGCTGGGTCTGTAGTGGGAAAGATCCTCCGTCGTTTTAGTATAGAGCCGTGATTTAGGTAAAATTGAATAATTGGACCTGATTAGTAAGTTGTTGATTTACCCATGCAGTAGTGTCTGAATGATTAGGAAGTCTTAGGTGGAACAAATACACAGGATGTGCTGTTGCTGTGTTAATCTGAAGGGTTTCAGGTCTAAGTAAAACAAATTGATTTTGTCTGAATGTGTCAAAGCCCCCTTCCGTTCCAGCACATTCTCTAGGCTTTGACCAATGCCTCTCTTGCACAGGGCTAACACTCGTTTGTGTTTCCATCACTTTTGGGTTGCACTATTCTAATTCACAGTTTGCCAGGAATCCCTTTAAATCCTGGGCTAAAGTCAGAGTTCCGAGTCCTGGCCAAAAGCCAGCAAAACCAAACATATTCCTTGACGCTGAAGGAATTTCACTGGCTTCTAATGAGGCAGTGAATTATCCCTAAGGGGTCTTCCCTCAATTTGATGCGTGCATTAAATGGAGTTACGCATGCACATCACAGAGTTAATCAGTTTATCCAGGCATTTATCTCACTCTCCTCAAAGTGGTGGCCAAGCACTTTAGAACAGGTCCACAGAGGCCTTTGGAGGAGCACCATAGAGAACAGGCTCCAAAGTATATGTCTACACTGCAATTAAAAACTCACGGCTGGCCGGTGCCAGGTGACTTGGGCCATAGGGCATGAGGAAAAGGGCTGTTTAATTGAGGTGCAGACATTCTGGCTCAGCCTGGAGCCCAGACTGTCGGATCCTGTGAGATGGAAGGGTCCCAGACCTCAGGCTGCAGTCTGACCCTGAACATCTACACCAAAATTATACAGCCCGTTAGCCCGAGCCCCCTGAGCCCAAGTCAGCTGGCTCGGGCCAGCGGGTGTCTAACTGCAGTGTAGACAGACCCTCAGAGTCTCTTGTTCACAAAGATGACACTGCACATGTTTTTCTCTCAAGTGCTTGTAGCATCTCCTTTTCCCAAGCTCTCAGATGCATGCTAGAACACTGCCACAGGAGAAAGTAAAGACGCTGCTGCCCAGCACAGAAGAGTTGGCACAAATGGCTGCTATAACGGTCAGCAGAGTTTTTAAAGACAAAATGCAAGTGTTTTTAATAATACACCACAACTTATAACTGCCCTCAAAAAGGAACTGAGCAAAATCTAAGCGACATATCCCAAAATGAAAGACTACCACCTTCATTTCCCAGTGCATAGCAGGCCGTTGGATTCTCAAAGCCATCACCTGGAGGATTAATCCAAGAGACATCTCCCCACTCTCGTACCTAGACACACTGGACCACTGACCCCTCTCCTTTGTGGCCTTTCCCGGTCGCTCACAATCAAAGGAATGCATTGAGTATATATTAAAGCGCTCCTGCTTTGCCCCTTTTGCTAGCATGCTCAACACTTTGTTGGGAGTCAGAGCAAGGCCTTTTCGCTCTCTTCATGCGTATCAGAGCAGCTCAGAAATTCTACAATAGCACTTACTCCTGCAACACTTCTGTCACTCATGGGTGTGGAAACCCTCTCCTCCCCCCAATGACAGAAGTTTTGCCAGCATAAACACTTGCATGGACAGTGCTATGCCAGCAGAAGATAGTCTCTCACAGCCATAGTTACTACAGCCTATTTTCATGGTTTTATTTTGTTGGCAAGAAAGCTCTCTCCCATAACGCAGCTACACAAGCATTCCTACAGTGGCTCAACTGTGCCGCTGTAAGTTTAAAGTGTAGACTCGCCCTCGGTCTCAACTTCTCCCATCACTATCATTCTATTCCAGGAGCTTCAACACCCTATTTTCAGCAATTAAGGTAAATGTATATTGTAGACCTTGTCTACATTCAGAAAGTTGCACTGGTTTAATGGAAATCAATTTTAAAAAGCAATTCAGTTAAAGATGTGTAAACACCTGTGTGGACATTTATTTTGGTTGCAGAGTGGCTTATTGCAGTTTAACTCTATTCCCAATCAATTTAAGATAAACTAAAATAAGCCTGATTCAAACTGAAATACGAGTGTGTACACACTGCCTTTTGTACAGGTTTAACTAAAACAGATTAAAATTACACCCGAAATTAAACTGGTGCAACTTTCTCATGTACACAAGCCCACTGCCCAGACTGCTGGTTTTCTACACTGCTTTTCTAAAAATGAGAGTCAGCTTCTGGTCCAATCTTTAATAGACAGAAACTTTTCCCTTCTACAGTGTGTTTAGGCTGATCACAATGTCTGAATAAATTTAAGGTATGCAGTGTAGAAATACAGCAAGTACAGTTTCCTCTATATTTTACCACTGCCATATTTACCACAATAGGACAAGACAGCATCTAAAATGTTAATATTTTTTCTTCTCTGGGTTAGACAAAGTGTCACTTTAGGTAGAAGTATCACATGAGCCTCCAGAAAGCTAGGATGCATACACAACCCTCCTTTTTCAGCAAGTAGCAATGAGATGGTGCAGAGCTTCTTGATGTACATAAAGGACATATCCAAGTCTGTTTCAGAAACACATGCTCCCACCAACTGTCTTTCTAGAACTATAAAGCTTTCTTACTCAGTGTCTAGCCAATTTGCCCAAGTGGTTAGCTGTGGGTTGCAGTACCTGGAACTGTCCAATAAATAAGGAGAGCTCACCCTCCCCAACAGATACTGCAGAACCCAAACCCTATGGAGGACCTTCGAGGGGATCAAAGGAAGGTGGGGATTGTTGTTGCACAGTACAGATGACTGGATGTAGATGTTCAATGACACAATTGCACCTACAAGTCAGATAGCAAAACGTTTAGAGCCCATCTATTTATGAGGAAGAACATAGTTCTCTCACAGAAAATGCAATTGTTAATATGCCCATATTGTAATCCTATTTGCCCTAGTCTGAAGGGGCAGGGATTCAACCAAAATCCCAGATTCTGATGCCAAGCAACTCAGACCTATTTTACAAAACAGCCCTTCTCTTTATAAAAGCCTAACTTAGAAATTCAGCCGCAAACACATCCCAAGAACTCTAGGGTGTTCAAAAGTTGGTCTTCATATATCCAGGCCTCAGCTTTTGAATATGGCCTTATTTCTAATCCAAGCTGAACAAATCAAACTGAGCAGAATATGCCTGTTTTTCCATTTTAATGTCCAATTAATTCCAGCTTCCCAACCCACGACAGTCTAATGCACTTTGAACTAACTGAATGATCACATCATAGGGCCATGGAGGTCTAATATATTTATATTTTAATAGTGAGAAATTCTGATCTCTCTAAATTCATGATTATTTCCTCTAGAGAGCTCCTGCTTCTTTCTACCATGCAAGTGGCAAAGATCAAGAGAAACACATATATACACAGACCTCTCTCAACATAAAGACCTCTTGGTTATATGTAGATAGATGTACACGCATTCTTTAAACACAAAGATGCAGTAGACATGCGGCAATAGTAATCTCTATCCTCTCTTAAAGATTCTGAGTTTAGTGCAAGTCACCAGCCAAAGAGTTATGTGAATTTTGGGTGGGCTGAATACTCATCTTCACTGTAAGGCAGCCCTGTAGCACCTCTGCAGCTGTTGCTCCATCCATCGGCTCAAATAAGGAGTTGAAAATCATGCGCATCCCCTACATGAGGGCTTGAATCCATTTACCACTCTCCCCTCCCCCCTCACCTTTCCTTCGGCTCAACTTCAGGGTTTTTGTGCATCTGACATGGCACCAGAGGTTCTGCTACTTTAGAAATCATCCGGGGACTTCACCATGGTGGTGAGTTTCACCATTTATTATAGCGTGGTACAAATTAATCAAGTTAATATTTTCTATGCAGTGTATGTGAGGGAGAAAGGGATCAGATGCTATTTCTCTGTCACAATCTTTCCCCGGAGATGCACTTTGCAATACAGTAGGACTCCTAGCACATCACATAGCCTAGCCTGGGTTATATGAATTACATTTCCCAACATGACAATAGAGCTGTTTGGTTCTGCAATCTTTTCTTTCCTTTCCCTGTTACAATGACATCTTAAGTCATAACCTGACACTCTGAAATATTCCTATCTTGACCACAGAGGATACAGAACACACCTGTATTTGATACACCTTTACATGGAATACAGCTTCTCTTCTAACAAATATACTTTTCTACTAGCATAGAAACAAAACCAAGAAAGCTTTCTCTAAACCAATAAATCTTCATTATTTCTCTGACTGAACACTGCTTTGGGAATTCTTGATTTAAAAAAGACAGAAATACTGTATTATATCTTCAAATGGGCACATCTCAAGTTGAAACACACAATGAGATCAGATGCTTGCATAAAACTTTGACAGCAGCAAATAAACCCTTTAACACTTGGGTCTGACAAGCATGCCACAGCTGGGTATAAAGACCAACATGCAGCATTAAGAGTATAAAATAATAAGTACAAGGCCCTGATCCTACCATTAAGAGCATGTGGATGGGCCCGACTTCAATGGAAGAATCAGGGCTTAAGTGGAGGCCTAGGCATTGAAAAAAAAAAAATAGGAAAAAGGGCTCCTCCCAGCTAGAGTCCAGAACGGACTTTGCGTTACTGAAGTGATAACTCAGACAGGGCTTCTTTGGAGCCAGACTTGGGCCAAAGCAAAAGATTTATCCCAAGTTAAAATAACTCAAAAATAGGGCTTATTTAAGCCAGTGTTTGTGTCCCTCCCACATCCTGGAATGTTTGACTCCGAAGGCAAAGTAGGCAGATTGTCGGAATCCCCAGATCACACTCCTTTCCTGGTCTTCTTTAGATTCAGTAACTGCATAATGCAGCCACACATCCCCCCATGGCTCAACTATCCAGCAACCTCTGCATTCAGGGCAGGCAGCCATGGCAATCTAAGCCTTGTCTACACTCACAATTATGACAGCAAAACTTTGTTGGTCTGGGGTATGAAACACACACACACACAAGCCCTGAGATTGAGAACAGAGATGGAAGCTATCTCTCCACATCCCAGCATGTTCTTTTCAGAGAGGAAACATTAATACGCGAAACCCTTTATATAATTACTGTATGAGAGGCCAATCCAATGCCTGTTGAAATCAATGGGAGTCTTTCCACTGAGTTCAGTGGGGTTAGGATTAGCCTCTTATACAAGAAACGCCTCTTACTTAAGAAACCCAGGATAAAACAACATAAAAAGAAGTGGGTCAGACATAGAAATCCTCATATCTGTGTAGCAAACAGGAATTTCTTTATGGGTAATAACAGCCTGGTCCAATTTTTAAGCAGAGTTATGGATATAAATGAAAATGCAAGTGCCTGCATTCATATATTGTGTGTCACCGCTTGAAAGTGCTCAAATTTAAACATGGAAAAAAAACAAAAATAGTTTAAAACCCCAGTTTAATTTGGGAGTAGAGCAGTTCTTGGTCTGCTTTTCAAGGTGAGAGGAAGCAAGCCCCACACCAAAAATTAACTATTTCAAAAGATCTCATTAAGAGGTTTCGCTGTTTGCACTGATTATTATATAGCGGCAATGAGAATGCCTATAAATCTGACTGAATTAGGTTTTCAGGCCTTTATTCCAGATAATTTCTTCTCCCTGTGTGGACTTTCCCAGGAAATGAGATTTAATGAGTCATAGTCCTCACTGATAATCACAGGAGAGCTCATTAACTTTTTGTCAGATTTGTACCTACTATCTGCCCTCAATATGCCTGTGACTTATCTAAGTTAAATATGATGTTACAAAGAGAGTAGGTATTCATGGATGAAGCAACAGAGTGGATTTGAGACACTAGAGAGATACATATTTCCACTTACATTTACAGCCCATTGAGATGTGAAGGGAGAAAACCGCTCCCCTATAGATGGCATCATTGTCTGGACGACACTCGTCATTAGAAAGCATTAAGAATGACATTTAGATTTCCAAGGCTCGTGCAGACCACTCAGCAGAGAACAGGTCCAAAATAGTTCCTGATGCGTGGCTACAGCCACTGGAATACATTCATGCTCTAGAGTACCAAGCTGCAGTTTACAGACACCTTGCAGATCCTTTGGGGACACTGAAATTGTCAAACCATGGAGACAGGCCTTCTATCCTATTCTATTCAGAGTCATACCTCACACCCATCACTGTGGCATCTGAGTGCTCTTCTGGGCTTGGTTGTGAGTTGTTCTATGCACCTTCGAAGGGAAATAAAGATCTCCTTTCCTCCTCTCCCCTCCACAGTCACAGTGCTGGGGAGGAAGTAGCTAGTAATGGGCTGTCCCCATGGGAAGTGGGTAGGCAGGGCTTTTTTCCGGAAATCCTCACAACACGCCAGCCAGTTCACCTGAGCTAATGCCTTAGGGAGAGGAAGCTATGCCTGCTCTTTTCCTGTCATACCTCACCTCCCCCAGGAAGCAAGGACCAAATTGCGATTCAAAGTTCTTACGCCATCGCCTGAGGCAGAGCAGTTAAGTACTGCCTCTTACTCAGGGAAGATTGCACGGTGCCAATTGAGTCGTGAATGCTGAGACTAGCATCTGTCACAGTGGCTCCCAACCTGTGGCCCAGGGGCCAAAAGTAGTCCGTGGTTCCACTCCCGCTGGCTGCAGAAGGGAGCCGCTGCCTAAGGATCCAGGCGGAGCATGTTTCCACAGGGCTAAAAGACCAGTGCAAGCGCCTTGCTGCAGCCAAGGGGATGGGAGATCAGTGCTCCCCTCCCCCTGATTGTAGCAGGGAGCACGGCCAAGTGCTCTGCCTGGGTCCCGAGATGCTGGGGTCCCTGCTGGAGCCAAAAGGAGGGGAGCACTGATCTTCTGTTCCCCTGGCTGCAGAAGGGAGCCACTGCCTAGGGACCCAGGTGGAGTGCACAGGGTTTCAGGACACATGCATGCGGTTTCCTGCTCCTTCCATCTGGCCACAGGGAGGGGGGAAAGGGTGCTGATGGAGACTGGTGGCCCTTCAGAGTTGTAAAAATTATGTGTGTGACTCTTGAGCCAAAAAGGTTGGGAACCACTGATCTGTTTTCCTTCCATATCATCGGTCTTTCACCCACAAGAGGAAAATGTTACTCCCTTTTAACTGACTAATAGGGACCCTCACAAACACCCATAACTTGCCCATGTGCACGATTCCTTCTTTGTTAGCCTGTAATGTGTCTACCTGAATAGTCAGATGCCAAATCCAGAAGGCAAGCAGAGGTGGGTGCTATTAACTGAAGGATGTGCTGGGCTTTATGTACATTGTGTTAGCCAGTCCCTTTTCTTGGCATGCTCTGGATGGCTAGAGAAAGATCCTTTCCCCACTGCTTCTGCTTCCCTCTCCATAGGGCATGATTCCACCTGATTAACATAAACAGCAGAATATATTTCCAAAATTAAACCCGGCCATGTTGTTTCCGCCCTGTGTTGCTGTAAAACCAAGTGATTCTGTAGTATGAGAGAGAAGGAAATGGCAAGGTGTGTTATTTTCTCTACTAACTGCAGGTTGGACTGCTTCAGGGGCATTAAAACTGTGTTCTTCAGTCTATCCTTCCAACCAGCCTGGAGCCCCAAGGGCCCATCCAGTGGGGTGGGTTTTGAAGACATGTTGAGTTGGCTGTTAAAAAGCTGGTACCCAGCAGCTTGTACAGATTTACTTTATATCTGCAGCAGCCAGGGGAGCAGGGGGAAGGTAAAAGGACAGAAGATACATTATTTGGTACATTACACATTATTTTATTCTCTGCAAAACATTGTGAGTGCAATTTGTTTATAAATGCAAATTAAATACCTTTCCACTTGGCAGATGGAGAATTCTCCAGCATTTGGCATGAAGACTGCTTCATGAAGACTGCTAAAGATACTAGGTGCAGGTTTCTGAAAAACTTTTCTGAGCATGAAGGTATTTTCAGTAGAGAGACAGGCCTAAGAGGTGGTGTCCTGAATATGATCATGTTCAGGCATAAGACCTATTGGGGGTTCAGGCTTGAGTGGAGATTTGACAGTGTCAAAATATTACAAACTTCTCTTGAAAGATTTCAGCCCTACTTGGTGCAAGTTCAGCTGGTTCCAAGAGATTTCCATGCTCTTGGGCCCATCCTTTGTGAGAACAGCCATTTCAGCCAAATCTGAATTGAAACCAAAAAAATAGGGCTCTTCTGATTTGAGGTGTGACCAGAGGTACCATGCCTATTCATGCAAGTTTGGAGCCAGCTGTCTGCATTTAACCACCTCTCAATGTCAGAGGGATTCACACCCCAGCACCAGCTAGTCTTTTAGCTTAAAATCTGCATGATGACATGACATAGCTTTCTGCAGTCACTGCCATTTCAAAATGAAAACAGCAGCATGTTGGAAGCGAGTAGAACAATACATAGAAGAACTATTAGCTAAAAATACTTAACTAGAAAGAAAAAAACAAACAAAAATATAATGTCGAAGAATAAAAAATTGTAGCAGATAAAGAGAGAAAAATGGAAAGGGTAAGATAGAAGTGCGGCTTGTTTATCCAAACGTGCTTTCAAACTCGCTTTGTACTATTTATGTGTAGCTGTAGCCATGTCGGTCCCAGGATATTAGAGAGACATCTACTTTACTATGAAACAATGTGGTTGAACTGCTTCTCAAGGCTTTATATTGCAAAAGCCACAGAAAAGTTCCCCCCAGTCATGAAAACTATTATGGGTTCAGTTTTTTTTTCCATACCAATTGAAAACAATGACGCACATAATCAAGATCCCTCCATGAGATGGGAATGGATCTTTGATCTACAGGTCATGCATTAGTTCTACCTGCTGGATGCATATACATAGCACTCACTCATTTGCCCATGTGGTCTTGATATCCACTTGGCATTTATGAACATTCATTTCCCAGCTACCTTTTCCAAAGTAGCTCAAGAGTGGGAGGACAAAGTGGGAGAGGTAATATCTTTTATTTGACCAACTTCTCTTGGTGAGAGAAGGTTTTACAGCTTACACAGAGCTCTCCTTCAGGTTTGGTTGGGAAACACTCAGAATACTGCTACAATGATCAACACCCCCCACAACCCACCTTTCAAGATCTATGGGTCCTACACACGCCTACCACAACATGTGGTGCACCTCATCCAGTGCACTCAATGCCCCAATAGCAACTATGTGGGTAAAACCAGAGAATCACTGCACTCTCAGAAAAGTGATAGAATCATAGAAGGTTAGGGTTAGAAGGGATCTCCTGCTCAAAGCAGGACTAACCTCAGCTAAATCATCCCAGCCAGGGCTTTGTCAAGCCACAGCTTAAAAACCTCTAAAGATGGAGATTTCACCACTTTCCTAGGTAACCCATTCCAGTGCTTCACCACCCTCCTAGGGAAAATCTTTTCCTAATATCCAACCTAGACCTTCCGCACTGCAACGTGAGACCATTGCTCCTTGTTCTGTCATCTGCCACCACAGAGAACAGCCTAGCTCCATCCTTCCTGGAACCTCCTTTCAGGTAATTAAAGGCTGCTACCAAACCCCCCCTCAATCTTCTCTTCTGCAGACTAAACAAGCCTACTTCCCTCAGCCTCTCTTCGTAAGTCTTGTGCTCCAGCCCCCTAATCATTTTTGTTGCTCTCCGCCGGACCCTCTCCAACTTGTCCACATCCTTTTTGTAGTGGGGGGCCCTCCCAAAAACTGGACACAATATTCAAATGCAGCCTCACCAAACATCACATCACCTGTGGGTGAATACTTTTCACAAAGCGATCACTCTATATCTGACCTATCATCCTCATCAGAAACCTGCACAAAGCTTTCAAAAGATGAGTCTGCTTAAATTCATAATTTTGCTAGATGCTAAAAATCGAGGACAATAGACACACTGGATTTATGACTCATTACAACAATCTGTAACCCACGAACAACCCCTCATCCAGCTGATTCCCCCTCCCCGTATCTGGAAGGGTGTTAAAAGGCCAATCACCTTGAATGATCCCTTGAAATGTGGGTTAAGAACTTATGCTAAACAATCTGTTCCACTTTGTATTTAGCTGTGACACGAAGTTTCCCAGACCTGAAGCAGCATTCTGTGTAAACTGGAAAGCTTGTCTCTCTCATCACCAACAGAAGTTGGTCCAATACAAGATAACCTCTCCCACCTTGTCTCTGTAATATCCTGGGACTGACCTGGCTACAGCAGCACTGCAAACAATCTCAAGAATGGGTGGGGTTTTTTGGGCCTGCTGTGCACCTTTGGGAGCCATACCCCTATTTACTGAGAAAGAAAATGAACCTGGGCCTAGCAAGAAATGAGAAATATTCTTATGTTGCTTTTGCTGTTTCTAGATGCAGATGTATTTCTAACACAAAAATACCTGAATTTGACTTTCTTCTTTACAATCAAGAGCTTCTTTTACTAAGATTATTAATTGGGCAATTTATATATATATTTTTAAAAGTGTATAAAGTTGTTGCACTTAAATAATGGGCACTCTGCTCTCTTCCGCCCTCTCACCTTGTTTTTTTAAGTATAATTCAAGACAACTGATACACCAGAGACTACCATAGGGTTGCTGTTCAAGGTCCTGATGTGTCCAATCCCCACTAGGGTAACTTTATACCAGGGAAATGAGTTACCATCTAATCTGCTTTTTAAATGGAAGAAAGGGTATGAGGATGGAGGAGTTGCCGTGTATCCCAGATAAACATTTATATGAAATCCAGAAGATCCCTTGTATTCTGAATGTTAATTTAATTTTGCTCCGTGGTTTTCTTATTTACAATACAAAAGGGACAATAATCCATGAGATTTACATTTACTTGCCTTTTTCTTTCAAACATACCTGCAATTATGATGCAATGCTTCATAGCATTTTTCAAGACCCCCAAAGGACAAATATTAAATACATTCTATAGAATTATACTATGTGTACGTGAAAAATGCATTCTACACACATATACATACTTCATATACTCTTTACACACGCACGCTGAAATGCTGCCTCCTTCGGGTAAGGTGGGGTGCGCAGCAAATCTTCCACTAATATTAGTTCAGATTTAAACACTAACTGATTTGATTCCATTCATGAGAGATTGGTCTGAGTGGCAGACAACCTACAGCAGTTTGCCATAACAGTGACAACTATCTTTTTTGCGTTCACTTTTTAGCTGTGTTAGAGCAATATCCAACAAACTCATGCATGTTATGCATAAATACTCAAGTTCTGTGATTATTTAAAACATTCAAAACATGCATTGGTTTGTTACGTAAGTCAATCCAATCGGGAACAGAAACAATATTATATACTAAACCAACACAGAATAAAGTTCAAAGACCAAATATCTGAATAAGTTGTTTTCAAGAAGCTATTCAAACAAGAAACCGTTTTTACCATAAAAAAAGGCAAATTATCAAATTTGACAGTTTCGCAGATAGGAAGGTGATAATGCAATCAACTTTTCAGATAATTTACCTTGCTACCAACCCTTTTGTTTTATTATGTTTGTCTTAGTTCTTTAATTTCCTAACAGATCTATTGGGACTTCAGTGGAGTTAAACAGGGATGAATTTGGCTCATAACGTTTTAGTTTGTTTATTTCAGTGCCATCCCTAATGCTCCAGATTGAACATCTGCCAAACTGTCTCCCATCAGATCAAATGAAAATGGATGGAATCCAGACTCCATCATGTAATGTTTCAGATCTTGGCCTTTTATTTCCCCGCCATATTTTTGATTACCTGTTTGATTTTGCCCATTCATTTTGCGTGTGCAACATTGCACTAACCAACAGGACCAGATGCTCATTTTGCACTCCCAAACCCTGCTCTCCCCCATATATGAGCACACACACAACCAGCTGAACTAACTTTGCATGTGCAAAATTGGTGCATAACAGATTGCACCAGCAAAACTGGGTACATGAGGAAAATTTTAGCATGAAAAACAAGCAGCTGGCTTGAAAAGGATAAAATTCCCCTGTCATCTTAAAAAAAAAAACAAAAACCTCTCTCTCAAGACCTCACACAGCCCCCATTATAACAACATCTGAGTGCCTCCCAATCTTTAAGGAATTTATCTTCACACCAGCCCTGTGATATACAGAAGTGCTATTAAACCATTTCACAGATGGGGAACTGAGACACAGAGTGATTCACCCAAGGTCACCCAGGAAAATCAGTGGAGGAGCAAGGAAGTCTCCCAAGTGCCAGGCGAACACCCTAGTCACTGGAGCATCCTTCTTTCCTAAGAGACTCACCCAACCTTTGAAATGAAACAGAATATGAAAAATCTCAGATAAAAAATATATTTTTTCTCTAAGAACTTGCATGCATAAGATCAGGTCATTTGAGAAAAGTGCATTACTACCGGCTCCCTTTGACATTAAATGGTTTACAGCATGACTTTACATTCCTAACAGTGGAGCCAAAGACCTCAGAAAATAATGCTCAAATCCCTGTATGCCTCAAACTTCATGGCTAACTGAACGGCATCTAATTTCTCTCAAGATGGGATCCCTTTGGATAAAAATGTAAATATTTAGTTAGATATACACCCATCTTTGGCTTCTCCAAGCAAGCTGCCCAGGAAGCGGCGTGGATTGATGGTCGGAGCAACAGACCAATAAACTAGACGTTGCCATTGATTCATTGTGTAGCCTTGGGAAAGTCACTTAATCTCCATCTCCCAGTTTCTCTACCTGTAAATGGGGAAAATACCACCTTTGTGAGTGACTATGATAATCAGGTGAAAAGTCTTATGTAAACAAATCCTGTTACTGTTATGTGATGTGAAGAGATGACAGAACTATTTACTTCCAGATAAATTGTGTTTGGGCCGCAGCCCTACAGATCCCTCCTTGGCTACTCCTAGTTTTTCCCTTCTCCTCATAAGGCCTCAGACCACAGCAACTTTCCTTCTGACAAAAAAAGTTTGTGGCCCAACAAAAGCACTTTTTTTTTTTTTTTTTACTTAGCCAGAATAGGGTGCTAGAAGATGACATGGGACGCTTCCCCACCGCCCTGCCTTTGAGTCCTTGACCCACAGCTACAAGTGCCCTGGGAAACAGGTGAGTAAATTACCCTCTCTGCATGGTGTGCTATCACTCGACTTCCAGGCAACCTACAAATCTTCCAACCATTTGCATATCTTCATGTTTCCCACCTGTCTACTTTCCTGTCACCTCCAGTGTGACAGAAGTGGGAAGCCGCAGACTTCCGATGCCCCTTTGCAAGTAAATTCATGGGATTAGTTTGAGACCTATTGAAATAAGGATCCAAGAGAAGCACCACGCTCACTATCACTTCATGGCTCCACTGTCCGTCATCAATCACTTGAGCTGCACTTTCTGGGTTTATGATTTTGACAAAACCCCTTCATTTGAATTATGGCCTTGTGTGCAGCAGTAGGCCATGTATTATACTATATATAATTTTTAAATACAAAGAGAAACAGCATGGAACAATTAGAATCTATGACTTAAAAGTCTAGCCCTCTTACGGCATAGGCAAACATAATGCTCTTCTTCACTTTAACCTATGGGTTCCACTTCACATGTGGTGTATTTTTCATACATCGCAGCTTTTTATAAATGTGCTATATAAAGCACCAGAGCTACTTTGCCAGCAAAATATAAGGAAAACAAATATGTCAGGGTAATGATGCCAGGACTCTTCCTTATTGGAAAAAAAAAGCAGTTTATTAATACCTTATTGCTACAAGCTAGATCTTATTATCATCTTGGGTCATTTAGAATCTTATTAGGTATTCTGACGGCGGATGAATAATCCTGTGATAAATTCTTTGCCATGTCCTTCACAGTTGTCATAGCAGGATCATAAACAGCATTTATAACAATCTAGCCTAGAGGAAAAGGCTTACAAAGGTCTGTTTAGCATGCAGGAAATATTCAGATCGGCCATGTCTGGTTAGACTTGAGGCCCACAGGAGAGATACCGAAGTTAAATGTAGCATGGGCTTCTCTGAAGATTAGTTTTAAGAAAGGCATTGGGTCAGGGACACGGATTAATGCCACTCATGTGGCCACAAACAGAGTCCTTCTGACAAATGCAGTAGCCAGTGTGGAGAAAATGTAGTTACACGGTAGGTCCTTATAGTGAGCCAATAATTAAGTGGCACAGCTCATACTATTCGCAACTCTATGGTTAGCAGTTTAATAACGTATTTCAAAACAGTCACATGAAAGAAAACAAGCACACACATGGTGGGGACATCCAGGTAATAAACTGCAAAGCCATGTGATAACTTACATACGTCATGAACTTTGGAAGCCTCACCTGCATTCTGGCTACGGATCTTCCTCCCCGAGGGTTACTAACGTTCTAAACCTCATTTCTAATCCTGATTCGTCACAAGGTATCAAATCACTGGGTCAGGACTGAATGGGTTTGTAATGTTAGCAGTAGAGAAGGATCAGTGGGCAAAGTGCAGGTGAGGATATCGTAAGTGAATGAAAAATACAATTTGTAACATGACTTTAAAATGGCTATCAAACATGGTTTGATTTTTTATAGCTATGTATGCACATACATACAACTTCTAGCACTATATATTACTTATGCACATTGTTCCTTTCATTTTCAGAGATATTACCAGTTCTGGGCACTAGTCCCTTTTTTTTTTAAAAAAGGGCAGGGAATCTCTCCCAAGCCAGCAGACTTTTTCAGAACAAAGGAAGAAATTTTTACACTGTGGCATCTGTATACACACTTAAAGATCAAACAAATTCATTTTATTGGACAAGCTAGGCATACCTTCAGGTAGTTGTACTAAAACAAGGGTGGCCAACTGGAGGGGTGCTTTGGGCTGTATGTGTACAGCCATGTACATATGCACATTTCCCAAGGCAGGTCATTTTCTTGCATTTTCTTCTGCCCAAGCACAGGAATTGTGAATACCACCAAATTAAATTTGATTTGCTGGAACTGATGCATGTTTTCTTCCCATGGATGTCAGCTTCATCAAATAAACTAGTTGTACTGCTCCATTCTCCATGAACTTTCAAGCAATAGAATTCTGCTGACATACACTTTCCCAGAAAAGGAATTTTAAATCTGCATGCATGAGTATTCAGTGAAAATTCGTGGACATTGATCCAGTCAAAAAAATAGAAACAATATTGTCAGGAGACTAATCTGAGTCAAAACGAACCAACACAGGCATCAATCCTGCAGATGTTTATGCACATGATTAAATTTATTACTACGAATAGCGCCACAGATTTCAATAGCTTTAAATTCCAGTCTATGTGGTTCTTATTCCTGGGAGTTAGTTTTGTACTGAAAACTAGAATAGAAATTCACAAAGTATCTGCTCTGAAAGTTAGATTTTCTTCTTAATTCAAAGAAAGAGAAAATACGCTCTTGCCTTAAATTAAGATTACCTCAGTGCCATCAGATCACATTTAGCAAGGTACTTCAGGCTGAAGCAGAATTCAGCATCAAGAGGTCAGCGCTGTATAAGATCTCAAATTAATTACAGTCACATAGGATGAAATGCTTCCCCGTTGAAGTCAAATGAGATTTTTGCCATTGAGTTGAATGGGGCCAGGATTTTACCCATAAGTCTCAGCCTGGCCTAATGTACATCAACCGCTTTCACACCAATGTAACTCCATTGGCTTCAATAGTACTTCCTAATTTACACCTGTAGGTGATCCACTCAGGACAGTCATGCCACACGTGGTTCGTACACGGTATTTTTATAATGGTTTTCCACATGGATTGGAACCACCCGATTGCTATAGATATAAAGTTGTTAGCTCAGGGCATACGACTGATGTCATTGCCTTGTTACTGCACTGTACCCAGAGCAATCCAGTCTCACTGGTCTTTGAGCTCCTAATTCATACACTTTTAAAACCCACCCTTTTGGACTTGCATTTATACCAATTTATGAATTTTCTTCTTCCAGCACTAACGTGTTTAGTTTTGTTCTGCAAAATACTTCTCTGGGGACATTTTTGGCTCAGTAGGTTTATACACAGCTGCATAACAACATTCCCATTATTTAGTAAAGAGAAATAAATACTAAGTGCTAATGATAAAGTGTGCAAGCATAACCCACAAGTCCTCCTACTCTGTGCTGATCTGCAGAGGATATGAGTTGTTACAGCCCCCCCACTACAGAGCCTGGGCTCTTTAGCTCAAGCTGTAACAGGTCATTCTTTCAGCTGTAGAAGTCTCAGGTTCAAGCCCCAGTAGGTATTTCTACACTGCAGCTAAAAACCTGTGATTGGCCAGTGCCAGCTGACTTGTGTTCTCAGGGCACAGGCTAGAGGGCTATTTCATTGCAGTGTAGATTTCTGGGTTTAGACTTGAGTCTGGTCTCTAGGACCTTGCAAGTTAAAGTGCAGTTAAACAGCCCTACAAGCCCAAGTCAGCTAGCATGGGCCAGCCATGGGTTTTTAGCTGAAGTTTAGACACATGCAGTATGTCAGCCAGCGGGCTGCCATCATACAAGCTTATTCACTCTGTTCCACCAGCAACTAAACCAGTCTATAGTAAACCTCTCCTTACCTCTCAGTGGTAACTGAAGACGCTCAACAGCTCTCAGGATCAGGCACTAATGCTTCCTGATTGCCAGGGCAAAGGACATATCTGAAATCTTCTTGTGATCCTGGGAAATTACTTTTCTAATAATGCAAGCTTGGTTGCCTGAGTTCCAATGAGAAGGAGTTCACATCGTACTAGTCATTCAGAATTCTCTACTTTGTTTATAAGAAATGTATGTATCAATCATGATCACCATAAGAAAGGCAGGAACCAAAATATACCTGCTAAAGGAAGTAGCTAAACAACGTCTGCCTTTATGGACATGAAGACAACATTGTCCATTAGCAGCAATGAATCAAATTAAGGACTCCTCAGCTGGGATGATTTAGAAATGTAGTACTAGTAAGTTTAGTAGTGCCCAAGGGTAAGAGTGAGATGTGAAAAGCCGTACAGCTCTTACATCAACGGTGAAATGCCTCGAGGATTGAGTCAGCCCTCGGTCATTCTACTGAAAGCAAACCACATGCCAAACAGCAGGGGAATCTCATACCTACCCCAACAGTCACGTTTCTCTTTGCTGTGTGAATATTGAGGACCTCAGGGCATTTGACAGCAGAGTGTCTTTGCCCTAATGTTCTTGACCAAAATTTATACTGACTCCACTGTTGGGCAGTATACTGTGCAGCTTCAACCTGGATGCTGATCTGGTCCCCAGATTGTTTAGGGGTGATGTCTGAGGAGTGTTCGTGAATTGTTTTTGAATCCCTGAGGTTGGAAGACGTTAACATACAAAATAATTAAAATCGTGCACATCGGTGATGCCAAAGGTAACAGTTGTACCAATGTTTGCAGTTATGATTTTGTTCCTTCCCCACTGAACATTAGACAAGGACAGTGGATTTGTCTGCTGGGCACCGAATAAACTCATTTGAAACTCTGAATGCAACATTCCATTCGTTTTCTTCAGCTCTGTATTTCAAGCACTGGGTTTCTTTGACAAAACTCATTCCAAATTAGAATACGTAGCATGAAGCATCGAAAACATTTTATTTATCGTCTCCTGCAAGCAAGATGTGCGATTGCCAGCCATGCTGCTTATACACTTTACAGTAAGTAATTGTCCTTTTGTATCACCACCACTTAACAATGAGTAAATGATCTTTCCGGTGGACAAACCATTGATCAGATCAATTGCTTCCACAATTCCCAGTAAGTGAACATCATGTTCCCTTATTGACTGATTTAACAGTGCCCAATTAGAGCTTAAACATCTAATTCACAAAAGAGTTCTGCCTTAGCTCAAAAACTTGTCTCTTTCACCGACAGAAGTTGGTCCAGTAAAAGATATTACCTCAGCCACCTTGTCTCTGTAATTCAAGAGAAATAGATCCCTCCGCTGTTGACTTTGGAGGACTATGACTCCACATACCATTATCTGCCATTAACTCTACCAGCGCAATACATTTAGGTCAAATGAGTGTGACAGAGGCAGGATGGCACATAAAATGCAAATACTGCCAGGGTGAAATTCCTCTACTGTATCTTCATTTCTGAAAGCATAATTTCTACCAGAATGTACAAACAACAGTAAGTGTGAGTCAATTATATTTGTATCGATTTATATTTTTTGCGACAACAACAATAATCTACTGATTACGTTGTTCTGGTGCAACTGCACCCGAAATTATTGCATTCATGCCTGGGCAGCCAAGTACCAATAATTAATTCATCATGACAGATCTCCACACCTAGGTCCTGCAATTTACTGTGTGCACATAGACCTCTGCACCCATAGGAAGCGCCCACAAATGTTAATTGCACTTGCTTTTAACACATATTAACATCATTGCAAATGATGAAGTACAGACCTTCCTGGATATTTCCCTTTAAAACATCGCGACACACAATAGGTGGGACTGATACTCGAGCCTCAAGAAATGAGATGGAAGAAATAGCGGAACAACAGGCTTTAAGACCAAGATTCCATTGTGAGTATGAACATTTTGCCAGATTACAAGTGATTCAGATCAGCTTTAGAGCCTTTAGCTAAACAGCTGCAAAATCTTGCTCATGAAATGCAACAGCTATTCAAATGGCTATTTAAAGCAATTTTTATTTCTAGTGTAGGATTAGACAAAACTGCCCAAAGCTACCGAAATAAGTAGAGTTTGGTGCTGTCTATAGTAGAAATCTTCTGAGAAAGATGTTTGAAACTGGCAGTGAATGCATGCTCGGCAAATGCTTTTTCTGCATAGATGGATGATGCACCAGAGACCAGATCTTATCATAAAAACTACAGTAGCAGATGCTACTGGGATAATATTAGTAACGGCATGGACGTTCTACAAAAGTCAATGAGGGGAAAAAATCTTCAGGTATATGTGTATGTTGTTAATCATAATTAAGGCAGGTTAGACAGCTTCTTGGCAACAGACACTGAATTCCCTTTCCTGGCACACAAATCCTTCAACAAGAGGATCTCTTTCATTCTTAACCTACCATTCTTTACCCTAATATCATCCACTTGGAGTACTCCAGCTCTCCAAGAAAACTTACAAACAACTGACAAAGCTGATGTCAGATCAGGACATCATCTGTTGCATATAACTTCTGTGCGCGCTAAAGGGTGGAATTTCTCATCGACAAAGAAAGAATAGCTTTTAAAGCTATTATTATAAACAAACGCATATGTAATGAGTAATGCATCATGTCAAGTAATTGTGTACATTCTTATGTACAATACTGCACCAAATACTGATGAATCTCCAGTGTTCTCACTTGTATATAATACACCTCTCCTAGTATGATAGGTATGTATATGTATCTGGGTATTTTTCAAAAATAGTTACCTGTAAATATTCCTATGAAATACAATTAAATAATTTAATGTATGAAAATATAATTTAACTGTAACAAGTTTTTAACTGCCAAGCACATTAAAAAAATGGGAGGCAAGCTCAGATAGTATGGTTATGGGGACCATATAAGTACGATTGACGGATTAGAGTTTTTTCAGTTGGTTTGATACTTACGTTCTCCTTTGAGGTTATGCACAGCCAGGCATGTCGCCACGAGGGAAATGAGAACCCTTCCACACCTCTGATTAGAGAGTCAGTGAGGAATAGCCAAAATTGTAGAAAGAGGGAAGAAAGGCAAAGGAAAAGAAATAAAGGTGTGCCTGTGAGTTTTCCATGTTGACAACATCAAGCTGACCTCAAGGATCAAAATATCCCATGGGTAAAGTTTGCAATGGGCATTAAGGTGAGATTCAGGCACCACTCAAGAGCATTCTTGAAGATATATCAATGGACTAACAGCACCGTTGTCTAAATATTTCCTTCCATTTTTTCTGCAGAAATTGTGTCTTTTTTTTTGGTTCAAAGATTTGAAGTAAACTTGTCACAGATAACTAGTAGAGAAATAAGTCAACGCCTCATTTGGCTACCACCAGCATCCTACATATTTCATCTGAGAACTTATATTCTTTCTTCATCTTCCAAGCCTGTTCATTACTGTCCCTTGCTATTTAACTCCCTCTCTTTAATTCCAAAAGGCAATTTTAAATGCATATTGAATGAAAGATGCCATACAAAAGAAAGGCATATTGCATTATATATTTTTTTTCAAATTTAGTCAAGATTTTAGCAAAAAGCTAATGCATGGGTGAAATGCAACAATGTGTCCGGAGAAGGATTCATGAAATTGCAATGCACTGTGACAGCAAAATAACAACAACCCCCCCACAGCCTACTTCAGCTAATTATTACATCAATCAACCCTAATTACATTCAAATCTGAGTTCACAAGACAAAAACTGCTGATCAGGGAGTGACAAAATATTTAAAGAACTATGTAAATACAGATACACACAGACAGATATAGATTTTAACTAAACAGTGACTAAGTGGGGGACATGTTAATCTAAAAACAGCCAATGACCAAAGATAGAGAAGCAGTGCAGCATAGAACGCAGGCATATAACTGCCAGTAATGAGACCAAGTCATAAAAAGAGGAAATTAAGGGACCACACAGCAAAAGCTCCTGCCAACAAGATGTAGAGTGTGGTGGTACTGTCTCATTAGTGAGGCCTGTGGAAGCTCCATCACTAACAATGGGGACAGTCCTGCCCTGGCAGAGAGATGGCCTATTCTTTTCCATCTCCAACCACTACAGCATAAGTCTAGAAACGTGTTTTTAAAACACCCCCTCTGCCAAGTTTTGATTTTGTTGTTTCTTCCTGGCTGTAGCTCATGTTAGTGAGATCCCATAGGGTTTAGCAATTAGCAGGAGGAAAGCAGTATGATAATCAGAAGAAATTAATGGTTTAAAAACAATCTCTCACTTCCCCTGGGACCTGTTCCACGTAACTGGATACTTTTAAAAAAACGTGTACAGGTAATTGATTCTTATTAAGAGAATTATCTGCCACTGAATGCTAGTCACATAGAAAGGGTTTTAAATTAAGATGCTCTCAGGGACAGCTAGAAACTGTCCCTGAGAGGGTATCCAAGGAAGAGAGGCATATGAACTTCTCCCCCATTTCCCTTTCTATCCTACATGGAAGGGCTAAACATAATGGGAGTCTTTGTAAGCAAGGACCCATCTTTTACAAAAGGGGCAGGGAGTGATAGGGAAATGGCAGTACTCTTCTTCTGCCATCTCTGCCTACAACAGTCTGTAAGCCAGCCAGCTACAGAAGGGAGCACAGCACTGCACTCTCAAAGATCCTCAGTAACTAATGCAGGGATACTTGCACAACACACAGTATTTCTGAACAATCAATCTTTGTTCACCAGGAGCTGCGTTACATTTAACTAAGTTAAATGACAAGGGTCATGATGTTCTGGAGTAGGCTTCCAAGGTTTTTAAGGCGAGCTTAGATAAACCATCAGGGACTGTCTGGGTCTACCTGGTCTTCCCTCAATGCAGGGGGCTGGACTTGAGCTCTGAAGGTCCCTTCCAGCCCTAGACTTCTATGGCTCTACAAGTGCAGAGCACACCTTCCTCTTATGTTCTTTGGAAAAAAGACTCAGATTTTTTTAAAGCCAGAAGGGACTGTTAGATCCTCAAGTCCAACTGCCTGCAGAAAACAGGCCATAGAATTCCATCCACTTATCCATGTACTGAGCCCAATACCTTGTGTTTGACTAAAGTACATCTTCCAGAAAAGCAACCGGTCTTCATCTGAAGACTCTACCACTTCCCTTGACAGTTTGTTCCAATGCCTAGTGGCTTGAAGGCAAAACAAAACTTGAAAATAAGCATTAATTTCTTGGAAATCTGTTCCCACCTTGGTAAGTATGAGGGACATAGAGATTGTGAATAGACCCTTTAGGAACAATATTTTCAAAACTTTTCCCCCTTTTCCAAACACAGCCCCCCTTTGAAAGCAAATGCTATTTTAGGACTCCTAATCTCAAGACTGAATTTGGTCTATGTTCCTTTTTCCAACACGTTCAAACACCAGTGTGCCTCCTGGTAGCAAATATCTGAGGCCCTGCAGGTCAGCTTTCCAGTGGAAGAGAAATCAGTTATGTAGAGACTAGGTATACTTTAAGTATAATCACACATGTTCCAGTCCTGGAGCAGAGAGGGTCAAACAACATTCAGCATCCTTCTGCTAGGAATCTGAGCCCAACACCAGTAACTGGTTACCACAGAACAACTCTGCCTAAAGAATTGACTCTAATTAGTGCTCAAGGCAGACAGCAAACTCCTGCTGCTCACACATCTCCCTCTCCAAGGACAAATGCCTCTACACAGAACCTGGCTTAAAAATTAACATCGCATGTCTTCCCAATATTGAATATTTGCTCGCACACCAGGAGAAGAATGTGGAAGACTATGTGTAACAGTGCCACCTAGTGATGCTTGCCATAACTATACTACACATTTGAATGTGCAGTCAGTTACTTCCTTCCCTTCCCTTCCCTTCCCCCAACCATAGAAATAAGAACAAAGAAATGAAACCTCAGTGCAAAAACGTTTTATAGTTGAGAATTTAAATTAAGAAGTGAACAACTCACCACAACATCAAAGGTGCCATGCTGCAGTTAATATACTAAGGTACAACTTTGAAGAGCGGGAAGAATAACTGAAAATCATACATACAGCTGGGTCTTGGAACCTTAATTTTTTTTACTTCTGTGACTGAGGTTTGGAAGGGACATACTGTATTTAGCCACTCCAGTTCTAATAAAATGAATGGACTAATTCTTGTCCTGAACATCGCTTTACCTCAGATATCCTACCACCTTCCCACCCCCTCCAAGTGCTAAAACATGACCCCAGACTCCTTCAACCAATAGTCCTGCCTCCCCATTCAGAAAGTCTACCAGCTCCCTACCCATTTTTCCCCATGCACAAATAGGAACTCCCTACATGCTCCACCTCCCTTTCTCTTACTAGATCCTGGCCAGAGGAAGACAGTGGGATTTGACATGATAAACACGTCATGTCACAAGCAGTGGCCAGAAAGTGAAGGGAGTGTGCATTCTAGCATGGAGGAAGGAGGTCTCCTCCTCAGGAGGGCAGGCCATGAGAAGTGAGGTGGGTCCCAGCAGTGGATAGAGAGAGCCAATTTCAACTTACTCAGTCTGAGTCCCAGCCTACCCTGTCTTTGAGTGGCCAGAAAACTTCCCTCTTCACAGTGAAGAGCGAACCACAGCAAGACCTCCTGGTAGGAGATCAGGGCTAGAGAGAGTTCCTTCAGGAGACCATCACTGCCATACCTTGCATAAGGCAGAGATGAGAGAGGGCAAAAGAGTCAGAGCGTAACAGGGCCAGAATTTGAACTAGGTTTCCCATGGGAAAGATCTTACCTCACACTGTGTTTCCTCCATGTATTTTCTGGGTCTTATAGATCTGGCAGCCCGAAAATCATGGAATTTCATCTCTGATCCTGAAATGCTGCATGTGTAACATTATGAAAAAATGCATAGTCCCTTTGGCTTCAATAGGACTGTGCCATTACTTAGCGTTAAGCACATGCTTAAGTGCTTTGCAGGATTGAGCCCTCGATAAATAAAAATGCTTCATTTCTGTCGTCTGTCAAGGAGCAGGGCTCCCGCTCAATCACAGAAATACTGTATTCATATCAAATGAGGTCAGAGCAGCTCTCTTTCACCCACGGACACTAGTGCCTGAATGTCCTGCTGTTTTTGTCATTCCTACAACCACTAGCTCAGAAACCGCCTCTGTTAGGATGTATTTTGCCACATGATAAATTACATGCTCAAAATGGCTTGTGAGGTCTCAAAATGCACAATTAACAATTTCACATTCATAACGGTAAACATCAATATCTACATCAAGAACAACAACTATCTGCATAAAATTTAACAAGTAGAAAGCCCCTTGTTAATATGTCAGCCGTATTCTGCTCCTCACCCAAATGGGATACCCTACCACCTACAAGTGCAAGACATTCTCTCTTTTACACCTGACAAAATTGGCACGAGAATTGCTGGTGGAAGTGCAGATTTAACAATTTTGCAGGCTCTACTACATGAATGAATGGTCCTAATCACATTAAAGAAATTTCTCTAATCTTCACAAATGAAGTTGCAGGAGTATCTGCTCTTTTACACTCCAAAAACACTGACCATCCAAGACCGAGTAAAATGCATACTGGTATTACCCACGGATACTTGGATTTTGTTCATATTTTGCAATTCCTGACCTCATCTACCAGTGGGAGATGCCATTGATTCAATCATTATTTTTCCCCTAACAAAACTGCTTTCCCTGGAATTCAACAAAGCTGAAAATAAAGCTGTGACGGATTCCAAAATGCAAATGTTCAAATATCTTATGTGGTACGCCAGCCCCCCTTTCCTGGCGCTCACCCACTGGCAACAGTCTCTGTAGGCCAGGGGCCTAAGGTAGTCCCAGCCCAGTCCGGGTAAATCTCTAGGACTTCCCCTCTTCTTCGGCCCCTCCCCACGGGCAAGCAGGTGCAGGCCTCACTATAGGCCTGAGGGCTGTCTCCCCAACCTCACTGGGAAGGGCAGCTATCCCGTTTGGGCTGGTGGCCCAGTGGGGGTACCTGTTCTTCCTGTAGACTGGGGACCAGGATCAGGGTCTCCTCTGCTCTGTTTCCCCAGCAGTAGAAAAATTCTGGCTCCAACTCACTCTCTAGCAGCTCCTTCCTCTACTCCTCCCTGTCTTTAGTGCAGGGCAGGGTTTAAGTACACCTGGGTTGGTTCTTAATTGGTTCCAGGTGCCCCTGATTGCCCAGCTGTAACCTCTCTCTTGCCTGTAGGGAAGAGGGCTTTGAGCATTCTAGGGCTTACATATCAGCCCTGAAATACCCTGCCGTAGCCATCTGGCTTGACTTTACCACACTTATCATGAAGTGTTTTGACATCTTTTGTATTAAGCCTTTTTACCAGTTGATCAGCACTGGATCCTTGTAATATTGTTCACTTAACTTCTCAATAACTTCACAGAAGTTATCTGATGCAAACGGTCACAGCTTGTATGATTTTTGGCAACAGACAGTATATTCAATGAAGGATAAATTATTCATGTGCCAGGAAGGAAATAAATTAGGTTATGGAGAACCAGGCACTTTAGGAGGATCTCTCGGGTGCTACTACTCTTCCAGAAAGCATTTCGAAATCAGAAGCATGAGCAGGAGACACAAAAGTATGGTTGCATTGGCAATAAAAATGACCATGCTCTCCATCGTTGATGGAGATGCAGAATGGAGCAGTCTTATCAGGAAATATGTTTACATGTTTGCTGTATGGAGTCCAATTTTTTAATTTTCGAATTACAAAGATTATGTTCAACAAAATACACCTCTCTCACACTGTATATACTATTTTTTAGACATCCCAAACTGTAATGCTGCCCAAAGAACACTTTGTTTAAAATGAGTTGAAGGCTGAAAATGCATTTCAACAGAGGTCAGCTAACACTTAAAAACAATATTACCTTTACTTCACAGAAACAAAGTACAGGTCTGTAGCTTTTAGGAAACCTAAGCAGTAGAGAGTATTGAAGTAAATGGTTTCAGTTAAATCTCTTTCTCCACTTCCATGTAATCCACCATCTCTACCTCCTCACTGACCCACCCTCACCCACCATTTCTTCTTACTAAAGTCAACAAAAAATTCTGGAATTAGTGGGCCAAGCCATTTTAGAAATATGAGGACACAAAGTTAGGAAACATTTGAGAGTCAACAACCAGGACATTTTCAAAACATCATGGTCAAGATTTTCAAAACCAAGTAGTGGCTTTGGGGGCCCAATTTGAGACAGCCTAACAGGACCTGATTTTCATGGAGCAGGCATTCCGAAAATCAGGCCTCTAAGTTGTCAAAGTTGGGTTTGTTAAACTGCACCAACCAAAAATCATAAGTAACTTACGGAAACATTGGCCCATGCTTTAAAATTCCTTCCCTGACTTTTTTTTTCCAAACTTTCAAGAAAAACGCTATCATGAGAAGAGAGGTGACACATGGAACATCAGGGGGTTTGGTGGCTAAGCTAGGATATGTGTGTAAACCTAATTATCCATACAATGAGAAGTCACGTTCAGCCATAACTGCAGAGCACACACCACTGCTTCAAAAAAAGCAATATTATTCAACCACACAGGGTATTAGCTTCAGGCATTTGATATTTGTATTATTACCAATACCCCTAGTTGGATCTTTTCAAATGGTAGCATGTGTAAGCAGCAATTCTGAGGGATCAGAGACACACAGCTAAAGAGCTGTCTTTGCCCAACATCTTCTATATTGGATGTTGCCTCATTTGGATTTTTAAAGTGAATATTGTATTTAATTAGCAATTTTCTAATCTACTGCGATTGTGAAATGCTGATTAATCTAAATGATAACGCAATTATAATGAAATCAGAGGCACCGCGGATTGAATACAGGCACAGTCTGAAGAACGAGATAGACTTTTTAAAGGATGTTGCTCCTGCAATGAGAATGAGGAGCTGGAATGTATTCTCAGTGTTAATATTAGAACTGGGTTCAATATATAAATATGAACACACACCTCTGTAGAAAAATTCATCAGAAAGATTATGTTGGACAAGTGATCCTATTAGGTTTTTTTTTTTTTTAATCACAGTTTCCTGGATGAGGGAAAATCAGTTGAGGGCAGGATTTTTGACTGTATTTAAGTGTTTTGTTTAGCTCACTTTTTATACAACTCGATCAAACAATGTGGCTCTTTCACTGTCTCCTGTAATTGCTGGGTTTTTCCTGCCCCAGTAAAGGAAATTTGTTTTCTGACAATGCAGTTTTGCGAAGCACAAGCATTCAAAAATAATGAGAACCTCCTCTTCTCCCCCCCCTCCAAAAATAAATTAGAAGATTGGCTTTAATATAACAGGATTTAAAAGAAATAAGGTGGTGGGAGGGCAGGGGAATTGCCAGCTGTTTTTTGAAGCAGTAGGATTCACGTTTCTAAGTTTTTCTCCTCCAGTCACAGGGATTAGAAATGTACCCTCTCTTTTTAAAATGAAAGTTGAGATTTTCACTGTGTCACATAAATCAAGGAGCTGGGCTTTAACAAACACCACATCAAATATCACATAATAAAATCATAAAAGTTGGCAGCACCATAACATCAATTTTCAAAGATTAATGCATGTTTGGGGGGTTGCATTTTAAAATCAACATTATTTCTGTAATGGTGGGGAGTCACCCTGGCAGGACATCACAGGTGAGCCCCTGCCTTGGTTTCCCCTCACCTCTGCCATAAGCAAGTCCAAGCAGGCCTTTCTAGTATAAAACAGCCCCCTCTCCAGAGAGTCTGATTTATTTAACAGAAATGGACAACATGGAAATGCAAATGAAAGTGTCTATCTGCCACTGTAACAGAAACTCTGGTTAATCACTCTGACATTCTACCCCTCCAACCACAGAGCACACTGGGGCTGAATTCCCTACCTGGAGCTTGAGCCTCTGACAGCATCTGGCCAGATACCTCTCTTCCCCGAAGCATGTGTCTCTCTGCTGAGCATGCCCACAGCAGCTTCCCAGGAGGGTCCACAGCCTGTTTGGTGCCCTGAGCTGCTCCGGTCCCCGCCCTGGAAGCGCTTTCACCCGAGGACCTGTTCCTTTCTCCTGGAGGCTCTGGAGTAGCTTCCTATCCAGCTCCCCCACAGACTCCAGTGCCCTCAGAATCTTCCTCCACTCTGGCTTCTATCTGAGCCCTCAAAAGCTTTTGGTAGGCCCAGGTGTTCCTTACCTAACTAATTGCCACCTAGCTTCATAAGCAATTAACTGTCGACAGATGGCTAATTCTCCTTAGCAGAGCCTCTCTCAAGTAGGCTGGGTGCCTGATTTCTACAGGGCCCCTGAAACAACTCCACCTGGGCCTACATGTTAGCAATGCTTATTTCATCACCAAACCTTTTCCTTAAAAATTACTTTGTGATCGACTTTAATCTCCCGAAGGAAAAGATGATTCTGAGAAGCAAAAATGATCAAAGAGACTGACCAACCAAACAGGCCTTTTCAAAACATAGGTATGAGCTCAGAATTTTTCAAATTGAGCTAGAAAGCATATAGCACTTAAAGAAACATCCATGGATAGTAGTACTAGTAAAAAACAACTGTGGCATGTCTCAGTTCCAGGTTATTCTGAACATTTCATTCTCCCTTCCACCCATCCCTACATTTTTACTCAGCCAGTGTACAGTCTAAATAAATGCATTCCAGCAAGCTACATTCTCATGTAGATTTCATTGGAGGTGATGTCCCTGTCCACTTCCTACCCCTAAAATGCTGAAAGAATTATTGGTGGTAGGATGATGGGTATCTAGAGGGGACTGCTTTGAGACGGAAAGTTACAGCTATCCGAGTAGTCAAGTTACAATGTCCATTGTAGCCTTCCTTTTGAGTTGCTCATCAGGGGTAGTTCCTCACACATTTCATGCTTTGCCTCAGCAGAGAAGGGGTTTTTAGTTTTGTTGTTTTTGATTAATTAAGGTGAAAAAATGGTATATTCCATGTTGACATTAGCAATTTTGTACTTACCCCCCAAAAAATGACGGAAGCCATTTCTGATTTAGCTTTTCTGTAGATCTGATTGGATATAAGTGTATGAAAATTTCATCTAAGTCATTTTTACACAAGGGCTATTTAAAACCAGCAATTTTATGCATGGTCATTAGACCTCTCCTATTCATGGCCTGAAACATAGAACACTTTATTGCACTGCCAAAACTACTACAATTGGAAGCACTCAATTAGCCAAATGCCACTAGTTCTAGGAGGTACAAGAGATGCAGGCCATATATCTCCTTAGCAAGGAATTTACACAGCAAGTTAAGGATGGCTTGGAAGTTACTGAATACTAAGACCCAAAGAAAAGAGTTTTTTTAAGAGAGAAATCTCTCTGGATTCTCTCCTCCAAATAAATCACTGGTCAGACCATTCAACATCAATAGCTGAGGTTCCAAATCACACCACCACTTTCCTTATTTTTGCGTCTCTGTCTTCACATTTAGAGTTACCTGTGATCAGATGTAGGATCAGTGCCCTGATTTCCATAGATTATACTGAACATTTCTTTGATTCTGTGAAATAACAGTTATCTGAACTTATCCAGTGTACCCCATAGCATTCAAACAATTAAAGATATACTGTATTAATTTTACTAATCTTTAATAGATTATGATTTGAATTAAGTCTCTAAAGAGGGGTGTGGGTATGTAAACAGCAGAGTGACAATGATTGGTCAAAAATGAAAGCAGAATGCTTAGTCTAATGATTTCATTAGTTATCTGAATATAACACACATTTTATTTAAAATTGTTTATCTAGAAAAACAAGATTGCCACTGGAAACAAGAAATCCCTTAGCTTTCTTCTTTCCACTGGCAATCTGCTAACAGCAGCAAATTACATTCAAATTACACATCAACTAGTATTAGTATTAATTGTAAACCAACCTCAGCTCACTTAATTGTGGACATAATGAAGTATTACAATTAGCCGTAATATATTATTTAAATAAGAAATATCCATATTATTTAGAGCAGGTGCCAATTACAGCAGGCAATGAAAATACACTGCAAAAAATGCATTTCAATTAGAAATTCCATCTTAGCAACGCCAAAGGTCCCAGTTACTCTAGTAAAATGATAATGGGTAAAGGGTGGGCACAGGTCTTTTGCGAGGCCTGGGCCAAATTCTGCAACCCCACTGATTTCAAAGAGATTGCATGGGACATGGGAGAGGATCATTGCAGCCGGAATCAGACTTCCAATGAATAGGGCCATTAACGCAGTATATAGCAAATAAATAAATAAAATAAAAGAGAGACATCATTAATGAGACTTGTCAAGTCAAATTCAGGCCTAGCATAAACTGGTGCAATGCGGCTGGGTCCAAATTCAATGCTGACTTGCATCCCATGCGCAGTCATTCACAAATGTCAACACTCAAGTTACTCAAGTCAGGGGCTTTGTTTCATATCTGGTGAACAACTGCCAGATGGCTGAGCTATATATTTCAGAAGAATATAGTAGCATGGACAGTATGGTTTAGTGTGGGGTTGTGGGGCAGGAAATTCTAGGGTAAAATCCTAGCCCCGCTGACTTCAGCTGGGCTTCTATTTCCACCTCTGTCAATGACTCACTGCTTGTTCTTGGGCAAGATACCCGGGATTGATTTTTAAAGGCATTGGGCACCCCAGCATTGACTTTAATGGAAGATGAAAATGCTCAACATGTCTGAAAATCATGCTCCTAGTGTCTCTGCACTATTTTCCCTAGGGGGATAAGAATATTCACTGAGAAGTCTCACTTTAAGCAAAACGTGCAAAGTCTTGTAGTTCACGCGATTGCTAGAGTTCAATTTCGTTTGTGATAGACCAGTTGCTCCCACCCCGAGCTGAATCAGACAATGAAGTAACAGCTGCTGTTATAAAGCAACATAGGCTAATCAATAAGAATTAACTTTATGCTGTAGGAAACTGACCCTGGAGTTGCCAAAATCCAAGTTTTCACACACTTCACTGCTTGCATTTCTGACATCAGCCTTTAATATCAAAGAGTAGATGTAACAAATGTCAAGTGGTGAGAGGGTGTGATAACTTAGATAGGTTTTAGGGTCCCCCACTTTAAAAGTGCTGTGTGTCCTCTACTCACATTAACCTCCTTGCTAGATATACTCAGTGCTTTGCACTGTTTGCTCCTAAAATCGTTAACAAGGCCGTCCAGTGAATGCTTTCTAACAACAACACTTGGCATTGCTATAGTGCTTTTTATCTTCAAAGTACTTACAAGCATTAGCCAGTTCTTAATGACACACTGTAGTAACACAAAGTAAGGAAAAGATTTTGATTAGAGCGAGGAAAAGTTGAAGGGAAGAAATTGCAAACTGAAATGTGCTGGGAGTGCGCTCAAGTTTCAGCCACAGGCCCAGAGTGATAGAACTTTTCTTGCTGTACATTAAGATAATTTCAGCACACTACAATTATGTGCCTAATTAAAATTAAGAAATTAGAACATAGTTAAAAGGAATAATATTTTGCTCACAGCTAATTTCATTAAAGTATTAATGAACAGGACTCATTTTATGGCTAGAGGGCAACTACTTTCTGCAAAGTACTTCCATGCTAGCTAATTTATTCATGCATGAAAAACAATCCAATGAGAAATGAGCGAGCCGGGAACTGCTGGTCCTAATTAAAATATTTAAAACACCATGTCTATTCTGTTCCATCTAGCCAAATACCTAAGCTAGGAGTCAGCATGGTGCCAATTAACATGGAAGAAGCAAACACACAACACCCACAGATTCTGATTAAAGTGCATATTATTGTACCATGCGATATATTGTTCTACACATATATGTAAATGTTTAATTAACCCATGTCTAAATCTCTGCAATATTCAGGAATCAATACTTTAATCTCTAAACAAGGGACAGTCCGACTGCATGGTGTTATTTATCACAATGCTTTATTAGCAAAATAATTTGGAGCCATCCTGCAATCCACACGTTAAGGTGTTTCTAGAGGAGGGAAAAGGAGGGGGCTGGGGGGAACAAAAGCAGGGAAAAGATTTTCATCTCCGCTTTTCAGACAATGACAAGATTGCGAGCTGCCAAAGGCTTGCAAAAGGAATGCAGTGTTGGGTTAGCCTCAGGTAATACAATATTTTTTATCAATAATTGAAAGGAGATCCTGGGACTAAATCCATTTGTCAGTCTTGGACAGCAGCAACAAAACAAAATAAAAAATGCTTCCTTTATCAATCAAAGAGCTGTTCGGGGTGGAAGAACTCAAGGGATGGCTCCCACTAGAGAAAAACACTGCAAAGGCTGAGAGAGAGATGTTGGAGACTTGCAAACTTAGTAGAAAGCAGGCTCAGGAAGAAAAAAGAAGCCCTCTAAACTTTAGTTCACATACAGATGAGAAAAATCGTAGTCCAAGGAAACTTGAAAGAGCTGAGATTTTCTTCACTTTGCATCAACATAGGTCTTTCTTTTTGAAAAGTGGCTCTTTTTTTAGTTAATCTTCAATCAATTCATGAGAAATCTAGTTCCCTACAGAGGATTTTTCCTTTTCTGCATTTTTCTCCCACCAGTTCCATTACCAAGTGCAGCAGAGGAAGGAAATAGCTTCTCCCTTGTTTTTTGGCTGATCGGGGAGACTTTTTTCCATCCCCTCCTTAAGCGAATACTGCGTATAATATGATGGGCGAAATGTCAAAATTAAAAAGACCTAGACTTGCCAGAAATCCCACTGGAGCAACTATTATGAAAATTTCCCATTAACAAACCATGGAAATCTGTTAGCACTCTGTACTCATTCAAATTAACAGGACTCACGCATTGGTCATGGAAAGAAATTTGTAAGAGATGTGTGCGCTTTTTCCTGGCTCCTCTGATCCTGTGTTCATTGCCCTGGACTCAGTTAATGCTTTTGGCACCTTCTTCACACTCATCTGGTTCAAGAGAAGGTACTGAATGCTCTAATCCTCCTGAGAGCTGGGGAAGCAGAGATATATGGCCAGAAGAAACAGATATAAAGAGCAAGGGAGCTCAGAGAGAGAGAGACTCAGGGATTTGAAAGTTAGATGAAGGAGCTGAAAGACTTAGGACAGGGGCTGTAAGGAGCTCTTAGGAAAATGCATTGGCCAAGGGAAATGGAAGACACTGGTAAAGGGAGCTGAGAGAAGTGTCTGGAGGGGAAGGGAACAAACAGAAGATCTGGGAGGCAGAGCAGAAGAACAGAATCATGCAGCAGAGAAAAGACAGTGCAAATCTGATGGAAGCAGACACATGCCAGGAGAGCCAGGGGACATGTGGAGGAAGTAAGAGATACAGATGAGGCTGTCAGCAGAAGCTCAAAGCAGGGAAATAGTTATGTTCAGAGAGACAGGGGTAGGGGAGCTGAGAAAACTTGATAGTGGAAGCTGAGCTGCTCAGCCAAAGAAGTTCAAAAAGACACAAACTGGTGAGACCAGAAGAGGTTGTTATTATTAAGGATAGCGACAATTCAGGATCAAAGCTCAGAGCAACCGTACCTGTATTCCATTTCTGTGGTCCCTCAAGGGCCTCTACTCTAGGCTCCCAGTTCCTCAGCCATCTCTCTTGGACAGAGACCAGTATCTCTCTCCCTCCTGACTAGGGCTTTGTCAGGCTGCCTGCCTACACAGTGATATCCCCAGCAAGCCAGGCTGCCTAAACAGGCCGGCATCTGCACTTTGGTTTCTCTTCTAGAGCTATCCACAGCTATAACTGCCACCAGGCACAAGTTACCACGTAGCTCTTTATAAACCAGGACACTTATTCTTAAGATGAAAAAAGCCTTACTCATACAGAGAAAGCACAAAAACGATAAAAGTTCTGTAACACACGCTGAAATCTTACCCGTCAGCCTTGTGACGCCTCAGTGGGCCAAAGCCCTTCTAAGCCTTCCCAGGAAGGATCATGCTCCCCCTTGGACAGCAGGCCCTGTCTATTCGCTGGATCCAAAAGAAGGCCCTGACTTTAAACTCAGGCTAGTTATCCAAAAGGCATTTCTCTGTTGGTCTCTGCAGAAGTCAGTTGGCACAGGTGAGCCTCTCCAGTGGGGATGTTACAACATGACTGAATTTGCCTAATCACCCCCATTGTTCTTAGTTCCTGGAAGGCCGTGGTCCCGCTCCTCCATGGAATTACATACAGTCCCCATCCCACAACAATGCGTCAACTTAATACAGTGTGTTCTCCCAAGACATTACAAGAAATTCCCATGTCTGTCATACTCAGTGCTGGTAGGGTTTCATTCTGATGGGCACCTAAGAGTTTGGATATTTCTCTGACCCATTCAGCACTCTTGTGGGTGCAAAGTGGAGTAGGAAATATGAATGTAGGCTATCCAGTCAGCTGAAAAAGAAATTACAGAATTCTTAATGGAGAAAGATTAATAAAGAAAGTAAAGTAGTACTGAGAAAAAGAACTGTCTTATGGGACTGGACTCGGACTCAGGAGATTCAAGTTCAGTTTCTGGCTCCACGACAGAACAAGTCACTTAATCTCTCTGTTCCTCAATTCCCCATCCATAAAGTGAAGATAACACGTCCCTACCTTATACACTTTGGCTATCTTATCAATTGAAATTGTGATCTTTTCAAGTTGGGGACTCTCTCACTACATTTGTATGGTGCCCAGCAGCATGGGGTCTCAATCCAGTTGATATAAATATTAATAATAAGGGGTTTAGGGAAACAATTGGAGGCCATTAAGAAAGGAGGTGTAAGTCTCTTGTGAAGATTTCACCATAATTCAAGAATAGGCTTTTTCACAGAATTTTTGCACTGCACTTCCAATCACAGTGAGCCACCAAAAGGGAAATTAATGAGCAAAATACCTAAACATTTTAATAAACCATAAAATTTGGAGGTTTTCCTATTTCTTCTAATCCAGTTCACCCATGAGTAGACCAGACTGATCTTCAGTTTTAAATGCTCAACAGGACTTAAATATCAATATTCTGAATCAACATGAAGTATGGATTTCAACCTTTCCTCCAAACTTGAGGTGCACATGTTGTAAGAGATACCTGTTAACTTACAATTAAAGTAGGGCAAAGATTTTTTCCAGCAAAAATACAGATTCATCTTGATCAAAATATGTGTCAATTTTGACAAGTTGTTTTGGTGGAAAAAACTAAAGGAATTCCCCAAAAGTCCAGATAGTTCAATATTTTTAAATAAAATATTTTGGACTCTTCAATGAGGAATTTTTTTGTTTGTTTTAAAATTACATTTTAATCTCTTTAAAAAACATTTTTGACAGGAAAAAGTATCTCAAATCAAAATGATATGTTTTGTTTCAGGTCAACAAAACATTTCATGCAACCCAAAACAATTTGTTTCAACTTTTTGATTTGCCAAAAATTTCTAAACATTTTGGTTTTGAGTTGACCAAGAACAATTTCCCCCCCAATGTTTCAGAATTGCCAGGAAGCTGGAAAATCCATTATTTACACAGCTCTACTTACAATGCCTATATTCGGAAGGATACATGGGGGGAGCACAAAAGAGGAACAGGAAACAAGTAGGTCCTTCTCTCTACTCCCAACTTCTCCAATATCCTGATTTATTACAGGCTAGCAACCTGTCGCAAGAAACACAATACTGCCTAGTTAACATTTTCCTGGAGTATGATATTTCTATAAACCCTGTAAGGCCTTCACCCCTCTGGTCTTCACATGCAAACTTCAAGCTACACAAGCCAGACACAGGTCTTTTGTACCGATATACTCAGTGAGCCAGATTCTGTATTCCACTCAAACCTCTTTCCACTGGTTCAGTAGCACAAAGGAGTCATCTGGTCCCCAGGATGACCTGACAACATAGGGAGATAATTCCTAGTCCACACAATTTAGCATCCTCCCTGCAAGCAGCCATCTTCCAAGAGGTGTTACCCTCTGTGGGACTCTCAATTAGCCAATGGGAGTTCTGTGTAACAATCAGAGACAGGATAGATACAAGGAGCAGACTTTCAGACTTTGAGTGGAATTTGAGTGACACCCTCCAATCCTCTGCATGGGGGAAAAGCGGGTGTGAATTTCACCCAAAGAAATTACGGGATTAGAAAGGGAGAAAACAGATAATTCCTCTTAAAAAAATTGTCTCTTCAGACTGTCACTCTGTTTGGTCATTTAAATGGCACTGCAAAACAGAACCTGCTTGAATTTCTGCATTCAGGGAGAAGACAGGTTTAGTTCTTGTTCTAAATAAGCATCTTAGGTAAATTTCAACGTTTTCATGTACCAGGAGCATAAGAGCAGACTTCAAAGAAGCAGCCACAATTTTATGCATCTTTAGCCAGACAAACATTAGTCCTTTCCCCTAACTGAAGCAGTTATTTTAAAGAATGTTAACTTGCCGCTTTCTAAATATGCGGACGTTCTGTTGTCATAGTTCCACAAAGTAATGAACAGCTTCTTAATATTTAATAAACCTTGTATGCTGTCCCCAGGCAGGGAGCAAAGACTGTTGATAGCCAGCTTCCTAAATGGCTATTAAAATACAGAATGTCTCTTAAAATGTGTTTAACAAACACGTTATATCATCACCTACTGTGGAATGTGAGTTATGTCAGCTGTAAAAGTGGAATACTCCCTTCCCTTTGAAAAGCTGGATACACAGAAAGGGAAGTTAGCATGTCCAGCACTCAACCCAAAGGCTAAAATAAAACTTCTACCCTGTGGCAGATGCTTTCTCCTAGTACTATTGTGTGGTAATGGGATAGCAGCCCACAGAACTCGCAGTAGTCAAAAGGAGGCTACAGAGAAGTCATTTATAATGCAACTTCATAGGAACCTTGTTTGTTGTCTCTTGTGTACAATGAAAGTCCTAATATATTGCAATAATTATGTTCACTAATTGGATTTAGAAGCCATTAATACAGAACAATAATATTTGTGCACTTTAGTCCTGGACTTTTATCTCATAAAAGCAAAAATGAATGCTAATGTGATTAGATGGAAATAGGAAAATCTTTAATGTAATTAGGGCTAGATATTGCCCTTTCCTGTGCTGGCACACTAGGGGTCTGAGAGGGCACAGGAAACCCCCTTCCCCCCATGCATGCTGGAGAGCAGAATCTCTATCCTCGATTTCCTAGAGAAATAGGAAGAGCGGATTAGATGCCAGGCTGGGCTGTGATGGAGACCACATCTAACTGTTGTTCAGAAGAGTTCAGGGAAGGGTGACTGGCAATCACATCTGCCTATACACTGTCACGACCAAGAAGTCCATAAGAACAGCCATACTGGATCAAACCAATGGTCCATCTAACTCAGCATCCTGGTTTTCCAACAGCGGCCAATGCCAGGTGCTTCAAAGGAAATGAATAGAACAGGTAAACATCAAATGATCCATCCTGTCGGCCATTCAAAAATAAGAAGTATTGGTCATGCCCAGCTGATCAGCGTGTCTATTATCCACAGCATCAGTGACTATACAGCAAAAGGCAGCTTTGCTTGACATTCCTGACCATCATGAGCACAGAAGCATCTTTAAAATGCACTTATTTCCTCTAACATCTCCCAATCTGGGGCCTGCAGCTCTCCATAACCGTTATGATTTGACCTGAGCAGAACTGTAGGAACATGCAGGTCCCTCTTCTAGGCTGGTCACTTGCATCAATCTCACCTTGGCTGGCACAAATTTACCATTGAAATAAAAGAGAAATGGTGCAACATGGAAACATTAACATTCACAAACTTTATGTTTAATTTCTATGGATAAAAAGAATTGGTGCATTAGAAACTAATATGGCAGGTCAAATTAGTTCAGCTGAAGTCCAAGGAAGCTGGCAGAAGAACGTGGCCCAATGCTTAATGGAAATGTATAGATATGAACACAATACACAATGTGTTTTTAATTGAAAGTCATGCACTAGTTTTAAAAACTAGTCTTAAGTAGATCTTTATAAGAACTTTATGGGTTGGAACATGGCTTGTTAGAGCTACACTTCTTGATGTCTAATAGGTTTCATGCCTGAAGAAGGGAAACAATCGTGATTAGAGATGAGTGAATAGTCTTTTAAAATCAGGATCCTCTTGGAATCTTAAAAACAAAATGGATCCAAAAACTTCAGCTTGTTGCTTATGAAGCCTGGGAGCCTCCAAATAATTTATGGGGAGATAGTTAATGATTTAAAAGTTACAGGGTCAAAAAATAAAAACAAAACTTATCATTGCTAGAATACAAGTGATGTAAAGGGAGTGCGTAATTGCTGCGTATGGTTTTATTCAGATATTTCTTCAGGTTAACAATATATTTTTCCCTTTCTTTGCTGTGGCCTGTGATCATCCTGGAACTCCAGAAAACATATTAGAAACAGAGAAGTGTTTTTAAAGGGTCCTGTACTTCTGTAAGCAGTTGAGAATTAAGGAAAACATCAGAGGGAAAATACCTTTTAAGAAGGCCCATTATATAGAGTAGCTGAAACTAGGTGCAACATTTGTCATCAAAGAGATACCTTTTTGTGTCGTTGGTGAGGATTTTACATGCTTGATTGAACTACTGAAAAGCCATTGAAGGGCTGAACAGCTCTGTCTGGTCTAGAAGGCCCCTTGTAGCAGCAACTACTCATGTAATGGAGATATACGCAGAGGATCGAGCTTTTATACCTAGGAAGGGGTGTGACTCAGCTCATTTTAGCCCTGTGGTCTTCTGGGAAATGTAGTTTAGCACATAAGTGGCAATTTCGTTCCTAGTCTGTGTGTTTCTAATTGGTTAAATTAAAGAATGTTCATTTAAGATTTTTTTTTTTTAAACTTAAATGGGGTGGATGAGTAAATATTTGGTAAGGAATTGTTTGTTTGCTTTTGGTAAGCGAAGAGGCACTATTTATTCTTTTAAACAAGGTGTTATAAATGATAATCTCATTTTATAAAATAATTTGAGCTGGATGAGTCTTTGGCGTTGCTGGAAGAAGCATGGAGTCATTTGCAGAGAAGTTGGTAGTAAAAGCATTGAACTGTGTTACAGTTGTTATCTTTGCATTTTGCTAAATATCTTGCTTTAATCATTTTTAAATACAGAGCATATATAGAACCCTTCTGTTTTTCTGAGAGAGATCATCTCCTCCTATTGTGCTGCAAATCTGCCTACCTGCAAAATGAAAATTCCCAATAACAAAAGGCAGATAGAGAGACAGATGCCTTTTCTAGCATTATTTTCACCTAGACATGCTGTACAGAAGCTTTTTGCAGCCAAGCCTACACTATGAGCAGACTAATTTTTGCGCAGTCTCTGGAGTAATGTACCTGCTCGGATTGCTACAGGGAGTTAGAAAAACTGTTTGTTGAGTCACTTGTCACTCAGTGTGAGTAAATGTATCAGAATCCGGCCCTTAAGTACTAGGCCACACAGCAATAGAAAAGAATAACTGACTTGGTGGCCTGGGAGTAATGTACTGCCTTGTTACACAGTAAATACAGGTTTGTTTCACAGTCTATCATTCCCAGGGGTACCAGGCTCTTCAGCATTCACACTCAATCCTTGAGTGGAAAAAGGTCATCTTCCATAGTGCAAGAGTAGCCCATCTGCCTAATAGAGCAGCACTGACTCTCTCCAGAGGCCATCTCTTGACCCTTTTGTAAAGACAGATATACCTTTTTCTCATCTAGTAAGGCTGGTAGTGGCATGTTATGGAAGAGAATAGATTACACCTTTCAACACTGGAAAACAAACACTGAGCATACATCTAAATATTTTCTTTGTAAATCAAAGACCTTGGCATCTCAAATCTTGAGTTAAAAGACTTCCGGTGTAAGCAGATAGTGTAACTGAAATAAAGACTGCGTGTGGAATGAAATTTAAAGCATTGTAGTTGTGAGCAGACAAACATGATTATGACTAATTTTAAACAATTGGATACTATACCCACATCAACTTTCAGAATAATTGCTTGGTTTAATAGTGATCTGCATGTTTTTCCAAGGAATATTCATGTGCAAATTCCTGGCACTAGTTACTTAATTGTTTTATGGTTAATTTTTGTTCTAGCATAGTGTAGTCAAAAAAAAAATCTTTCACACAAAAAACCTGGTCCAGTTAGATTTGAAATTGTCTATCATAATGGTGGCGTTCCGTGACACTGTTCTTATACCTCTAGCTATCTCAATATGTATGGATACAATTAGGCAACCTCTAAGAAGAAGGCAAAGAAAATAAACCCTAAACACCCAGAATTGAATAATGCATGAAAAGTTTGAAGCTTCCATGCAAACAGACTGGCTATGCAAAGCAGAATCTTGAATAAAGATGCCACTGGTGCAGCAGTCAGGATCTATCATTTAAAGACCCTATACAGCACTCATTACGCAGGAAAACGCCTATTGAAGTCATGTTGCTTAAGTCAATGGGAATTTTCCTGAGTAAGGAGCACTGAATAGGGCCCTAATGAGGCAGAGAGTTATTATTAGGAAGGATCAGTAGTATGTCACAAAGGGATGAAAATGCTGTGTACTGCAGCCAGCAGCTTGTGATAAGTGAGAGATGAGGATATCAAGCAACTTGCTTTGGTTTCACTGGTCCAAATACAACGGCCATCAAGGAAAAGGCCACAAGTAGTTCAGGAAAGTAGATGAGCCCCTGTGAAAGAGCTGAAATGGAGGAGGAGAAAAATGTTTTGTGCTTTGCTTGAGGGAGAGATTTAAAATGAGGAAAGAAGAAAGTACTTTATCTACTGACAAAAAGAACACTTTCCATTGCAATTCAGGGATTAGCCTCTTAGATTAAAAATAAAGGAGAAAAATGGAAACTATTTTAGTGGAAGTTACATGCACTGGGTGTTAGGAAAGTTTGGTTTGCCTCTGGCAGTCTGCTCTCGAGATGGCTTTGTCAATATTTGCAGTATCCACAGCATGCAACTTCAGGGTGCTTGTGACAGACCAAAAGGAATTTTCCTGTCTTTTTAAGGCAGCCCAGAAAAAAAGACTGATATCCTCCTAGGTACAGAAGAGAGGAGACATGTCCCCAAAATACAGTGTTGGATATGGTGAGTAAAGGTTGCCAGGGAAAGGAGAAACAGGTCACTCAATGTGGTCTGCGTAGCTGTGATTTCAACTGGGTGAGATTTTTCAGCTGAAAGTCTTTTCAGTGAAACATCTGATTTTTAACAGATTCAGTGACATTGAAACATTATGTGAAGTCCTGGTGCTTTAGCTGAATTGGTGTCAAATTTTTAAAAAACTGAAAAAAGTTGAAACAATTTGTTTTAACATTTTTAAATGATTTTTTTTATTCAGATGACTTTTTGGTTAAAAATGGCTTTCAATTTTATAAATAATTCAAAAATGCTGAAGACGCTCAGTCTAAATGAAACAAAATTTAAATTTAAATTAAACTTAAATTCTAATTTGTGAAAAATTTAACAAAAATGGAAATATATTGAAAAGCTTCATATTTTCCCCTGCTTTTTAAAAACCAGCCCTAATACCAGTTCATTCACTGTACAACATCTTGTGCAGATATTATAAACAAGAACTGCGAGTTCACACACAATTCCAACAATCCCAATCTGAGAAATGGGGAAGGAACAACCCTGAAACCATGTCATGAAAAGACAGCCAGTCCTCCATTTCCTCGAGTGCTTTTGAGAGTTTCATTCGGTCACATTGCAGAGTCTGTTTATATTTCAGTTCCTACATTGTGCACACAGACAGGTGGATACCCACCTGGTGATTCTGAAGCCTGCCTGTTCCTATTTTCTTCCTCCTGTGACTTTTTTTGTCCTCTGATTGCAAAGAAGAAGACCCACTATTTTACTTGCACTTAAATCATACAGACATTTCAACAAAGAAGGAAAGAATTAAAATCAAACTGTTTTAGGACGACATACCTCTCTAACACAATTATATTGCACGTACAACAACTAGTCAGTTTAAAAATTGCATTTAATTCATTCAAAGTAAAAATGCTTTCCAGCATCCTCTAGTGCTTAATTCTCGAGAGCCTTGTGTGGTCAAAGGCAAAGTGGGTGGAAAATGCTCCCCTTTTGATTTGTATTTGTTAGGCTACCACTATACTGCAAATGAGCCAAAGTACAAGGCAATGGAGAGTGACTCTTTTCAAAAGTACTTAAGTGACGTAGGAGCTTCAGTCCTATGGAAACCAAATGAGGTCTCCAGGGCCCAGATTATCAAAGCTCTTGAGGTGCCTGACTTCTTATTTCAATGGGATGTAGGTAGCTGTGGGGATCTGTGACTAAGTTATTTTAGAAAATGGGGCTTCAATGCCTAAGAATCTTAGGCACTTGTGGAAAATCTTGCCCACAGAGCCACTGGCACATGTATGTTAGTCACTGTGAAAGCTCGGTTCTATTACTCATGTATCTTTATGCTCCACAAGATGTGGAAAACAGATGTACATGCCAGCAGTGACCAAGTAGTTAAATACATTATAAGTAACCAAACTGCAATTGAATTTCATGGGGGCATTTTTTGCACTCTCGTTTGAAATCAATCAAAAGATTCTTGTTGACTTCAATGAGCTTTAGATCAGTCCCAGAATGTTCAGAAACGGAAAGTGCTTTTTATCTATTCCATCGTGGGGGGGGGGGAATGAAACTACCTTTCACTGGATGGAGTTGAGAATAAAATACTAATGCTTAATTTAGTACCAGAGGAGAGACTATGGATCCCACAGTAGCAGGTATGAAATGACCTGCATGCAGGAGTTTCTCTCTAACTACCATTAGTCAGAGGTTAGTTTAGGCCTTGAACTCTTGCTTTTTTAACCCTATAACTGGATATTCTTATGTCTAGTCCTATTTAAAATCTTTTTATGGTCTTGACCTCTGATGTCTTGTGGCAATGAGTTCCACAGGCTAATAGTGCATGCTATGTAAACAATGTTTCTTTGCTGAAAGCCATCACTAACTGCTAAAATGCAGCTGTTTTGAATGGCCTCATGAAACACTGTTCAGGAAGGGTAAGTAACACTTAAGTTTTAAATATTGGGGAAATGTTAGGTAGAGCAGGATGTACCCAATTCACACATTTTGGCATTTGACTAGGGCAGTTCAGTTAACCCCAATTCTTACCCAAAACACTATGGGTGTTTTTTTTGTTGATCACAGAAAGTTAAAGCCTTTGTTGTGTGTGTCCTAATTCACAAGAGAGAAATGTGACTGGTAAATTTAAATGAATCCCATCATGATGTGAGTTCTATTCTCCTGTGATAATGTCCATTGCTGGCAAGAGACGCAGTGGAAGTGCTACTATTCCAATGCTATTTAAATGAAACAGCCTAAGATAATGTGGGTGCCTCATAGCCTAATAGGAGTGAATAATAGCTACAGAGAAAGAGAATAAAGTGAGACAAATTTTTGTGTTTGCAAATGTGGAAGTATCATGAACGGCTATGGACCTGATTTGCTTTGATGCCAGTTGACAATCTGATAATTTTTGTTAATATATACTTAAAATGCCATTTCATGCAAAGTTCACAATTTTTTCCCTTGTTTAAAGTACACACTACAGCTTTAATTTTCAGGGCTGCATGTTAATTTTGCTGAGAGCACCATTTATTTCCCTTTCCTTCCACTTTGTTTAAAGTCAGTTGTTGACAACTCTCAAGCGTGTCAAACTCTCATCGCTAATAATTGCTTAAGGACCCCTAACTTCTACAAACGTTGGTTCCAGCTCAAAAACCAATGCTTCAGCCCTGTTTGGGGGAAAAAGGAGGGGGGAGAGGAAGAAGAAACCCAAGAACTTCTTCTGATGAATTTTTGATTTTCCTTCTTAACAAAGAAATGTCTGTGATTCAAAGCAATAGCTTAAAGTGATATTATAAAATAGAATATGGAGTGCACTGTTCTGAATGACTCTTTGCTTTTAATGTGAGGCTGAAAAATTGTCAGTGCCTTTTTTGATTAGATGAGAGTTTTTTTTGTACTTGATCTAAGAATTGAGGAGAAAAACATGCTACTTGCATTTGAATATGGTATAAGCTAGCTGTAATGGGTTGGAGATAAAGCAATGCCAGTACAGCCTCAAGGCGGCACCTGTATCTGTGGGTCAATGCCATTTCTCTTTAGATCGCTGCAGTGCCACTCTCTTGGCGGCTGCTTTATTAGGCCTAATTAGGCAGCCTGTCACTTTTATTGGTGATGGGAAAGGAAGATAAGTGGATTACTTGTGTCATCTATCTCTATCCGGACGTGTCTAAAAAGTCTAAAGTGATTGCTATGGGCCACAAATACATTCCACAAGAGGGGGAAAAAGGAAAAAGAAAACAAAACCAAACCCAAGAACTGCATAAACGTCTAGAAATAACTTACCTTTGGCACTACTGTGTGTAATTTCAAACCCACAGGGAAAAGAGTTACAGTACATACATAAAGTCCTTTTGTTTAGAGGGAGAAGGTTGTCTATAATGGTTTTTGTGATTTCCAAGTGAAAAAGCTGTTTTCTACTGAAAATCCTAGCAGCCGTTTTGTTTTGTTTTGTTTTTTTTCCTAAAGTTAGTCCAATTTACTGAAAGAATGCAGCACATGTGGCTGATGAAGAAAAGCTGCCTGTTTTAATGTTTTTCTGATGGGTTCTATTTAGATTAACATTCAGGACATCTTTGGGTTATTTAGAGCAGTGTACCAGACTAACATGCCCTTTCAGGAGTCTGATTTGTCTTGTGTACCCCGAGGTTTCACCTCACTTAGAAAATACTTGCTTACAAAATCAGATATAAAAGTGTCACAACGCACGATCACTGAGAAATTGCTTACATGCATTTTTGCCATATAATTATAAAATTAATCAATTGGAATATAAATACTGTACTTAAATTTCAGTGTATAGTATACAGACCAGTATAAACAAGCCATCATCTATGACATTTTAGTTAGAACCTACTTCCCTAGTGCTTTTTATGTAGCCTCTTGTAAAATTAGGCTAATATCTAGATGAGTTGATGTACCTTCCCCTCCTCCCCCCCCAAGACCTCTGTGTGCCCTTAGAGGTATGTGTACCTCTGGTTGCGAACCACTGATTTAGAGCATGTGTATGAGATTTTTCGTGATTATATATGGGGGCAATGGATAGAAATCTCAAGTTAATCAAATGAATCCTTGACCGACACAACAGCAGCCAATCAGCATTTGCAATTCTTTGAAGTTCTAAAATATCCTCCTCTCAGAAAATCTGATGTAAACCACAGTGAAAACAATTGAAAGACTCTCAATGACTTCAGTGAGCTTTTTAGATCAGAGCCAGAATGTTCAGGAAGTTGAAGTGCTTATTAGCTATTGCATTAAGGAAAACAAATGACTCTTATTAGGTAGCTTTATCAGAACGAAGTGTTACGTGCTTCATTCAGGGTTGGTCGCTGATGTGCACTATGCTTAAAGATTAAATAAAATACCTGTTAAATCCTTTACAACTTCTTAAGCTATTGAAACCTGAGCAGCGCTGCCCATATGAAATATTTTAAGGTTAGAGGGCCTGAATTTGTAACACAGACTAGTTTTCAGCTACAGAAACCTGAATTAAGAAATCAGTATGTCCCATGTTTATGACTTGTATTATAATAGCATATATAGGCCCCAGCTGAACTCTGAGCTCTGTGGCCCTAAGCATCATCCCCAGCCGTGGAAATAAAGCTGCTGAAATTCTGTTGACTCAGTGTGGCAGACGTGGCTCATACTCTCCACCCAAAATACAAAAAGAATTGGGAGTGGCTCTCTAGGAAGGGGAGGTCAATTCTAGAGAGAGCCAGGCTCAGGGAGTGTTTTTCACCACTTCACTTCCCTACATCATATAGACATGGATAATAGGTCCTATGTATCCACGTTGAACTATCCTATTGTAATCCCTATCAAATCCCTTCTGCTGCAAGAGAAGAGGTATGCAGAAGAGGTATCAAAGTGTAATCCTTGAGTCTGACACAGATTCTGTTTACACTAGTGTAAATTTTACAATAACCATTTTAACAATGTAAATAGGAGTAGAATCTGGCCTTTCTGAATCCAGGCTTGGGCTAGCCTAGAGAGCTCCAGGCAATTTTCTGGGGTGGTTTCCAGAACTTGGAGGTCCCTAAGACTCTTGTAGCAGTGGCTGACGAGGCACAGATCTATGGGCTGAGGGCCCAAGGGAGTTTAGATTATAAATCTATCATGCAGGGAGGTCCCATGAGGCAAAGGAAGTGGGCAGCCCTGACTACTTTTGAGTCTCTTGAGCTTGAATTTAGTAAGATAGCAGGCCATGCATTAGGGCACACAATCTGAGGAAAAACTCAGACAGCAAAAAACAGGAAGGGACACACATCAGAGACATCTGGATGCACCAGAAAACCACACCGGCAAATGGTGATGCTTCCAACAGCTTTATGTGAGGGGAGGAGATACAAATCCCAGAACCTACCATTAGAAGTGATGGTGGGTCACAACTACAGCTGTGTGTGGAACATGGATTTGTCATTTCCCCAACAATTCAAAAAACTGTTAAATTGATTTTTTTTATTAAAGGGTCAAACCAAAAATGTCATTTTAAATTTTGTTTAAATTTAAATTTAAGTTACTTGTACTTATGGGTTTTGATACTACACTCCTCCCCCCTCCCCAGCTTTCTTAGACCCCGAGCCTGCTTTGAAGCCCAGAAGATTTACAGTGCAAAAAAAAAAAAAATGCTCCAGTTACTCCCACTCTGTCCCCTCCCAGTCCTGGACACATCCCTCCACCAACAGGTGGACAGCATAGAAATACCTACACAGCCCTGCTTCACCAATGAGCTCAAATTAAGCATATGCTTAACTTTAATACTGGGAAAAGTCCCACAGGATCAGGTCCTTAGATTCCAACCTAATAATGAGTTCTGTACACATTGACATTAGCAGGGGTCTGGAAAGAGACAGATTTTCCTGCAAAGAGCTCACCACAGGATCAGGACCTTGTTTTGTTTTGCTGCTTAGATTACCCTCCTCATCTTTTGTTTTCAGTGGTCTATTTTGTACCAGTACTTCCATCTTATTACCCATTTCATATTGCTCATTTTGCGTTATTCTGTAATACTCCAAAGTCCGTTTCCCTCGGCCTCCCCTCCTTTTTACCGGCCCCACAGCATAAATGGCTCACATAAGGAGAGCAGAGGAAAGATCCCCCACTGTTGCAGCCATTGATCTAGTGGCATCTGCTGGCTCAGCAGCGCTTACACAGTATAAACTGGTAATAAACTGAAATAAAACCCTTAACCCTTAATGAAGTGAAATAATGTAATTTACTGAAAATGCTTGGCCCTTTTTATTATTATTTGAAAGTAAGTAACAGATGGAAGGTAGATTGTGAACCATAAAAGACATTTCTCTGCAGCGCTTTGGTCAAAGCTAACACACTGTCCCGGGAAGCTATAAAAAGTTTGCTTACCTGCCACGGTGCCTATTTAGAATGCTCTTTCCAGTTCATGCAAATGGAATGTTACCAGCATTCGTTTTGTAATTGTTTAAATTGATGGGCCTCCAATGCCTGAAAAGCTCGTAAGCAGTTTTAATTAACGGAAATCTTTTATTTATCACTAAGACGTTTAATCAGCCAGTTCTCACTCGGGATTGCTTGCAGCAGTGACACCAACTCTTGCAAGAGGTCATGACTGTCAGAATACAATGCAAGGCACTGCCAAGAGTCCACTATGAACTAACCTAGCTTTCCCAGGTGCTGCACTTCCTGCTAACCTTTAAGGGAATTTGGGAGTGTTCAGCTCTGGACAATAAGGCCACAGATGATGCATGGAACAGCAGAACTGGATCTTCCCCACTGTCAAAAAGACATTCCAATGCCAATTTAAAAAGTCACCGTTATCACACTGAGCTCTAAGCGTATATTAGAGTTGCATGCCCCTCTCAGAGTAAAAGCACACCACAGCTCAATCACTGTAACTCAGAGCTAGATCATTCCTTCTAGACTCAATCGGATCTCCAAGCTCACACTAATCTGGTGTTAGCTCACTATTTATTCCCAAATATTAAAGTAAAAATTGAAAAATCTTCAAAATGAGGTCATGAAAAGGATTTATATATAGGAAGGAAACTTGATTGGACTGGGGAGTTTTGTCTATTTCTTCATTTGGGGGGTCTGATCCTAAGCCCATGGAAGTCATCCTTCCATGGGCTTTGGATGGGCTCCTTAGACTCCCCATATTGCAAGCCACTAAAGTATGTGCTTAGCTTTAAGCAAGTGACTAGTCCCATTGGCTTCAAAGGGACTAATTTCATGCTGAAAGTTAAGCACATGCTTAAATGTTTTGTTAGATTGGGGCCCTTGCTTGTACACCACATAATTGGTGTCATACATTTGAGTACTGGAGGGTTAAGAGCTCCAGGTGGCACCAAAGAGTAATATCTATCTGTACTTCTGCCTAGCTACCTCTCCTCTTTCTCCTTCCCTAAGTCCATGTCAATGTCATCTATCCTCAGGTAGGTGACATGGACAAGAGATTGCCGAAATACCAGTTTCAATGGTGAGCTACTGTGAAAATTGTCCTAAAAATGCCACGGAATAGCTACCAAAATATGACTTACACCAAAGGAAATAAACATTTACTACACACCCTGTACGCTTAAATTGTAGAGCCATGAATACTGGAGGTCACCAAAAAAAAAAAAAAAAGATGTAAAGTCACGTGTCAGCATTTCCCTCTCTTTAGAGAGGGCCTGGGGAGTTTTCTGTATAGTCAGATCCAATAGGGAACGACAGGCAAAGGGTTAAACAATGATGTTGAGGAAGAAAAGTTAAATATCTTTCAACACTTTACATGCTTTTCATATGGCCTTAGCAATTAGTATATAATTCTTCAGCTCAATTAATAATGTGGGGGGGGAGCAGGGAAGAAAAAGAAACACCAGCGCTCCATAAGTAAATAGAAAATGCTAACCTTAGCATATTCAAAGGAGCATTTTAGCATGCAGCCATTAAGTTATCTCGGAGACTCGTGGTTATTTATTTCTTCTGCTTGTTATTAGCTCTGTGAAGAATATTATTCTAATTATGTCAGCCCAATCAGCAGTATTGCATGTCCAGGCTCATTTCCATTAGTTTGAGCTTTGTCTTTCACACTGTGATACTAATTCAATGAGACATCAAACATTTAAATCGACCCAGGATACCGAGGTCAGGCAGTTTTGCCCTTCCACTCTATTAGCACTCGAGTGTAATTGTGTTTGTCACTCCCCGCATAACTAATAGTATCAGGGTGACTATCAGAGCACAAATGAGCAATGCACTAATATATTATTTTGTTCTATAATATCAATATGTGTTTATTCAGTGGTTGTGTTAGCCAAGTTGAAATGTTCACTTTAATATAGTAACCATAAACGGTTCACTTACACAGAAGCAGTCACTCACACAATTACTTTAGAGCAATAGAATCTTGTCCAAGTGAGACATGAAAAGTTGTTTTAAATAAGCTTTGAGAACTAAACTTCAAGCTCTAAATTTGGTCCAAAGCATCTAAAATCATAACAACATTACCAGAGAGAGAGAGAGAGAACAGCATTGCTACAAGCCCCAGGGGGAAAAGAGAGTACAGACTAGTGGTTCTCAACCCATTTATCACTGTGGGCTGCATATGCATCTTCTTATGTGTTATGTGGGCCATATCCCCACAACACACACGTACGGCCCTGAGGATGACACATGGGCCACAGCGGTGCGCTGATTGGACCACAAGTCGAGAACCACTAGTATAGATTATAGGTACATTCAGAGGGCCTTATTCTCTTTTCACTTACAGAAGTCGAGGGCCCCAATTCAAGAATGTATTTAAGTATGGGGTTAACTTTAAGCATGCACATCATCACCAGGGGAGACTGCTTGTGTGCTTGAAGTTAGGCACGTGCGTAAGCACTTTCCTGAATTCAGAGCCTTCGTCAGGAAATACTTAAATGGATGTGTGCTAAAAAAGTCAGGCCCTGACATTTAAAAAAAAAAAAAAAAAAAAAAAAACACTCAGTGTGAAGGTATCAGCTTGACAGCACTAATAACCAGAATGTCTCTACCAAGAACTGCTACAACATCTGACTCTTTAATGCCACAGCATTGTTCCACCGCATGGTTTTAGAATCATTAAACCTAAAAGTGTTTCATGCTTTTAACGCTCTCTTTAATTTGAGAATGACCCTATTTCAATAGTCCCGTGTCAATGGAAGTGAAGCAAACCTCACAGCACCAGTTTGAAAAGCAAGATACGCAGGCAGTCCATAACCCCACGTTCAATACTTGGAAATGGCAAATAGAGTTTTGTAGTTGTGCCTAGCCAGGGAAACCTGAAGATGGCACAGAATTAATGTAGCTGAGAGCTGGTTAGGGAAGAAGGCCTAAGAGTTCTGCACATCATGTCCTCAGTGTGCCTCAGCCATGACCTGGAGGGACCATTTCTAAAGAGAGGATCCCAGAATTGACTCTCCATGCCTACTCATTCCATGGCCTTCGATATTATGGCACAGGGGAGTTTACAAGTACATAGATAGGTTGCATGGCAATTGAATTCTTGTTCCAGGCCTTGCCTCATAAAAGCAGTCTCTTCAGATCATGGTAGAGATGTGGTGGAAGCTGGTGATGGTGGAGGCATAAATTATATAGATACTTCGTAGCACCAGCTCATTTCACACAGGGCACTAGTTCAGCTGGCAATGCCTTCATTCACTGCTGCATGCAGAAAGGGAAAAGCATTTTTAAATTTGCTGGGAAATTTTATTTAAACTCCCAGTGACTTCAAACAGGGCCACAATTATCCAGACATACCCACTCTCAGATCTCCTAGTTCTACAGAAATTGACTATGAAGCGTATTTTGGCAATTCTGAAGAGCCAGAGTCTGAAATTTAATTCATAACCAGCAAACATCCTCAGCAAATTTAGGCATCATCCAAATGTGAAAGCACATCCATTGCATGTGTGAAAACCTAACGTGTTCCAGCAGATCACTTAAGCACATGCTCAATTTTACAATTATGCTTAAATCCCATGGAACTCAATCTTAAAATTAAGCATCTGCTTAAATTTATTGATTCAGGACCCTAAATTGGTTGATCTCTCTAAAGCTAGGGATTGGCTTTGTGCCATGAACTCACAGATTTAAGTTATGATTCCAAGTTTCGAAGAAAACCAAAGATCTTCAGCATCTATGGACTTTGCTGTTACTAGAAAGTCAACTTTCAACTCACCAAACCAATTTTCCTGTTTGCTGGCACATATTCCAGCTTCACATGCGCACAGCGTACATACTTGCAAGTGCAGTTAAGGATGCACAACCAAAAATGAGTCCCATAACACCTAAGGTGATGTTCTTATTTTATTAGCAAGCGGTTTGCCTACCCCAATAATGAACCTAAAGGTTTTCCCAAAACTCAGACTGAGCAGAATTTAAACAGTTAGCATTCAGATAAGCTTGCCAGGTTCAAAACCTTTTTCTTCTGGTGTGTTTCCACACTTTCTAGTTCTCAAGAAAGAAACAACAAAAGCAAGCTACCTTGACATCTCTAATCTGATAGCTATAGAACAGAGGTTCAGAGGTTTCCAAGCATTGGGAGTTTACCCGAACTACGCATCTGGAGGTTTGCACATTGTTAAATGTTAGCAATCTGTACTCCGCTTAAATTCTCAGCTTGCGATAACGCCTCAGCAGGCTGAATTTGGCATCTTGCCTAGTTTAACTTGTATATCTTCTACAAATCATAAGCTTCCTAAACTCATACTTGCCTGTGCACAGATCTGTATTGGGGGTTGGGGTGGGAATGCTGCAGAGCGTGGAGAGAGCCATGTTGGGTATACAGCTTAAGATTCTAATGTGTCTTTACTTGTCTAAGCTCTGCCGTATTCTCTACCCAATGATTTAAACCCATGCGGGGGGATGGTGTGTATGTACTGCACCTGCTGCTGAAAGTGTAGACGCAACTTTAGATATTAGATACATATGATGTAGTATAGTGGATAGAGCATGGGAATAGAAGCCCAGAACCCCTATGCTCTAATCTTTCCTCTATCATTGACTTGCAGTGGGGTCTTTGGCGAGTCACTTTGGAATCTTTGTATCCCATTGAGCACAATAGGAATATTCATGCATGTTGAACAGGATGTGGCCCGTAAAGCACAGAGTATTATTAAAGAGAAGCTATTTTGTCTAAAGGATTATTTATCTACTACAGAGGGGTGGGTTAAAATAGGTCCATGCCCTTGTATTTGCAGGCAAAGCTTTAGAATCAGTTGAAAAACAATGTTCTTTTCCATAAAACTGTCATGGAAAATAGAATGCAGATTTCCCCCTCAAAAATTTTTTACACACATTAAATGAGACAAAAAATGTATATATATGTGGGGTATAAGTCAAATTTCTATAAGAAAAATGGTACCTGCTAGAGCTGGTCAGGAATTTTCTATTAAAATATTTATTTTTGACTAAAAAGGGGACAAGGCTGTTTTTTGCCCTTCTATAATTCACAGACAGTAAATATATTATTGTGTATATGTTGTCTGCCTACCCATTCATGGTAATTAAACCCCTGTGTATTAAATTTATACTCCTGTGATCAATCCTTTCATTTGACAGATCAAAAGATTAAACAAATACTTTGTTTCCCAATAAGATGCTGTGCACTATAAAACTGCCGCCAGTTAGCTGTAGCATCTTTACTTGCCCCTGTGAACACAGTGCTGTTATAAATTTAATTTTTGCTATACAGAATAGTTTTCCCCTCCCCGTTTCCACTTCCAGCCACTCATGTGCTGGCTCAGCAACAGCTCTCGGGCAGCAGCACATTCAGCCACTTAGAGGCAGGTATGCCAGCCACAATTCAGCAACCTTCCAGGGCCTTAAAAGCAGTAGGTGCTTTAGCACAGGGCCCAACTGACAAGAGTTTGGGGTTAAATTGGCAGGGCCATCCAGCTGCACAGCACTGCTCAACAACTGCTTTACCCTAGGGTGGGGGGAAAAAAAAACAAAAAAAACCCAACATTCTTTGCATGCATTGTGTGGATTAAGTATGTGGTAGAACTGGACATAGAAAGAAAGCACTGAAATTCTTCAGAGAATCCTCTACAGCTTTTATTGCACAGGTGCTGGGAGCGAGCGCTATCTTTCTTGAGCTGTACAGGCAGAGGAAAGCACAGCAGGGGGAGGCTCAAAACAAAAATTCCTCATATGTGTCCCAGTTTCAAGGGCTATATCTCTATGGTTTCTGCAAACCTCATACGTTGGGGACACTCCAGGAGGAATATCAAAGAAGGGAACCTTGCTGGGTTCCTTGTCACCCATCCCTGGGGTTTCAGCCTAGGAGTATGACCCCAAATGGGAAAAAAAGGTTTGGAAATCTGCGAGGCTGAAAGGTGCTAATAAACTTTGAGACTGCTTAGTTAGAGAGAGAAGGTAATATTTCTTTCAAACCCCAGATGTCGGTCCATGAGACAAACTTTCAAGCTACACTGAGCTGAAGAACTTCGTGTAGCTCATAAACTAGTCTCTTTCACCAATGGAAGTTGGTCAAAAAGAGGTATTACCTTACCCACTTTCTCTCTAATACACTAGGACCAACAGGGCTCCAACAGCCCTGCACACCCACTGTAATTGGCAGAAATTCCCTGGGTAAAGACATGCATATGTGATTCTACAATATTTTTAAAGCTTTCAATACCGGTGAAGCAAAAAACCCAAACAAATCATAGCACCAGTTTGAAAAGCAAGGTATGCTGGCATGTGTAACCCACCCTGAATACTTGGAAATGCCCAGTAGAGGTTTGTAGTGGTGCCTCACCAATAAAATCTGAAGATGGCAGAGAACTAATGTGGCTGAGAAGGGAAGAAGGCCCGAGTTCTGTATATCATGCCCTCGGTGTGCCTCAGCCATCATCTGGAAGGACCATTTCGACAGAGGAGAGGACACTAGAATGGACTCTCCCTACCTACTCATTCCATGGCTTTAGATATTATGGCACAGGAGTTTACAGGTACGTAGACAGGCCTCTCAGACAGCATGGAGACTGAATTCTTGTTCCAGGCCTTTGCCTCACAAAAGTAGCCTCTTCAGTTCTTGGTAGAGGTCTAGGGGAAGGTTGGGGTGTTGGTGGCTTTTATGATGGGGATACTTAGCATCAGTTCATTTCACATGGGACACTAGTGTAGTTGGCAAGGTCTTCATTCACTGTTGACCTGCTACATGCAGCAAGCGATAAAGAATATATTTTGAAGTTTGCTGGGAAACGTTATTGAACGTTTTGACAAAAGAAACCCTTCTGCCATTTTCCCCTTCTATGAAGCAGAAAAAGTAAAACAAAAACCCTTCCAACGCAATTTTTCCACAAATGAAAAGACAAACAATACAGCCAGCAGCAAGCTGAGGGGGAGTGACACAAACAGCATGTTTTAGTCATTTAGATGCATTTTTTTAAATTTCAAAGAAGTTAAAGATGCTTTGCAGACTACAGAGTTTAACATCTCCCAGGTATAGCATGGCATCAGTTCACAAAAAGGTTGTCTGCAGAGTTGTTTCCATCCCAGCAATGAAGCATCTGTCAGTCTTCCAGTGAGGCTTCCTGCTATCTGTATTGCTGACCAAACCTCTTTCAGGGTTTCCAATGGCTTTTTGAACAAGGTAAACCAGCACAAAAGCAACTCTGTACTCTCTAGATCCTTATTTATCCAGGAACCTCTTCAGTGTTCCTTCCCCCATTTTCCCATCTACACGAGGGTGTGGCAAACACACAAGAAAAAAAGAATTAAACTGCAAAGAAAAGTGCTACTGATAAGAAGGGGAAGTTGTATACTACAGTAAATACAAACTGAAATGTGACCCTTGCCAAAGCAGCTCTATTTGTTTCTGTATAATCTCTATTTGTCCTAAGAGTTAAGACATTCAGACCAGCTCTCTAGAACACTGAGGCCAGTTGCCTTAAATCAGAGAACTAGCACCACTGAATGAGATCCTGGCCCCACTGAAGTCAAAGTTTTACCACTGATTTGAACGGAGCCAGGATTTCACCCATTGTCTTTAGGGGCCAACTTACATGATTAAGGGCAGCAGTTTCCATTCAGTTGTTTTCTTCTGCATAGATTCTTATACCACCCTCATCGCCACAGTCTCTGCACAGCTTCCGTGAATGCTTTAATCAGCATGACTAACAGCTGTCACGTGTGGCTCATTCTCTGGTGGGTGACCTCCCTGGATGTCTCTTTCTAGATCACCTTCTCCCATTGATGACCTATGTCTACCCTACAATTCAACACCCACGGCTGCCCCAGGACCAAGTCGGTTGACTGAAGCTCCTGGGGCTAGAGCTTCGGGGCTGTAAAATTGCACTGTAGATGTTCAGGGTCAGGCTGGAGCTGCAACCCAAGCCCTGTGAGCCCAAGTCAGCTGACATGAGCCAGCAGTGGGTGTTTAATTGCAGTGTAGACATACCCTATATGTGAAGAGCCCCAAAATGCCTTGAGGTTGGTTTGACAAATCCAGCTATTCATCAGCACATTTCATTTGACAGACAAATAACCCCTGTGATTTTGGGTGGCTAGGGTACATTTCTAACCCCATTTTCCCCCTTCACCTACCTGTGAAGTCAGCTTCTAGTTGCATTTCCCTTTTGGTTTTGAATTTTTCAAGCATAGAACATGCCCCATGAAGATTGTGTACTGCAGCAGCCACAGCTTACAATGAATATTTCCACATTGTTATTAATTTCAGGGTTAGCTTCCAATTACATTGTTTATTCGATCTCTAGATTCCTGTAAAAGAAAAAAAAAAAAAAACATGAAGCAAGAAGATCAGCTCAAAACAGCATTTGACTGCAAGTTCTTCTAAAATATATGCACACCTAGGGATGTTCTCATAGAATACTTCTAGAAGAACCATTTTCAGGAAGGATACCTTTGGAAGTAAAGCTTTTCAAAGAAGCTCAAGGGTGTTAGGCACCCAACTCTTACTGAATTGTAATGAGATTTGGGATCCTAACTCCCAGAGGGCTTTTCTTCACTACAATGCTAGCTCAAGGTACAAGTCAAATGTTCTCCTCCATTTCTTACACAAAAGTCTCTAGCTCAAGTTAACTGGTGCTTTACATTGGAGCTAGCTGGCCCCTTGGGGTATGTGTACACAGCAAAGAAAAACCCGAGACTGGCCTGTGCCAGTCAACTCCAACTGGGGAGCTGTTTCAATGCTGTGTGGACTTGTGGGCTTGGGCCCAGGTGCTAGGACCCTATAGGGTGAGAGGTTCCCAGAGGTCAGGCACCAGCCAAAGCCTGCAAGTCCACACAGCAGCGAGAGCCCCACAGCCCAAGTCAGCTGGCACAGGCCCGCCACAGGTTTTTCTTTGCCGTGGTCTGGGTGAAAGCTGATGAGCTTGAACTAATAATGCAGCAGAGACTCAACTACTCTGTGCAGCTCATACAATCACTCTGAGCTGATCAAATGTCGTTTGCAGTGTGACCACCTTCACTTGAGCTAGGTTGATTTGCGAGGCATTAACTCAAGGTACCACAAGCCTTACGGCACCTTTGAAAACCCCAGTGTACATAAATGACATGATGGAAACAGCTACTGATGAGAACAGGCACAAGTAGCAGAAGTGCACACCTTTCTAATGAATTGCAACATAGCCCTGTGTTTGGAAGCACTTAATTTTGACATGAAGTTGGGGGGCTGTTTCCCTAGCCAGGGAATGGAAAGGACGCTTCAGGCATTAAGGCCCTTCCTAAAGGAAAAGAAAAAAAAAGCCAGATAGCTGAAAAATCTTGGCAATGGATTCCCAAAGCATTTCCCTGCTTTAACTGAAGAGGAGAGGACAGATTCCCTTTTGACATACAGTCCCCTTCTTTTATAATCCGCCCCAACAGCCATGCAACAGACAAGGATTTGCTAGCCCTTTATGGACTGCAATGGTCTTAATCTTGTCACAGACACTTTCCTGTTAAATAACTTGCCCATATTTTGTTTGTACTTGTCCAAAATCCAGCACTAAAGCTCCCTTCCTCACACTCCTCTTTCAGACTAAACCACACACACACGTTCCATACACCTAAAGAGGGCAAAACTGGAAGAAAACAAAACCGCAAAAATCATACAGGAACATCTAGAATGCCATGTATTTTAGAACTGCATATTTTAGACTTTTCAGTGGATCAAGTTTAACTGAAGATGAATGAAAAGCAGTTGCCCATGGAAAGCTCAGTGTGGTGCAGAAGTAGTTTTAGGTGTTTTGCAAAATGGATCAGTTTAAAAACTAAACAAACAGTACAAGGAATGGAGAGATCACAAGCCCCAAATTATCTTTGATTAATTTTTCAGAGCTCACTCCCATGCTTCAGACACTGAGCCAGACCTTCCCTGATTGTTTTCCAATACACACTGGAATTTGTCAGCAGAAAACACTATTATAATATGGCTTGCAATTCAAGGTGGTTCTCTTTTTAAGTAACTATTTATTCTACCTGCTTGAAGTGAGACACACAGGTGTGACATCTCAAGGGAAAGACTTGCCTTTGTTTAGCAGACAAAACACAAAGCAGTCATGTCACATTTGCAGCCCTGGCCCTGACTTGAGTTTGTGAGATATGTTGTCCCTTTGTTTGCTGCTGACAAGCGTAAAGAGCCACTTTCACTGCTGATAATAATGGTTAATTTATCACATAGAGCAGTGGCTGACCTCTGTGCGTCCCAGCCCCTCCATCACCTTCACACCTGCTCAAGCTAATTGTTAGAGCCAAGTGTAAATGAAAATCAACTGGGCTAATAATGAATGGAGCCCATTACTCGCAACAGCACATTGCTTTACAAAGGTTTATCAAGCAACATTATAACCAGGCCCTTACTCACTGTTCCCTGTTTTATAAATGAGGAGGAGCATACAAACACCTCAAGCCAGGAAATGAAAACAAGCTAATAGACAAAAGCCCAATATCTGGCCCTAGTTTTATCCTGGCATGCCAAATCATGCCTTAGTGTAAAGTGCAAACCTTTGTTTTATTTGGGTGTTTGTGTTAAAAAAAAAAAAAAGCCACACGCACAGTTTCTAGAATCCTGGAAGAGGAAGCAAACTTCATTTTCATCCATGTGACAAGCCACTGTTCTGAGCTAAACTCAAGGGAGAAGATGAGGTAATAAAAATACCAGCTCTTCTATAGCGCTTTTCGTTAGCACATCCCAAAGCGCCTCCTGTACATGCAAACCTTTAACATACAAGTTTAACTCCGAAGCCAGAGTTAACTCATCCTACAGAATTTCCCTGTAACAAAGCCTAACATTTAAACTTTTCATGAGCCAAATTTTCAGCTGGCATCGGAGTCAATGTCTCGGAGCAGAAAACCAAAACACAGCCAGTTGGTTTGGATTTCAGGAGCAGCAATTCACCTGCATCTCTCACGTTATTTCCTGAAGAGGAACTCTGTGTAACCACCAACAGAAGCTGGTCCAGTAAGAGATATTGCCTCCTGCACCTTGTCTCCCTGTTATTTGTGTGTGTCATACTGGCCATGGATTAGACCAAGCAAGTTATGGAGTTAAAGGATTCAGTCCCAAACTAGCAAGAGATTGCAGAAAGCGCAGCAGAGGAGTGGAACTTTCAAAGACAGATGTTTGGAAAAGACACTGGGGCCTCCTCTAAACCACCTCACAATTCTCTTACCCAAGAAGCCAATTAGAAGTCTTGCGGGGGGGTTGAAGGGATGGGATTAACTGTAGTTATTGTCCACGAGCCAGTGTATACGCTCAGGACTCCCTACTAGCTGTGATCCACAGCCATATTCCCACCATGTCAATAGGACATTCACAAAGTCCAAGGATACAATGTGTCCTTCACCTATCCAAACTAAAAGTTTAGGTATCTATTTTTCACATTCAGTGAAATCCAACTGGAAAAACACACTCAAGATTTATTGTTAATGAAAGCTCAGAAGCTGCAGAATATGAACAGGGTTATGCAGTCCACAAACACCTCAGATTAGGTGACTGCATCCCTTCAATGATTCACTGCCAACAACTTGTCTTCCTGTAAAACTTGGGGTATTTTCTCCACACCGGGCATCACAACACAGCCTTGATATTTCTCCTCTGCATTTCTAAGAAAAATTACGCCCCAGCACTTCTCCATAAATCTCTTTGCATAAAGTGGATCATGTTGTTCTAGGCATATGTAGGCTGAATGCTTCTCATTCTCCCACAAGAACTTGGTCTATCTGGGGACAGGTCTACACTAGGATCACTTGGTCAGCGCAGCCGCACCACTGTAGAGCGTTTGGGAAAGACGCTGTATGCCGAGGGGAGAGCGTGCACTCATTGGCACAATTACTCCACCTCCCCAAGAGGAGGAAGGTATGTCAGCAGGAGAGCACCTCCCACGGGCATAGCGTGGATGTGGACAGCGCTTAGGTATCCGGAACTTGTATCGTTCAGGGGGTGGAATCTTTTTCATACCCCTGAGCAATGCAAGCTAGATTTAAGTGGTAGCGTAGACCTGTCCGCAGGCACTTCTATGGGCCCCCTATCGGTATCTGAGCACCTCACCGTCTCTAAGGCAATTCTCCTCACAACACCCAATAAGGCAGGGAAGTCCTACCAGCAGATGGGGAACTGAAGAATAGAGAAGGAAAGGTTCAGACATGGGAGGGGAATTAGCCTAGCTACATCAGTCTGGGGGGAAGGGGGGGGGGGAGGACAAACAACCAACCACCCACCCCTTAGGATATGGCTGTGCCAGGAAAACCCCTAATGTAGGGACAGCTGTGTCATCAGGCAGGGAGGTGGCATTCCTGCAGCAACAAAGAAGCTCCCTCTGTCGATGTAGGCCGCATCTGCACTGGGGAGCTCTGCTGGCACAGCTAAGCCAATACAGGCTCTAAAAACGGTAGACATAGCCTAAGTGATTTGCCCAAGGTCACACAGGAAGGCTGTGGCACAGCAGGAAATTGAGCACAGGTCTCAAATCCTAGGCTAGTGCCCTAACCATTGGACCATTCTTCCTTGCCTGCACTGAGGTACTGGTGTGTTAAAGAGCATGTTGAGAAGCATAAAGTTAAATAAAGGAAGACTATTAATCCAGGCATATTATTTTTATCATGCATGGAGTGCGAACACGTCTCTAGGTTCTGAAAAGGTTTGCTTTAGATTGCACTGTTCTGCAACACAGGCCCCAAAAAACAAAAGAAACCAGCAACAGCGCAGCAAAAACAAACACACAGAGCAGCCACCTAAGTAAATATTTGCTTGTTTGTTTGCGGGAGTGATGCCCCAAAGAAAACTGAAGCCAAGTAAGAACCTGGAAATGTGACATTTGGATACACCACTTCCCAAACCAGCTGGAGCAGTGCAGCTGCTTGGATTATACATAAGTGGGCCAGCATTTGGGGGAACTTGGTGCGCGTTCTGACAAACAGCATCTGGACTCTCTAGGCAGATTTAACGATCCTGCAGCTTGGCCGACTGTGGGCTCGGTTCTGCCTACATTAGCCCGCACGTGGTGTAGCCCTTCACCCCAGTGCAGACGCTGCCGTTCTGATTTGGTTAGAACTTCACAGCCTCTTTCCGTCAGCACAAATGACTACAAAAGGCAAAGGCAAATGGAGGTCCAGCCCAATGGGCACAGCCAAAGCGTGTGTCCCCAGCACAGAACGTGAGCCCAGGTCAGAGGTTCTCCTGGCACTCATTCTGCTCAAAGAGTGAGCTATCAGTCTAAACAGTGAGAGCATTGCTCAGCTTTTCCCATCCATCCATCGTGAGTCACTCCTAGGAGAAACCAGGTTTACTGGCCTGAACTGTTTAATGAAACTTAAGGCATTAGGAACATCAACCACCAAAAACATCCATTCCTACTGAGTTTGGCCAGTTTCTCTGCTGAAGTCAGTGGGTGTAGTTTGACACCTCAGTGGAACTGTGCTTTTAAGTGGTGGCATGTCTCAGGTAGCTAAGAATTGAGCACTGGAGAAGTGTACATACACGAGACACAGTTGACCAGCAGTATAGGCGCAGTGCAATATTCATGCTCGTGTGGGTCGGAAGGGATTTGTAGGGGGCCATGTAAGTCCGTCCCTTGGTATCACAGGGAGATCGAATGATTTGTTGCAGCACCTGAATAAGAAGATAAAGAATAAAAATAAAATGATGGCTGTCTAGTTTCACCAGAGATCTCCAGCAGCTGACTCAGTGACTTGGCCTACAGTCTTGACTACAATTAGGGAAAGATGAAAGCAAGAAACAAAGCAAACTGAGTCCAGGCAGTAAAACAAAGTAGTACCCTATACCATGTCTGGCACATTGTTTAGTCTAATCCCTGACTGATGATAAATTGAAAGCATTTTAGGGAAAGTGCCATACTTCCCTCTGCCTCCCAACTCCAAGATGCAGGCTGTGGAAAATTGTTCTGAAACAAAGAGCTGCAGGCCACGTCACCATCTCCATCCCCCTTCCTCAGCGCAATTAAAATAGTTTTTCTTCAGTCCTCCATCTTCCCCTTTTATCTCATCTGCTCCTCATGTTTCTGTGGTTCCTCTTTCACTCACTGGCAGTGATACAGATTGCTGGTGAGACCAATGCTTCGTTCACACCCAAAAGGTCATTTCTGGGGTAACTTCTTCAGGCGCCACATCCCTAGCCAACCGTGTCCAGGTTACAAGACCAAATGGAGGATACCCGGTTCTCCGCAGGGATCAGGGTACACCTTCATCCACAAGTACCTAGGCGCCTTGCGTATTTTAGCATGAGTGCATCTCTAGCATTCATGAACCTAAAGAAAAGAAATACACCAGGACTGGAATATCTGAATAAGGGATTACACTGATCATATTAACTCAATTACAGAGGCCTTTACTATAGTCTGAAAGCAGGGTAGTTCTGGAGGTATAATCAGATTTGTACTTTTAGCTTTTTTAATCAAATAGTAGTGATATTTGAAATACAAAAGGCCTAATCACACATGGCAATACTCTATTCCAAACTTCAGAAAGACTACTAATACAGCTGAAAAGAGTCATTCCCTGCAGAATTTTATTGTTTGGGTAGGATACCAAAATTGAGCTCTAGCTGACAGAGAAAGGACTAAAAGACCTCAAAAATCACAAGTTCAATTTGCAAACAAATAAGTATTAATAAACATTGCGATTAATATTTCCAAAACAATTAAGACAACTAAAACTTGTTATGAAAGAATCACTTGTACGAAGGCATTTGTTAAAGAACAATGTATAGTCACATAAGGTAGGTGGGACGGTGGGGGGTTAGGTAGGTTACATATTTGCCATGGAGATCTATTAATTAAGGTATTCAATAAATCCTGTAAAGGGAGGTAGCAAAAAAAGTTGATGTAATCAGGACACTCTACACACCCATTAGGAATGCAGCATTTAAGAAAATTTACAAGCACTAACGGTAACTAGCATTCCCAGGCTTTACAATTTGTGAGATGAACTCAACCTTCCACAGACAGAATAATTATGCTAATAGAAGGAAAACTTTCTAAAAAAGGCAACCAAATCTAAGAGACCTGCCAGCACTACTGCCATCCACAGAGCAATAACTAGTAAAGAGCAGATATCAAAGGCTGTCTTTTCCTTCCCCTTCATGCTCGGTTCTGTTGGAGCCCATGGTGGTCACGCAGTTCCTTTAACAATATTTATAATGAAGGAACAACGTTGGAGATGTCAACCTTGATTATTCATAAAAGCTCCTCCTGCCCAGCTCTCCCTTTAGGCTAACTGTAAAAGTACCTGATTCCCAATTCTCAAACACAAAAGCGTACAGAGCTTGAAAGCAGAGCTGACTAATAAAGTTTGCATATCCCTAAGAACAAGAGCACACAATGAAGAAGAAAAGGAATGGCAAGATTAAACAAAAACAGTAAGCTTGGATGGGAAATAAAAAATTTTCAGCAGCAAGAACTCAGATTTTTTACACTCCCATTCATTTACATTTCAGTGCATCCCAAGCAGCATCTGTTTTATCTCCTCTCTGCTGCAACACATTATAACTTAAATTCGTTTTTGGAGCTGGGATGACTGGAAGAGCTGAGAGTCCTAGCACATGAGTTTTAACTCATGGTGCAGCTGGAACAGGAGAACATTGGCCAAGTGAAAAGGTTTCGGGTTTAGTGCTTCACTTTTGGGCCTTCATTGCTTTTTAATAATGTACATAAAATGCCTTCAAACAAAAAACTGGACTAACACAATGATTTGCAATACTGTAGTGCCTCTAGGCATCTTAAAGTGCTTGACAAACATTACTTAAGACTAGAACGGTCACAGCCATTGCAGAACCAACCAGGGGAATGAAAGCAAGTGAGGCTTCGCTTTTGCTTCTTCCTCTGCCCAGCCCTTGGCAGGGTCTTTGGAAGACGGGCACCACTGACTTGGACTTGGGCAGCCTGGCTTGGGGGTCAGCATGGAGATCAGGAACTGGAGGCCAGGGGGTAGGTCTGGAGTCAGGAGCCAAGTGGCAGACAGGAAACCGGAGTCAAAGCTATGGATCAGCACCGAGTTGGAAGCCAAAAAGACAGTCTAGCATTGGTGCTGGAGCAGTCACTAGACCAAAAGGCGTTAGGGCTTCTGATTCCCCATTCACTAGCAGAGCTTTTGGGTGGCCTTGGTGGCAGCTGCTGCTACAGCTGTGGAGAGCCTGCAGGCCCCTGGAGCCCTCACAGCCCTGGTCTGTGTGGCTCTGCCTACTGTGAAGAAGGCAAGTGCTGGCTGTGGCAGGAGAGGGGGCAGAAAGGAGCAGTGGAGGGAAGAGCCCTCCCTAACCCCCCCCCCAGTGGTCAGAGTAGCTGGCTAGTCAGAGAGGGAGTGAGGTGAATCACCATTTGTTCCCTGCCCTGGTGCATAGTTGGGACAGATTGCAACATTGAAGTCTAGCCCTTAAGCTTCCCAACACTTGTCTGTTAGAGATGTACATAGGAATCAGTTCCTGAAACGCACCACCTTCTGGGGAAGGCCCAAGTGCTGTTGGACAGCACACAGCAAGCTGCGTAAGCATATTGGGCACATCAGGTATAAGGACAGTTGCTGAAAATATGGCAAGTTCTAGCGACACCTGCCCAAATTCAAACATGGGGAAAGCAATGTGCAACTCGAAATTCACAAACAAACTCTGGTCATTTGTTTCTCGACTCAGCTATTAAAAAATCATCTGCTCAGAGTGTCTTATTAAAGCAGACTTCCTTGCAAGATGGCATCTTCCAAATATCAGAAGCTTGGATCTGCCAAAACCACTGACTAGGAGACCTATAATCAGAGATGAAAATCTGTTATGCTTAATCAAAACCATCAACAGTGCGTAAGGCCAGACACGTGACAAGCTTCAAAGTGAAAGTTTAGTGAAGGAAAGACACTTCTGGTATCCTTATTAAAATCCTGAATTTCCTGACAAATGACTTGAGGAATCAGCTTTTTTACATCTGCAGTGATGCATGCTCACGTATCTGACTGGAAGAGCCAGCCCTCAGCTTCTAAGCCAGGCATTCAATTTAGATTTAATAAGACAGTAATTGCACACTAAATACTCATTGATTACCTCAAATCTATTTATTGAGATATAAACAGCTCTGTAACAGATCTATCTTTCATATATGCTCTTAGATATGCACATATCTGTTACAAAGCTGTTAAATGGCAATAAATGTTTATCTAAAAATATTAGTATTCAGCCAACGTAAAATACACAAGCTATTAAATCTTAATTGCATGCTGAAGACAATTAGGGTTCCTGTATGCTTGCCTGGATTTTCTGGGGAATGTTTTACATGACTGTATTGAGTCTGAAGTGGTCAGTAACTTCATACTAGCCAATTTCTGCAAGCTCAATGATTTGGTTTCCCCTCACCCCGCCCCCCCCCCAAAAAATAATAAATGGCTGTTTCCAGTCCAAACAAGTCCAGTTTGAAATTTTTTTGTTTTCATGTGAGTATTGCTCTTAGAGACAAACAACTGAAATGTCAAAGTATTTGCTTTTGTTAACAGAACCTTTTCTGAGTGATGAAGGAATTGAGGGAACAAAAAACAAAACAAAAAAAATTTACAGTTGCACAACTGTTTTTGTTTGTGTGAAATTGAACCAATTTCCTTAAATCAGAGCAGAATCCAAAAACCTCATTTAAATTTTTCAGATTCATTTTGTGAATATTTCACATTGTTCCAGAGGCAGGAAGGACAATTGATACAATGTGTACAGAGGAGTAACAAGTGCAATGGTTCTCTTTGTCCTGGCTGAGGTTTTGAGATGGGTCATTCCCTGCAGGGCTGAACTATACCTGAAGAGCATTGGAAACTTGATGGACCTGATCCTGTGAACACTGAAGCACATGAATAGAGTCACTCATGTGGAGGAGTAGTTGTAAGACCTGGCACTAGGTAGGAGGTCTAAAATAGGTTGTTTCATAACAATGAGGACTATAAATGACTTGGCATGTTGTCCCTGGGCTAACTTCTGTGTGGGATGGGGCAGGAAGGTGGCAGAAGAGCAGTGAAATAGGGACATACTGTGTACTTGGATAATATCTGTTTTTATTATGTGAAACAGACTGAGTTCATGGATTCAAACAAATTGTAAATATTGCACCAGTCAAAGGGAACTACAGGTGTTTGGCAATTCTGGAAAAAACTCATCACTGATTTAGGTGCCTAAATATAGATCTAGGGGTCCAACTTCAAGCATCCAAGCTTGGAAAATTGTGGCCTAACAGTGAAATATACATGGACAAACCCAGAGCAGTCTGGTTTGGTTTTGATTTTGGGGGGAAAAAAATATCTGAACTTAGACTTCAATTTCCAGTGTCAGGTACTAGTGTACAATTAACTTAGAGCCTAGTCTCCCTGCTCCCCAAACTCTGAAATTTGGAAATTACCATGCTTTCCTATGACTCCCTTCTAGTCTAGGGTCAATTAGATGGTGGTTAGAGCAGGTTAACCTTTTTCTGACCATTTCCCCATCAGAAAATGCTGATTTTACTAAATTTAAATGTTTCACAGAAACATCAATTGACAAAATTGTCACCAGAAATTACTGAAACATTGTTTGATGTTGAAATATTGTTTCAGCTTTATCATTCCAATATTATATTAAAATCAAAATGAAATTTTATTTCATGAAAAATTCCAAGATGGATTTTTTTGTCCCAATTCAGAATGAAACCAGATTTCAAGATCTTGGAATTTCCTAATGGACAAACTCAAAAAAGTTTGACCAACCCTAATCATGGTAATGGTGGTAGGTGTTGCTGAAGGTCTTTTTCCAGACTATGTAAACTCTGAGTCTTAACTGTTATTTATTATGAACAGCCACAGCATTATATACCAGGAGGGGCCAAACAGTGGCTTGTGAGGCACGTGCAGCTCTTTCACAGTTAAATTGTGGCTCACAGAGCCCTCTGTCGTCCCCCCTGGTCACCTACTGGACTGGAGTGGGGATCTCAGAGCTTCTGCCTTGTGGCAAGGAGGTGGGGCTAGAGGGAAGTCTCAGGGCATCAGTAAGTTTGGTCACCTCTGTATACAATTAAAAATAGCATGACTGCTAACAGCAGCAATAATAATTTTTGTAGCAAGCCCTAATTAAACCTTGCATCAACCTTGGGTAACTAAAACATAGTAGCCATTTCAGAGATGGGGAAACTGGCACAGAATAGTTAAGTAATTTAAGAATCTAGGTCAACAGGTCAAGGAAATGCCTTCTAAGTCTCAGGCATCTGCTCTAGCTACTGGCCTCCATGTCAGCCACAATGAAACAACCTTAGTTGTTATTTAAATCAACTATTGGATGGAGAATATAAACCTATTTTTCTAATGCTTGCCACTCCCTCAGAACATAGTTGAGGCACATCGGTGCACCAGTGTAAGAAAGCCTCACTGCAAAGCAAAATATTTTTTAGTAAATGGCTGTTTATTAAGCACAAGTCCTTTTGGGCTTTCAGAGCAACGGAAATGAAAAGGTTATAAAGTAAACCAGAAAATGTAGCTGGAATGCAGGTATAGCTGATCATGTAAATTCTGTTTGAAGCCTCTCTTGTCTGTTTTATTATGAATTCCATAGACAGCTACTAATTTATTGCAGCTGTTACACTCCTCGTACATTAAGAATTCTCTCTGCTGAACTTTAGAGTTTTTTTGCATGACACAAGTACCAGTCTTGTCCAGTCACATAGTTATCAAGTTAGTGTTGCCATTCACATTTGTATTATCAACTATTCCGTGTAAAAAACAAATAGCAATCAAAAACTTTTGGTAGCCCTAGCTTTCATTGCCAACTACTATTTGATCTGTCCAGGGTGACATTTCCTTAAGGGAAGAGATGTGGAATAGCTGTCAGCAACCAGTTTTGAAAATTTGTTCATATATGTACAGCTGTCCAATGCTGTATGTCACACCATTCTCTTTGCTAAACAGAACTGAAGAAAATGAAGACCAGATGCTTCTTCAAAACGCACATGTTCCATTGTTTTAAATCATATGCTTTAAGAAAAACAATATACGTCAGTTACCAGCTAAGTAGAGGTTAAAAAAAAAAATCACTGTCCTCAAAAGGATTAACCCCACTAATTGAGCATTTAAAGCTTTTAATGGAAAACCAACCTTGAGTGCCTGAGCAGGAATGGCACTGATTAAACCTCTCCAGTCTGACAAATAGGAAAGATGTATTCATTTTACTTCCTCCATTTCTCCCAGCTATATCAACAGTACAGCTTTAACATAGCAGACAAATCAGTCAGGATCTGGCCCACTCAGTTATATTTCATCTGAAGAGCAACATATTACAAACAAACCCAGTAATTGCAGAGTAGGGGTGAGAGGAGAGAATATATTTGGCAGATGAACTTTTTACTTTCCCTTTTAATTTGACTAGGAGAAAATACTAAAAGACACTTATCAAAATAATTGCACTAAGCAATTTATTTGGGTTGAAGCATAACTAGCGCTTTCTTTCCCCGCCTCTTTCTTTCATTCTCACTTTTTGCCTAGAGCAAACTCTTTTTTTGCTTTATATTGTCAGCTAGGAACAGTTCCTGAGGAGACAAACAGGGGGTAAAGAAGACAAATCTGTCTCCTTTGTGTGAAAGCTGTAGGCCAGAGTTATCAACTCCTCAGCTATTCAAGGCAGATTTGCATATCCAAGGCCACCCGAGGCAGAGAAGGCATTTGGAGTCTGATTTTTCCACAAGAACACATCAGGGAGCGAAGCAAAATAAGGAAACTCCGAAAAAGGACCCAAGTAGCCACTCAAAAACTTGGGGCGGGGGTGGAGGAGAGAAGAGAATTCCATTCAAGAACCTCTCTCACGAGAGACATTTTATACACAATGGAATTTCCAAATATCCTTATTAAAAGGAACTTCACAGACAGCAGCTTGGCATGCGAGAAGTTCAAGACTGCAGAATAGTAGGTTGGCATCCACAGCAGCAGCTCAGTGTGTGTCTATATCTTAATACAACCAGCTTTTCAGAAGGCAAGGATCAGGGAAGGTTGAAGCCATGGTGCAAAAAAGCAGAAGTTCACTTCATTAAAACAATCTTGTAAAGTATCCACTCCTCAATGGTGGTGGAGAAAACTATGCATGCAGGCTCACATACAATATGGGGTATACATTAGACATCCATCATAGCCATCTATTACTCAGATGCATCAGGGATTAACTTTGATTTAAGTAAATCCTCCAATCACATTACTGATGTCATGCAATCAAATAACCGCTCTTTAAAGGTATTATTTATATTTATGTATATACACACACACACACACACACACACTACGTTTAATACAACATTTAGAGAGAGATTGCTGATATCAAGCAATTAAATAATGGGATTGGAAGATTTACTTAAATCAAAATTAATCCCTGAGGTAAATCCATTGATTTGTTGGCATTGTACTAGCAGTGAGTCCCGCTCCCCTCCTCCTCCAACGGAGTATCCGAGTAATATATATTTTCTGGCTAGAATGATGACATTTCTTCTCTCCAATATTTTTACTAATGATATTGCTAAAACAATTTACAGTAGCTGTCCATTCAGACTCAGTAGATTCTCCAGCAACATAGCCAGATTTCTGCATTTGCCTTCACCCAAGTGCATAACCACATATAATCCAGACTCTGCCACCTTCCCTCACAAAGAGGAGGGCCTTATGCTATAAATTATGCCTTGGAAATTAAAGCATTCACAAAGCAAGCTACTAGTCAAGGATGTCAGAATCTGGCTCTTAGTACAGAGCACCACATAGAGCCATATGCTCGTTCCCTGGAATAGCTCCTCACTTCAAATAGT